>CP139502.1:153482673-154082673 GCA_021014915.2 Artemisia tridentata subsp. tridentata | reverse complement strand
GGAATCGCCCCCCAAGGCGAGTCCTTCGCCTACTGATCATATTGCGCAGGGGGGCCAAGGATCTGGGACAAAGGCTTCTGAAGATGTGCCTATGGACCAGTTGGTTGAGGAGTTAAGCTTGGCTGCTGCGCATCAAGCCTCATTGGTTGCACAGCTCAAAGCTAGGTATGCGGATGAAGGTAGTAGCTTGGCGCAGAAGGATAGGGAAATTGCGCTACTGAAGGCGCAGTTAGCTGATGCTCGGGCTGAAGTGGAGTCAACCACTGTGTATGCTCAGAAGATTGCTGATGAGAGGTTATCCTTGTTTGCCCAAGTGGACCAAGAGCGCGCTGCCGCAAAAGAGTACAAGGCCACTTACCTTTGGGCCTTGAAGTATATGGAGCAGAAAAAGAGCGCTCACTTCGCCAGGCTAGATGATTTCCGCAAGGCTGTGGAGGTGTCGCTGGAGAAGCAAGAGATCAGGCTGCGCAAGCTCAGTATCGAATATGACGAAGAGCTGTATCCCCATCTGGTGTCTTCTATCGCTGAGCGTAGGTGGCTTATCAGCCATGGGTTACGCCTGGCTGCTTTGGGTACTTTGGAATCCCAAGAGGTGCGGGGCACGTTTGGGGAAGTTGTGGAGCGTGCGCTTGCTCGTGGCAAGGCGCAAGCTATAGAGGAGCTCTCTGGGAGCGGATTGTTGAAGGTGCCTGCCACACAAGTGCCTAATTATAATGTTGATTCCTTCGATGAGCTTGTCGCAGCTATGGAAAAGATGAAGCTGCTGGACCTTCCTCATATTGCTCAACTGGCACGCGACCAGGATTACCCCATAAGTGTTATTATGGAGGGGTTAACTTTGGCTAGGCATGCAGCGGAGGGCGCAGAGGCACAAGCTGACTATTTTCTCAAGCCAGATGAATCGCAGCTGCAGGTACCTATCTTCGCTCGCCCTCGCAACATCCTGGATCCTTTTGCCCTTGAAAAGGAAATTTCTTTGAAGGAGTCCTTGGAAGCCCATGCTATGAGGCTTGCAAAGAAGAAGGGTGTGAAGGGGAAGGCCATCCTTTGCGGTGTCAGTGCTGCGCATATTCCTAGGTCTGATGGAGTGCCCGTTAGCGTACCGACAGTGTCGCCCCAAGATAGTGATCTTCTGAGGGAGCTTGAGGGAACTGGTCGTGTTGCATATCATGTTGGCGGTTCAGGGCTTAGACGCACCCGTAGTTTGTCTTGGTAATTTTTGTAATAGATTAACATTTTGTTGCACATGTGCATGTTAAGTCTATAACTTGTATGAACTCGTAGTCCGTAATAAGATGTTGATAAGTACGATTCGTACGTATATTATATCAAATGTGATTGTGGTTATAATGTTTGTACTTAGTTATTTTGTCTTTGCGTGAAAGACGTCTATGTTGTGTCTAACATAGCAACTTGTTGTGTACATACTTAAGAAAATTTTTAAAAAATTCATAATCGTGTATGAAGTTCATAAAATTTACAAGTTTATTGGTTGATTATGCAGCGTACTACAAGTATCATATCAAGGAGTTAAGTGTCTTAGCTCCCCAGTTGTTAAACGCGCACAGTGTGCATTGTTGTGTGTCCATCGTGAGATACACATTGAACTTACTCCAACGTCTTGAGAGTAAGGTGTTTAACAAGGATGCGTGATCCGATGTTGATGGGTTTGCAACCCTCTTACTCAACGAGTTATTTAGTAGGTTTACTCATCCTTTTACCATCGTGGGTTTTAATAAGTGCATGCACGCCATGTAGGCAGAAATTAAAGTAACAACCATATTGAGACATAAATAACATGTAAACAATAAAGTGTAATGTGTCGCGGAATTAGCTAGAAACCGCAACATTTGAATTAATACTTGCAAGTTTTTGTAAAAAGAAAAAACATTTGCCTACATGAAACAAAATGTAAATACACGGATATTTATTAAGCACTTACTAAAGTGCGGAGGTGTCCGTGTGTGAGGTCGTAACCTTTCCTAAAGATAGCATCTCTTGAGATTGCAAACATTCCATGTGCGTTGTAGCTCGCGACCATCCATGTCACGCAGCTTGTATGCGCCTTTACCTAGTGCTTCAACGACCTCATAGGGTCCTTCCCACTTCGGTCCAAGTTTACCTGTATCTTCTGCGTGGCTTGCATCATTAGCGCGATATACAAAGTCGCCTGGTCTGAATGAGGTGCTTCGAACTTTAGCGTCGTAATATCCCTTCATTTTTGACTTGGCTTTTGCTTCACGTATAGCTGCGCGTTCACGCCTTTCTTCCAATAGGTCCAAGTCGATACGTCGTTCGTCGTCATTGGTTGCGACATTAACTTCCGCGGTTCGAATAGTTGGCATCCCAATTTCAGCTGGTATGATAGCTTCTGTCCCATAGACAAGAGAAAAAGGAGTGTCTCCATTGCTAACTTTGATTGTCGTGCGGTGCGCCCATAAGACATGCGACAATTCGTCTACCCATCTTCCTTTGTGCTTGTCCAGGCGCGCTTTAATTCCTTCGCCTAAACTACGATTTGCGCGCTCAACTAAACCATTGGTTTGTGGGTGTTTAACTGACGCGAAGTGTTGTGTGATATTTAGTTCTACGCACCAGTCTTTGAACGGATTATCGCGGAATTGTTTTCCGTTGTCCGAAACAATCTCCCCCGGTAATCCAAAGCGGCATACAATATTTTCCCAAACGAAGCGTTTTACTTGATTACCTGTGATTGTCACCACTGCTTTCGCTTCAATCCACTTAGTGAAGTAGTCTATTGCCACAATAAGAAATTTCAGTCCCCCCGCAGCAACAGGGAAGGGGCCCGCAATGTCGATACCCCACTTATAAAATGGCCATGGAGAAGTGATAGGCGTTAGCTCTTGTTGTGGTCTGCGCGGAATGGGTCTATGAACTTGGCAGTCGCTACACTTCTTTATCACCTCACGCGCATCACGATGCATAGAGGGCCAGTAGTATCCTGACAGCAAGGCTCGCGCTACGACGGATCGTGGTCCTGAATGCATACTGCATGAACCAGCGTGGATCTCTCGGAGTACGTAATTTGCCTGAAGAGGTCCAACGCACCGAAGCCATGGTTGTAGGAATGAGCGCCGATATAGGATACCATCTCGGAGTTCGAACCTCTGCGCTGTGTGCCGTATCCGTCGAGCATCCTTCTGCTACTGGGGCAATATACCTTTGCTTATAAACTCCACAATAGGGGTCATCCACGTAGGATTCTCCTCCTCTATTACCATGGATATTTCCATCTCCGAGATGGATTTATTTTTTAGAATCTCCACCAGCACTTGTTTTGACAGGTGCGCAAAGCTTGTAGATGCGATCTTGCTTAGCGCATCCGCTTTCTTGTTTTCACCTCTAGGAACTTGTTTAATGTTAAACCTGTCAAAACCTTGGATTAGTGATTTGGTCTTGTCGAGGTATTGAACCATGTTATCCTCTTTAGCCACATATTCGCCTAACACATGGTTGGCTACTAATCGGGAGTCCACATTTGCTTCTAGGTTGCGTACACCCATTCGAGTTGCAATGCGTAACCCGGCGATTAGGGCTTCATATTCTGCCTCGTTGTTCGTGGCTGTGAATTCAAAGCGCAGTGCATAAGTGAATTCCATTCCTTCTGGATTAGTGAGGATAAGGCCAACGCCCGACCCATCCACGCATGAAGATCCATCCGTGAACAGGACCCATGGTTCTTGTAGTTCTACCTTTCTCAGTGGAGGTGCAACATCGGTGTCTGGTTTTTCGATGATGAAGTCTGCTAGTATTTGCCCTTTAACCGCAGTGCGTGGTCTATAAGATATGTTATACTCGCTTAGCAGCACACTCCATTTTTGTAATCACCCTGATGCGTCAGGTTTAGAGATAACTTGCTTGATAGGTTGGTCTGTAATCACCACTATTGGGTGTGCTTGGAAGTATCTACGCAGTCTTTTGGCGGCAAATACTAACGCCAAAACCAACTTCTCCATTGAGCTGTAGTTAATCTCTGTCTTCTTGAGTGCTTTGCTTACAAAATATACCGGTGTTTGTACGGAGTTCCTATCTGTCTGTAGCATTGCGCTGACCGCTCCATGAGTCGCAGATAAGTAGACAATTAATTCCTCCCCTGGTCGGGGTGCGACTAGCTTAGGAAGCGCTGCTATATGTTGCTTAAGCTGTGTGAAAGCTTCTTCCGCTTCCGTAGTCCAACGAAAGTCTCCCTTTTTTGTACACTTCTTGAGTGTTTTAAATAGAGGAAGTGACCTATCCGCTGATTTGGATAGGAATCTGTTCAAACCGGCTAGTTTTCCATTCAGAGACTGAACTTCTTTCAACGTGCGCGGTGAAGGGAGTTGGATGACAGCCTCTGTTTTTTCTGGGCATGGCTTAATGCCATCTGGTTCTATCAAGTATCCCAGGAACATGCCTTCTGTAGCGCCAAAAGTGCATTTCTTAGGATTCAACTTCATGTTGATCTTTCGTAGTGTTCTAAATGTTTCTTCAATGTCGCGCACCACTTCGTCTTCAGTATGGCTTTTTATGACAAGGTCGTCCACATAGACCTCTAGGTTGCGGCCCACTTGCTTTTCAAATGCATTATCTACCAATCGCTGGTAGGTGGCGCCCGCATTCTTCAGGCCAAAAGGCATCTTTGTATAACAAAAGACACTTTGGCTTGTGTGGAAGGCTATTTTTTCCTCGTCTTCCTTGGCCATTTGGATTTGGTGGTACCCTTTGTATGCATCTAAGAAACATTTAAAGGGATATCCGCACAGAGATTCTACCTTCCAGTCTATCTCTGGTAGTGGGTAGCAGTCCTGTGGACATGCTTTGTTGAGGTCAGTAAAATCCACACACATCCGCCAACTACCATCACTCTTCTTGACCATTACTGGATTGGAGAGCCAGTCATGGTAATAGACTTCTCGCATGATGCCTGCATCCACAAGTTTGTGTACTTCTTCCAGAATGGCTTTTGCGCGCTCTGGAGCCTGGCCGCGCTTTTTCTGACATACTGGGGAATATCCTTGTCGGATTTTCAGCTTGTGTTCTGCAATCGAGCGTGGCACACCAGTCATGTGCTTTGGTTCCCACGCGAAGATATCCAGATTCCTTTGCAAGAGCGCGCACACGGCAGCTCTGCCTTTATCAGACAGCGATCCCCCGATCGATACTTCTTGTTCCGGATAATCAGGATGAATTGCGACCTTCAGATTTGGTGCTTTAGCTGCGCTCTATTCTGGGGCGTGCGTAGTCTCACATGTAATCATGTTACACTCTTTTGGTGGCGCAGCGTTATTGTAGATGGTGACAATGCCGCCCTCTACCGGGAACTTGAGCATCCCATGTGCTGTGGACGGTACTGCGCGTATTGCCGAAATTCCTGGTCTTCCGATGATGCCATTGTATGGCGAAGGAGATCTGATCACCATAAAATTTATCCAGGCTGTCGTGGAATGTTCCTTATTACCAACAGCGACTAGTAGTCGTAGTTGCCCCATGGGCCATATCTTTTCTCCTGTGAAGCCAGTCAACGGCGTCGTGGCTGGGCTTAACTGACTTTGTATCTCGGGTTGCAATCTCTTGAAACAATGCTCGTACATTATGTCTGCTGATGCGCCTCCATCAACATACATGCGGTGGATATCATGACCCCCGCATTTATCTCGATGATGAGCGGTTCCGCCACTGCATTGTCCGCAGCCAAGGTGGGAAAAGAGATTTCGCTTCCATTAGAAAATTTCTGGCTGACCTTTTGCCTAGTCTTTCGCTGCCATGATTGTATCATGTAGATTGTGTCAGCCTTGTCCATAGGCGCTTCTTTCTTGCCCCCAGTTTTCTGTTTGTCTTTCCCATCCTTAATGTTCTTAACTAGATGGTCCAATCTGCCTTCTTTTACTAGCTTATCAATTAACTGGCGCAATTGGACACACTCATTGGTTGTGTGGCCCTTCTGTGCATGATACTCGCAGTATCCGTTCCCTACGCGCCGATCTTCTGGGGTGCGCATCGGTGGTGGTCTCGGAAAGTTCGCGCCTTCCGTCGCAAATATCTCCTTTGGAGTCTTCGTTAGTGGGGTATACTTGTCGTTTCCTCGTCCGCCCCCTTGACTGCGATAGCTTTTGTTACGATTGCTACTCTGGTCATTGGATTGTCTCCTTGGCTGTTCTTGTGACCTATAGTTTGAGTAGCCTTTCTTGCTATCCGCGGCGGCGGCTTCTCCTTGGATGAAGGACCTCGTGCGCTTCATGAGTTCGTCAAAGGTTTGGGGAACCCTATCATTTAACTTTTTTTATAAGTTCTGGGTTATTGATTCCGTTCATAAACCCTGAGATCTTTAGTACTTCGGGGCATGCCTTGACCTGTATGCGTTCGTCTTTAAAGCGTTCCATAAAAGCGCTTGTTGATTCCCCTTGGCGCTGTTTTACCCTAGCGAGCTCGACAGGGTTCTTGGCGCACTTCTTCCTCTGAGTAAAGTTCAAACGAAACGCCTTCCGCAACTCTTCAAACCCATTGATGCTTCTACGTGGAAGCTTACTGAACCAGTTTCGCGCATTCCCCACTAAAGTAGAGTTAAACATGTGGCACCACACAGGTTGTGGCCAATTTTCGATGGTTGCTGCTGATTCGAAAATTTTTAGGTGGTCATCAGGATCACCTGTCCCATCATAAGTCTTAACATTAGCGGGCATGCGCCTTTTTTTATCTTCTGAAAAATCCCTGATGCGCCGAGTGAATGCGTCAACCTTTTGGCGGCGCCAGGGACGAGACATATCTTCGTCTTCCCAGTCGCGGGATCTTCCCCTGGACTTCCAGTGTCCTGTTTCTTTATCCTCGTTGTCCGAGGAGTCAGTTGAGGATGAGCTTACCCTTTTGCGGCGCTTGCGCCGACTATCCTCGAAATCCGAGCTTGAAGGGCTTTCACTTGGGGAGCATCGTCGCCCAAGTCTATCGTGGATCTTGCGACTACCAAGTCTAGCGTGGACATTGGTGCACCGTCCATCATCTTCGTGCTCCTCCAGAGACTGTAAGTCGGCTGCTTCATCGTCCACAACTTTCCTTCCGATCCTAGTAAACACAGGGTGTCGGCGGCCATCCTTCTCGCGCCTTTCCTTCCGGTAGCGCGGTGGGGATGCCTCATGCTCAGGATCAAAGTTGAGCCTGGCTTGCAGGCTCTGACTTGACCTCTTTTTTGCTTCCTCTCGCATCAGCGCAGCCAAGGTTTCGTAGTTTTGGGACACGAAATCACTTGGCGCTAGTTCAGGCGCGACTCCTTCTAGCGCGAGGATGTCTGTTTCCAAATCAGGACCCTTGTTTCGGGTGGGCGCATTTGGCGGTTCAGTGAAGTTTAATTCTGGCATGGTGAGAGGAGTGCGCAGTAGATCTACCGTGCTAGTGGTTGTTGTAGTAGCATGGGTAGTCCTTGTGATCGGTTCTACTGGAGTAAAAGCCAGATCTGAGTATGATCCTAGGCTTTTGGGCGCACTGGTTGTTCCAGAGGCTTGCTTAGCAGCTGAATCAGTTTGCTGCTTCTTCCCCAGTAGGTCGTCATGCGTTTTCTTTGTCTGCGGAGTCCGCTGATTTGGGTTTCCATGCTTCGTCATTCTAGTTCTTAGTGTAGGGTCCCACGGATGGCGCCACTTGTTGATACAAAAGTTGGGCGTTCCTTGTTTCCGTACCAATTAGATCTTAATGCTTGAGACCTGCGCACTAAGAAAACAAAAAGACACCGTTAGGCTTATCGTGGGATTGTCTCCCACGATTATCCTCCGGCGTGAGAGTAAGTAATCGGTTTTAGGGTTTAGTTGAAGAGTTAGGGTTATAGATCGTACCTTTAATGAGAGCCGAGATGCTCTATATATACACACGAAATCCTTGTTGGTTTCGTGTTCCTTACCCTTCGGCGTATCCGCCTAAGTCGGTTTTGATATATATCCCATAAATAAGAGATATCCTATATCAAGACCATAAATAACTTCGGGTTTGGGCCATCGTGAGCCCAAACCGTCATCGTAATAGCCCATTCGTGATGGGCTTGAGCCCATTCGTGATGGGCTTAAGTGTTAGTAGCGTCCATTAGTCGGGTTCGTGACCCGAATGCGGACTATACGTTATTAGGTGGCAAGATGATAACGTTACATGCTTGTTGCATGTTGCGTCCTTCACATGTGGTCATAAAAATAAAATAAAAAGTTGGTCTTGTGGTCGGATTTACTTAAAAATTTTGGTGATTGTGTGAGAGAGTGTGTTGTCGATATTTAGGGTTAGGATTTGTCTACATCCCACTTTCTCTTGTCACGCTGTTGTTATGATAACAGGTTTGAATTTTGTTGTTATGTTGTTGTTGTAAGAAGAGAGTTTAGTCACAGGTTAGTGGTGGAAGTAAATGTTGATATGACACACGAGACACGACACACCAACATAACACACAACGTTACTACGTCAGTTTAAAACTTAGTTTTAATTTTAGTCGATAAATGATAATCTTAGTAAAAGTGGGGGGTACGGTGGCGCCATGGCTCGTGCCATGGCTACCAGCCCAAAAACGACGATGGCACACGGTTACGTGGGTGGCGTCGTCGGCGCTCGCGCCGTGGTGGCCAGCCCACACCGTAGGTTTTTCATTTTATTTTTTATTATTATTATTTTTTAATCAGACCGTTAGAAACGGTCATATTACTTTTATATATATATATATATATATATATATATATATATATATATATATATATATATATATATATATATTATATATAACTCAAATTTTGACCCTTTAAAAAATCCTATAAATAGCCCATATTATTTCATATTTCACACACACTTTCAATATATTATATAACATACTATTCTCCACTTCTCTCATTTTTTTTCCAACCAAAATGAATCTCAACTCACCATAGATTAACAACATGCTAAACGACTCGTCGAACCAAATGGATACAAAAGATTGCCGAGGGAGATGTGAGTGCTACAAATGGATACAAGCAAGATGAATCCGATCGACGCGGCGGTCGTGAAAGCCGAAAAAGCACGAATCCGGGCAAAGTTATCCGACCAACGAGCACTAGGTTTTTATTTTTATGCAGTTTTTTTTAATGTAATGTGTGTTTTTTTTAATTAATGAAGTTTATTTTAGTTAATATTGTGTATGTTTTATTTTATGTAAAAAAAAAAAAAAAAAAAAAAACGATGGCACCACATTTTATGGTACCAACGGCAACGGCCAGAATATGGTGCTATAGGATTTCTAGTGTCATAGAGAATTTTGGTGACGTGGCATCACTTTTTGAGAACGGTTCGAGCCTAACGGCTTGACGATACCCGGTGCTCTAAAATGTGTTATCCGTGGATGAACCACATATTTTACTACCACTATGGGTTCTATCAACTGACAACATGCTATGTGTTCTAAGTATCACAACCCCAAAGATTATAAACACACATTCAAATGATGCCTCACTAAACTCATATTGTCACAATTAATAGTACAAACTTTATAATTTTACAATGTATGATCGAAAACCCAATCCCAAACACTACCTCATCTTTGTATTTAACTTTTTTTGTACTAGCTATTTGTAGAGTGGTGGTAGCATACAGATAGAACAAGCCCTGCAGAATGTTTTGGTTTTATAATATTTTTTGTCAGTACGTGGTGCATGTTTTGTGGATCTGGGTACTACTTTAAATCACAATAGCAGGGAATTTTCTTTAAATGTTATGAACGTAAAATGGTCTTGCTAAAACCCCTCAATATTATAATGGGGCAAGTTATTTGGACTCTCTCATAGAGAGTGTTTCTAATCATTGCACACATCATCGGTTTGTACGGTTTGATCAAAACCCTCTGATGTAACAATATAAAGAGGGTTTTTATAACACAACGCTATTATAATGTATAAAATCTTGCTCAAGTTTATACAAATCACATCACAAGCTGACATTTTCAATATTTTTTTATTTTTTATTTTTATTTAATTTTTTAATTATTTTTTTCGGACATGACATATTTTTTTATAGATTTGAATTTTTAAGGTCCATCCCAACATCGGTGACTTTACCTTGAAATTGAGTGTGGGACAAAACGAGGTATAAAGTCATCTTTTGATCTACTATTTTGGGATGTCACATGTGGGTTTAACTATTTGGATGTTATTTAGTTCATCACCATCAAGATGAATCAATAGAGAATTTTAATATGAATCCAGTCATATAACGAAATGAACAACATCTACCACTTAAAGATAGCTTAAAGAGAATTTTAATAGAGAATTTGGATGTTATAGTACATTTATCATCATATATTCTTTTTAAAGATAAGCTTATAAAATCCTCCGTTTTCTATATATATCTGATCAAGTTCTTGCTTAAGTTGTACATGTGCTACATGGTTTATAAATAAATGAAAATTAATTAGTATTAATATGTCGCTTTAGTTTTACAATATCCAACCAATAGTTAATGGAATAAGATCTGTGACTTTATGTTTTGTTGGAGGACTATAAACTGTGACAATCAATGGATTAAACTTTTATAACTGCATACCATTAGTAGTTAATTAAATATGATTTCTCGAGTATTTTGATAATTGTAATTTTCGTGACTAGACAAACGAAGAATACGAAAGAAACTTCAACTAAACTTCAAGACATTGACACAATAAAGTGATTATAATTCTTGCTTTTGCAAATTTTGATTTATCTATTACTAGACGAATAACCGCGCATAACGACGGTATATTACGGAAAATAACTTTTGATTTTTTATTTTCTTTTGAACGGCAAGTATATAAATATAAAGAAAAACTAGCAAGAATCTATAAAAATTACAATGATGTTTTAGCCAATCATGTCAAACTAAGCATATAGAACTTCTACTTTGTAACCAAGAAAATGAATTAAGTCTAATGCTATCAAACAAGTCATATTTTCTCAAATTTTGAGAATTGAATGTAACCGAATTTCAAAATTTCCAGATAGTCCAACAAGTAGTTGTTGTTCTTATAACGAAACCAAATATAAATCATGTCAATCTCGTGCAACATAAATAGAATCAAACATAAACGTAAAAGTTGTACCACATTGCAATATCTGATTATTGGCAAATGGAAGATGATCAACAACTCAGATGTTGGGTATAACAACCTAACATTAAAGCACGAACAGTAGTGGATCATCGTCAACAACATGATGTTGTCAAATAACAACAAATCAACGGCTCACACCATCAAGAACATGAAGGGAAGCAACCAAACCGATCTCCATAAGTTCCTGTCACAACACTAAGAAAAGAAAGAACAACAAGTTAAAGCGGAACTGCACGGGATCGGATTCCCTGTCCTTTTGAGTACGAACGACACCTCGTAAAGTTGCTGGAGTCTTCGAGCCGGGCACTTCAGGATGTATACAGTTCACACACGCAAACCTTGAGCAGCAACAACACGGGTTTGCAACACGACGGCGGTAGATAGAAAAATTCAATGGAAGTTAATGGCAGTCACAACTATTCATGATATGTGTATGTTTTTGTGTGTCTATTTACAAGAACCCTCATGTTCATTTTATACACAATCTGGTAACTAAGATGTGACCACATACTTCATCCTAAAGTCAAGGGAAAGTGGGTTATCGTTTCACAAAACTACCTCCACTTCCTTTTTACCAGGTCTTTTACATACCAAGTCAAACACATGTGGTATTAGCTGCTTCATCAGCTTGCACCTTTTGTTGTGTGCCATGTACAATCAATTTAGGCATCAATTAGTTGTACCTCTTGCTATGTAAGTAAAAACTTCCAAACTCAATATTTCCAACAATCCCCCACCAGGTTGGAAAGTTTTCCACTACTCTAATGAGTAATGTCACGAAGGTGTCACTAAGATTAAACCTCGTTTACTCAAAGTATGCAAAGTGAAATTGATTCAATGGTGTCCGAAGATTAAACCACAAACCTTAAGATATAATGGTGTCCGAGGATTAAACCAAAATATGTTATTTCACCGGCACACTTCTACACACTCCCCACCGTAACCATCGCGTTCTCACTGAGCGCTAATATGGTCGTGCGCTTAATCCTGATTCATGACCCTCTAAGAGAGAAACCACAACTCTCCATTCAAGGCGACACCACCTCTAGGTCATATAGGCAAAGCTACTCTAACGTCTTCGTTGCTAAGACGCCTCAAAAGCTTAGTTAAGAGAAAATCTCATCCTTTCTCGGCAACGCCGTGCTATCTAAGCTATACGTGGGTCAATTTATCGATAGCACCTTCTACCAATTAATGACTTCGTTATTACCCATTAAACTCGAGTGGTAGGAGCACTACAGTCAAGTTAGGTTTCCATCACTAACCGATTCACGTATGGTTTCAGACCCATGCCTCTAGCATCTCTCAATAAGTCTCTCGTCAAAGGCTTATAGGAGAATTTTCGATAAGCTACTACAATGCTTATCGATCTCATCACAAACACTCACCAAGTCTCTCGTCAGAGACTTAGTAGTGTCAAACTCAAGTTTCTAGTTTACTTGACAAACATTTCATAATGGCCATTCTCAAATATATCTACAAGTTCCATCACAACAGGTATTGGATCTCTAATCCTCTTAACCTTTTATGTTGCCACAACTAGGCGAATAACTGAACTTCCATCTTGAAGCGTAAATACACACTTAGTTTCTTGCACATTCAAGAATTAAGTTATTGTGCATGAGTTTAGTAATTCACCAACTTGTGAACTATCTTATGATTTTCATGTGTGTTTGTAATTCTCAATATATTCTACTAGGATCTCGATTACACTATTAGAGGGACGAAAAGGAAAGAATCATGATCATAGTGATCATTTATGATCACAATTCTATCCTAATAAGGGACATAGAGTGATACTTTCAACTTGATGTTGCTTACCAGATCACTCGTTCTTTATCAATCACATACACATGAAACACCATATATAAACTCTTTTAATAAGTTATGCGTAGGTTATAACTCGTCTCTTTATAACCCCCACCATAACTCTCAATATTAAAGTTACGTCGTAAGAGTTCACATATAAGTACCCACATTTGGTTCAATTACTCACCAATGTAACACAATATGGGATCACAAATTCACATAAGCTCTTAATTGCCACAACAAGGCAGTAAGTTCAGCTTATGTTCAACTTCCTACACGAAGTGAAAGCACTTCAAGAAGTCCAGCTTCCTACACGAAGCTAAAACACGGCACTTGTAGCCAAAGAATATTGTAGCACGACACTCGTAGTAGCCAAAGAATATTGTAGCACACATCAAATACCCCCACCATTTGGCATATTGCAATTGAGTCACTACTCAATACTTTCCCAACTTTTAGTTCATCAAACATTCGAGTAAATTAGTCTAGTATATAATATCACCTCATCAAACTTATGATTGCAAATCTAGACTGTTACTCACCAAACATGGATAACCATTTTATTTTCCTTCTCTCAGTAATAAAAAAAAATCTTATGCAACAACATATTTGCATCACTATTTTATTTGAACAGAAGGAGCATTACTATGATTAAACAAAAGATAATATTACATTCATGCATTAAAGCAAAATAACGTATCACATAAAGAACATGACACTAGCCACCATATGCACACTAGCTACCATGCTAAGCACTTCGTTTGGACAGTAATAACTAATAGGGGTGTTGATATAAATAATGCCTAAAAATGTTATTAACATCTTTCGATATCTCTACGTTTTGATAATCACAAAATGTAAAATCATTAAACGAAAGATTATGACATAAACAAGTATTTAGTTGTAAATATTCAATTCTACAACTTAATCACTTAAGGTATGAATAAACAAATGCCTAATGCATTATATGATCAAAGGAACTTTTTCTTAATCACTAGATTTTTTATAAAATGACACAAACATTTTATATCTTTTACAAAATCATTTTTGGAAATTAAAGGAAAATGTTTAATCCATAATAAATTTATGAATTCAAATTTTCAACCAAAAATGGCAAAAATGTTCCAGAAAAACCTTCCCCACAAAAAGACAAAGCTGGGCAACGGATATAAGGGGCGGCCCCCTTAATAATTAAGGGGACCGGCCACGCTCCTCAAGTCCCCAGCTTTGCCTATAAATACTAGTTCATTCCTGGACTTTTTCCTCACCTTTTGCACTAAAAACTTTCTGATTTAGATCTCATTTCATATCTTCAAAAACCCTTCGATCATATAATTATAAGCTTTTGTTTCAAGTGATCCAAAGCTTCAACCTCTCAAGTGCAAGAGAAGAATACTTCTATCCTTCAAGACAAGAAGTATTACAACTTGGTGTATCTCTTCCATCCAAGTTGTTGGTGTATCAAAATTGTAAATCATTCATTCATTTGTATAAGTTGTGTATATTTGTTAGATAGGTGTGAGCATAATTGTTTAGGCTAGATTAGTGTGTAAGTAGTGAAGTTGTGAAGAAGTTAAGGTGTGTAAGAAGTATAGCAAAGGTGTGAAGAAGTAGAGGCGTGAAGAAGTAGTATTAGGAAGTGAAGAAGTAGTGTATAGTTGTGAACTAGATTGTAGTTGTGAAGAAATAATAGTGTTGTGAAGAAGAAGTAGAGTAGAAGTTGAGAAGTAGTTGTGGTGTGTAGTAGTCGTGGGAAGTCGTGAAGAAGTTGTGAAGCCGTAGTGAAGAAGTTGTGAAGAAGTCGTGAAGAAGTTATGATTGAAGTTGTGAGATTGGTTCTAGCTACGATTAGAACTCGACATTTAGCTTTGTGTCGTAAAATTGGTGTAAGCGAAAGTTGTGTAAGGTTTTCTCCGCCATAAGGGAGCTTGTTGACATAGTGAAGAAAACTCTTGAGTTAGGTGCTCGAGGAGTGGAGTAGGGCAAGGAAGGTGTCTTTGTAGCCGAACCACTATAAATCATTTGTCTCGCGGTTCGATCTTTCTATCTCTATCTTTCATTTCATTTCATTACTTTACTTGCATTGTTAATTTAGATTTACTTATATTTGTTCATATTGTTCAAGAGTTGAGTTCACATAAATTCAAATCTAAGTTTTTAAAAGTAAACAAAGTTTTTATAATAAATTAAAAAGACGTAAAACTATTCAACCCCCCCCCCCTTCTTGTTTTCCACAATAGGTATCAAGAGCCACGTCAAACAAGATTTTTAAAATAAATTGTATTTTAAAACTTGAAACGATCTATGGAATCGGAAAAATATTTAGAAGGGCAATCTATGCAAAGACCACCGCTATTTGAAAGTGATGGTTTTCTTTATTGGAAAAATAGATTCGAAACTTATGTGAAATCAAAAGATCTTGATCTTTGGCATGTTATTACCTTTGGTGATTTTCCCCCTATTCAAAATAATCCCGAAACTAAAAAGGATGAAGTAGTATCTTTTGAAAAACAAAGTGATGATTTAAAAAGAAAACTTGCTAAAAATAATGAGGCAAAAATGGTTATTTATAATGCGTTACCACGTAAAGAATACGAAAGGATCTTTATGTGTGAAACCGCAAAAGAAATTTGGAACTCCTTACTAATAACTCACCAAGGTAATAGTCAAGTCAAAGATAATAAAATAGATCTTCTTGTTCAACAATATGAACAATTTACGATTCCGGAAGAGGAATCAATATATAATGCTTTTGCTAGGTTTAACACTATCATCACAAGTTTAAAAGCACTTGATGAGAGTTTTTCTAGTAAGAATTTTGTTAGGAAATTTCTTAGGGCTCTTCATCCAAAATGGCGGACTAAAGTTACGGCGATTGAAGAATCGAAGAACTTGTCAACTCTTCAACTTGACGAGTTGATCGACAACTTGAAAGTCTACGAAGCAATAATAAAGAAAGACTCCGAGATGGTCAAAGGAAAAAGAGAGCAAAGCAAGTCAATTGCATTGAAAGCTAGGAAGGAATCTAGTGACGAGGATAGCTCAACCTCCGAAAGTGATGACGAAGAATATGCCATGGCCGTAAGAGACTTCAAGAAATTCTTCAAAAGACGAGGAAGATTCGTTAGACAACCACATGATGAAAGAAAGGCATTCCAAAGAAACAAAGAAGACAAAAGTAGCAAGAGCGAAAGGAAGTGCTTCAAATGCGGTGATCCAAATCATCTCATCGGAAAATGTCCAATGTTGTCAAGGGATCAAAATCAAAAGGCGTTCGTTGGAGGAGCATGGAGTGATAGCGATGAAGATGAGAAAGAAATAACAAAAGATGAAAAATGTCTTATAGCCAAGGCATCCAATGAGTCAATATGATTCCTTGAAGCGTTTGAAGAAAAATCTACTGAAGACTAAAAGGTACGCTTTCCTTTTAAGCTCATTGTTATAATATATGCTTAGATTAATGACTAGTTATTTCATGCTCATTTAGCTCATAATGCCTAGTTATATATATATATATATATATATATATATATATATATATATATATATATATATATATATATATATATATATATATATATATATATATATATATATATATATATATATATATATATATACACACACACACACACACACACACACACATAATAGCTTATATGAATCTACTTATAACCTAGAATCACTTATTCTTTTCCCTTGGCCCTCTTAAGCTATAACGTTTAAAATGGAAATCTTCTATGTCCACTATTAGAAAACTCATGGTTATGAAGTGAAATGAGTTAAGTGGATTAATCATTAACATAGAAGTAAGATTAGATTTCTCGCGTTAGAAAACTATGAATGAAACAAGCTCTCGTAGACTATGGCATCAAATTAGATAAGTGTGCGACAACAAAGGAGCTATAGATGTTAGGTTATACCCCATTCAACACTCTCGCATCAAACATATAGAATTTCGTCATCACTTCCTTATGACCATAGGATATGTAGAAAAGGGTAGCATGTGACAATAGCCTTAACCAATTCCATTGAGCATGAGATCTTTAACAACCATTTTTTTTAAAAAAAAATCTATGATTAATGGTATTTGTTGTCAAAAATCTAGTATCTTTAAAAATATACAGAAACTTCACATTTTGGAAAAATGAATTTTTTTTATGACTATTTCACTTTTCTATTAACATGTTTTACTATCTCATTTTTCTTCTTAATCTATGTTCATAATTCTGTTTCGATCAAAGTCAAAGATTGGGAATTTTTTTTCTTACCCATCCTTCATAAACACATTTTTAAATAAAACCCAATTTATTTTATTCAAATAACTTTCACATCTACATAAAAACCCACTTTCAAAAATTGTTGAATAATGCTAAAAACATTTTTTTAAATCATGCATGGTGATCTCATATTTGTCATCTATATTTATGTACATGACATTTATAAGTGAACTAAGTCAAATCAAGCGGACCATGGTTTGTCTATTAAGATTTTGTTTGTAACAAGTCTAGAAGTCCATGCTATCTTAAGTTCCCATTTATTGCACATAGGCACACATTAGGATCCACCAAATAGTTCATTAATCTTCCCACTTACATATAATTAAGAAAATACTTGGTGTAGTTTATTGTTTCCTAGTCCATATATATTACTTGCTTGATGAGTATGTTTACATGCTAGATGAAATTACTTGTTTGCTTAATCTCTTTAATTAACATGTTTTGCATAAATATCTATTACATGCTTAATTGCCTCAAAGAGTTGGACTTGCTTGAAACTAAACCCAAAAACACAACCCTTTCTACAATTTTCTGCCAAAAACCCATTTCCAGTAATCTGGGAACCAACAGATGGGCGGCCCCCTTAAATCATAAGGCGGCCCCCTTAATATTTAAGGGGACCGGCCCCTATTTAAGGGGACCGGCCATCTGATGGTCGAAGGTGCTGTTTCCACTTCTACTTTTTAGCCCATTTCATCCTACACTTCCCAAAATTCACAAACATATCTTATTCCAATCCATCCAACAAATTTTATCCATTCCTTAATCCCATCAATCCTACACAATAAACACTCCCATTCCTCATAATCTTCCATCATCTCATCATGCCATCTCCCATCAAACCAAAGCCAAAATCCTCAAGGTTAGCAAGGATGACCGAAAAACCCGTTTGGAGAAGAAAACCAAACCCCCGAAACAAGTCCATCACGACAAATGATGTGGCTAAACAGCCAACACCTCCACCCACATTTGTTCCCAATTATACTCCCAATCCTCAAGCTCATTCCAACGAATCCTTTCACAAACCTCATCATAATAACCAACCTTCCATTTTTGCTCACAAAAATACATCCTCATCTCACCTAAATAATTCTTATGAAGAACATGCTCAATCTCGAAATAACAATCCTAATTTCATCGCCAACACCTCACATCTTGTTTCACCTACCAATGCACCATCCAAAACACCCTCCACTCATGTAATATCCTTTTCTTCCACACCTTCATCTTCATCCATTAATGATTACCCAAACTCAAAAATGTCTCCACCACCAAAAGTATCACCACCACTTCCTACCAACTCACATGCTACTTCTATGTTGCATATCCAAACATCCATCCAAAATAACAACCACACTCCACCATCATCACCTTCTTCCGAACACTTGAAGTTCATTGAAGAACTTAATGAAGCCCATGAGCTTAGTGCTCTTCTTTCCTTACACCTTGCTCAACTCAAGTTGGATCAACTCCCTTCTAGCTCTTCATCACAAGCTAACCTCAACCTCCACCTTCGTTCCAAACTACACATCTCAACCTTAAACTAACCTCATTGAAACCTTTCAAAACCCTCATCATATTGGTCAAACATCCAACTTTACTTCCAACTAAACTGTAGAATATAAACATCTTGATTGTGTGGATGATTCGGGTGGTCTTGGGTTATGGAAGATTAGATCCATGGTAGATGAGATGAACTAGAGAGAGAGAGAGTTGGGAGAAAACTTGTAATATATTAGATTAGTGTGTGTAAATAATACAAGAGTTCCAACCCTTCCCAATGTGGGAAGGGTCTTATATAGTTACTAATATTGGTGCCCCTAGTGGGCTGTGGAGTGAGCTGACAGTGGGGAAAGCCCCGACCCACTCCACAAATATAAATATGACTAAGCTAATAAAACTAATAATACTAATATTACTATGCTAATATTAATAAGCCTACGAGCTATGTGAATGCTAAATAGATGCTCGGGGTGACCGAGCCTTCATCTGAATATTTATATTCCTAACAATCTCCCCCTAAGGGAGGTCACCCCGGAAATAATAATTTGACTTCTAGCATTCCGTCTTCAGAACTTGTCTTCATAGCTCGTAGTCATTGATTCTTCAACGTCTTTGATCATTGTGCTTTCAGCAGTGAACTTTTGATGACTTTTCCTTTGTCTTGGATGACTCTGAGTATTCTTCGAAAATATCATCCAACATGTATCTTCAAGCCATCTTTCAGTAGTATGTTTCCATGCGATGTGTAAATCTTTGAGCCGACATGCTCACACTATTCTGGGTCATGATCTTCAGCATCAGAGTTAGCAGAAGCCATGTTGAAGGTCTTTTGGTTGATCATGACTTCTTTGAATACGATGATTATGTAGTGTGAGCATGTGGTGCTGGATTGGCATCTTTTCTGTAATCTGCTATAACCGCAATCAGCTGCAACTTCAATCAGCTACAACCGCAAACAGCTGCAACAGCAATCAGCTACAATCGCCAGAAGTTCCTGCATACGACAGTTAGCAATAAAACGTCCGGTACTTACAGGTTCGGACTTCGAGATTGTTAACAGCATAGTGTGAAAACTCTCTCTAATCCTTACCAGGACCGTTCCTAATCGAAAACCCACATAGGGCTTTTTAAGATCATACCGTAGCATATCAACGATTAGGTGAGTCACTGGAGATCACTCCACGACTGTAGACCGTTTGAAACCGCCGCGATCACTAAGCGTAATCCACAGGGAATTACCGAAGTGACCTGCTTTCAGGGCTGCTTGATGTTGACCCTGGCAGGAATTTCTATTCAATCATTGAGAATTACATTTGTAAATTCTCTCATAAATGTTCTGGCAGATTGCTAAGATCTGCGTAGGACTCATGAGTTTACACCTGGTGTCCTTAATGTTGAACAACCAGTGTAGAAATAATTCGTGTTCCTATGAGATCTTATTATGCATCTCGTGGCTCTAGACTCTATTGTACGTTTTGATTTGGTGATCGGAGGCTGGAGAGGACTGCCACCTATTCAATATCATCTAACTCGGAGTGAGAGAGACGATACAAATGTATTGAGCTCCGTGACAATTGAAACAAGAGTCCTTTGAGGGACCTTGAGTGGCTAGGGAGGGTTGTGCAGCGTATCACTGGGTCCATGATACTTTGTCTTCAATGCCAGCAATCATCTAAGTGATTCTGACAGCATATGAATTGACCCGGTTTCTGCCTAAGTTGTAAGGAGGGCTTCTTTCTTTTCACCCTTTATCTTTACAATTCTTTTTCATTCTTCAACCCCTTCAGTGCTTACCGAGACTTCCTTACTAGTACCTTGTTGGGTTTGTTCCAGTACTAGTTCCATCTCAGTCGGCACTCTTCCCTTATTCACTTTTCTCCTTTTTTAATCATACCTAAGGACTTCTACACTAACTAGTGGATTATCCCTGGGTAGATCCCTCCGGCTCTGGCGGGATCGTGGGAACTTGAGCCTAACCTAACCATCCTTATAACTCCATGCATTCATTAAAATGGTCAGTCTTTGGTATTCTTCCACGATTGCCATAAAACCAAATCCTTGAAAAATCTCTCAAAGTGTTCATTATTCTGAAAACACATTTTTGCTAACACTTGAGAGTTTTATATTTTTCAAATGCTCCCCCTCAACATGTGCTCAAATGATTGTTTTATAAATTTGCACATGTCAGGTGAAGCTCGCACTTTTGAATTGATTGATTTTCCAAGAACATGATCATCGCGAGACACGCTTACATCACTAGTGAACTAGCTTGAAATTATTACCCGTCCAGATCACATTCAAGGAAAATCGCTCGAAATCGGTACATTCTACTCAGACACGTCCTTTGCGAGACACGCTTACATCACCAGATAAACTGGCTTGAAATTATTACCCGTCCAGGACATGTCCTTTCGACTACTGACTTTAGCTATCGTCAATTCATTGGTGAAGTCTGAGCCATGCTCACATAAGATGCATGCCAAATCCTTTTTGTCAATTCGCTCCCCCTCAATATGTGCATCGATATACGAAAGAGTTTAGCACATATGGGAGAGCTTACATTTACGTCCAAACATCACATTTTATCAGATTTCATATTTAAATCACATTCTCTCCCCCGATCAAAAATTTCAAACCAATTGAGATTTGTGATCCCAATTGATTTAAATAAGTTAGAAAATGTGGGAGAAAATGTGTCCGGTTTAATGTAGTCTGATGATGGGACATACTATGCTCCCCCTTAATCTAGGAGGGAGATTCACTGCTTATTTTGCACAAATTGATTATTATGACACATATGATTTTGACCGTTTTGCGCAGACGATGTAATCACCCGCCTTTTCTGAGTGAGTCAGTGGTCAACATCAATCATCCATCCACCAACAAATCTTTCGCAAATGTAGTTGATCCCCACTTGGCGAGACCAAAATAGATGAATGGTGGTGGTGGTGGTGAAAGTGTTGTTGTTGTTGTTGCCGACGTTGTTGCTATGGTGAATTCCGAGCCAATCAATAGAGTTTGAACGTCTGATCAAATGGTTACAATGGAAACTGGCACATTCATTTTGGCTATGGAATCTGCATAAGAATATCAACACAGATATACATACATACAGATACACTATTCCTTAATAGCTACCCTTCAGCAGCTTGCCACATTATAATACCAAGTTCATCTTATAATCAAACCACAACCAGGAAGTACGTCAAACCACTATCTAGCATGAAGAGCAATTAGCAATCATGAACATGGCAATTCACACAGATTTCAATATTCAATTCAGGATCTTAGGAACATGATTCTAACATAATAGCAATATACCTAAGCGGATCCTGAGAACATATGCACAATATCAACAACAATTAAGCAGCAGAGACAAACAACATTTGAAACTCATTCACTTAGATCATACAAATGCCAGTGGAGTATTCAAGAACATCAAACACAACTGGTTTTCTAACTTCTTTTAGGTTTTGAGTCTTAATGTATCTAGGGGATTAAACGAGGATTCCAAAGTGATACAAATGAACCTTCTAGTTATATGAAGCTAGGAAACTATAAGCAAATTGCACATAATGTCCTAAACTTTCTAGCAACTAACACATTTGGCCATTTGATATAAATTTTAGCAATTTCCTCTTCAACTAATACCCCATTAACTACAAAACCTTTTCAAAGAATATGAATTAATCTAGAAACCCGTTTGATGATATAAAATTTGAATTCACTCTCCCCCTCAATCAATGACCCGTATTCTAGTTAAATATTTGTAGTCGTTGATTGAGTGACAAATTTAATGCACAATCCAAATATAAAAGAACTTCAAGCAACAAAAAAATCACCAAGTGTCTTACAAATAATTTTCAGAATAATCTTAGAATGAAAACTATTTGTATGCAAAGAAGACTTCTCTTCTTATACAAGAAATGATGCACTGAAATGTACATCAGATCGAAGAAACATGGATATAAAGTAATCCATGCCCAGGTGAACATCACCCAGTTGGAGGAACAGCCGTCTTTTTGGCGACGTGCTTTCCCCATTTTGAAGCGCGGGTTGCTATCTAAAGTAATAGCAAGCCATTTAGACATGTTTTAACTATCCATTTTAACTTCTGCTCGAGCTTCATTTAAAAACCCGTGCCATTATTGAATGACATTTCTAAGTCCGTAAATGTTATCGATAAACAGAAGACATGCCTAGGTGAAACTATTTTTGGTATTTTCTATTTTTCAATTTTTATGGATTTTCTGGTTTTACATTTCACTATTTACAATTTGCAGGTTTTCTATATATCTATTTACAAAATGGTATAAAATATGAACAAAAATGTATGAAGCAAAATATATACAAGGATACGAAACAAATACCATTACTCCTCAGCTTCCTGAATATCTCCGCTGCCATCGCTTTACTTGCTGAAGAGCAATGTAAGCACATTTAATTAGGGATTAATTCTGGATTTTCACTCTCCCCTAATTAGTGCTCTCCCCCAATCCTGACAACCTTTCTGATGAACACCCATAATAGAAAGAAGACTTTGGATGAACGCCTATAATATGAAGAAGTCTTTTGATAACCAAATGCATGCCGTCTTTAGTCTTCTAACACATAGCGGAGAATGTAGAATAGACTGTAGACTCGACCTTCTTCAAGATTGCCCAATATGGAGGAACAGAATACCAACCATCTTCATCTCACCAAATGCCTTCCAGCAACCTTACATATAACCCATCAGCCCGCAGCGTACACATGAGATGATAACACACAGCAGAGAATGTAGAATAGACTGACGACTCGACCTTCTTCAGTCTTTAGTATAACACCAAAGTAACAAGTTGAACCACTGATCATCTATAGTATGTATCCATCCTTGGATATTAAGCCCTGATCACGTGAACCTGTTGTGCGTCCTTGATGTACACATTCTCTCTCCCCTGATGGTTACGATTAATCAGACCATGACGTAACAGTGAAACGTTAATACCAAGGTAACAAGTTGAACCACTGATCATCTCTGCGGTTATCAACACCGGAATAAATGATTAAGCTCGATCACGTGAACCTGTTGTGCGTCCTTGGTGTACACATTTCTCTCCCCCATGATGGTTACGATTAATCGGAATCATCATCATGATGTGTACATGCAGCGTATTGACGTGTACATGAAGTATTGACTAGAAACTCTTTGTTGCTGATTGTACCAGCCCGTGAGATGATGTCGATTAGCATTCCATGACCATGTTCTTCAACACCTTGATAGACGGAGGAAGATGTAGTGTTGGAGAACCATGGTTTGCACGACTCCTGAACTGACATATTCAGGAGTCGTATGACCATTTCTCAATCATCAATCAACATGTAGATTAATATTCACCCTGCCCCCCCCCCCCCCCTAAAAAATTGCATATGCCTACCAACTGCAATTTTTGATGATTGAACAAGTGAATATGAATACCATCAACTGTAAGTAGCTCCACTTGACGGTTCTTGAAGACTAACATGTTGTTTATTCACCCTTTCCCCCCCTCAAAAATTGCATATGCCTGTCAAATGCAATTTTTGGTTGAATAAGTGAATAATATAATACTCCAATATGCGTCGATCCACTTGAAGACTGAATGAGCACGGAAAGAGCATGAAACTTGTTGATGAGAATGGCCATAAATAAGAAGATTCCTCTTCTTTTGAAGATAAAGTGCACTCAAGCGTACACTTTTCTTTTCTTTGAAGAACGAGGCCTGAACTGATGTGTACAGACGTCATTATGATGAAGAGCGAGGCCTGCACTGAAGTGTACAGACGTCATTACTCTCTCTTTACAACTTCTCTCATCTAACTCGTTACCAACCCCATTATCATTAGTTCGTCTTGATGTCGTGACCACTGATGGAGAAAAACCCAATATGATGAACTTGAGACTGAAGTAATATAACCCGAACTTGTGACTTAAGCTTGTACTAATGCGTGAGAAAGAGCGGTGTAGAGACTTCGTGCAACATCGAATCCCTAAGTACTCTATACTCTTCAACCAACCAACCATCAAGTATAAGACGTACATCACCTCTAGGATATCCACAACTTCGTGTGACACTGAGCACTACAACGTGACTCCTTAAAGTGATAGTTATTTTGCAATAGAGAGAAAGAAAAAATAACTAGATATCCAAGTCCTCGTCATTGTAAATGTTGAAAGCTCGAACAAGGATCTCGAAGAATCTTCATCCAACCTCCCCGATATCTTCAAATACTAAGTACACGCACCTATGAAATTTCACTTCAGCCTCAAATAAATAATACTGAACTAACCCCGTAGTCACATCTTGTCGATTGAATGCCTCGATCCAGCCATTTGTGATGTTATAGCTGAACTTTGATAATGGTTTTAACCCGCTCATGGTCAAGAGCACATAGCCCATCATCACGGGATTTTACAAATCTATGATTTAAACCGAGAAATAAGTTCTTTCGCGGAATTTTACAAAACCAAGAAGAAACCGTGAGACAGTAACAGATTGAATGTGGCATGACTGATTTGGTTTTGGAGAATATCAGTTTGGGTTAAGAATATCTCGTGAGTATTACAGATCACATCACAACTTTTAAAAACTTTGGCCAACTGGCCAACCTTGTACACAGATTAGTGACCACTTGATGAAGGAAACCAGATATACCAATATTGAAAACTGAAGTAGAAGTCCCCAAATTTGTTACTTAAGCTTGCACTAATTGTTGGAAGAACGGTGTAGAGAATTAATGCTCCAAGCAAATCTTTAAATGCTCAATACCCAACCAAAGTATGAGACATTACCACCTCTTGCGATTATCGACAACGTCATTGACGTGTGACACTGAGTACTCCCATGACTCTTAAGTGATAGTTACCCCGACTGCTGGTAACTAGATAACCCAAGTCTTCAACTTAAAATTTTAAGCACGAGCAAGTTATCATTGAAGGTCATGCATCCAACCAACCCCGACTTCATGATAAACTAAGTAGTCGCCTTCGTGAAATTCAACTTCAATCTCAAATAAGGAATACCAAATCAACTTCATGATCATCTTGTGCGGTTGAGTAGTCAAGAAGAGAAGAAACATGCGCTAATTCTTAGCAGTGCCCATGACCCATAGTCAGTCCTATCAAGCATAACTGTCTGACCCAGCTGCTTGGATGTTATCGGTGCAGTGCATGGAATAGTTGTCGTACGGTGTACAGGATTTTACAGTTCTTGAGATTTAACCGAGAAGTAAATTCAAGAACAAACTGCACAACAGTAAGTATCAAACCGTTGAAATCTTAGGAAAATCGCTAAGAGCCAACCCGCTGAAAGCTAAACCATCGAAACTGGAACTGCTAATATTCAAACTGCTGGAGACTGAACCACTGAATCCTGAATCGCTACGATCTGACTTGTTGTAACCAGAACCACTAAGATTCACACCGCTGGAGACTGAACCGCTAGAAAACACGCACTAATTCTCCCCCTCAAAAAGGGCATGAAATGACCTTTTTGCCAAAGCTGAGAGTCCGTGATGATTGTGAATTTGTCAGGCACATACAAGGAAAGAGACAAATAAAACTACTGCAACGAAGATGGTGATTAAGACTCTCTTGTAGTAACCCCTCGTTTGTCTCCTCATCAATGGTTTGGCAGATTAAAAATTTCCAGAAGCTCATAATATGCCAACACCTCTTGATGAAATATGTTTAACTATAGAATGTGTAACGGGTTAAAACACGTCTCTGAACAAACCACCTCCCATCTTTAAGTCTGGCCACCTCTAGAGAAGATCTTGTACTACAATCCCATTAGAAGCTTGAGAGACAACAATTACTTGATGAAGCTTGAGAAAGGACACGTCCGCGACTTATACTTGCACTAAATTTGTGATTTAGAACCTATATTGAGCACAACAACGTAACTCCTTTAAATATAGGTAGTGATATATACCCAACCTTCCATCCTTTATTGTATATATCCACTTCTTGAACATCCAGGTCTAATCACCTTAAATACGCTTGAGCAAGGGTCATCAAACATCGTGCATCCATCCAAACCCGTGAATTAACATGCCAACCAAGTTACCATAATTTCCCAATTCCTGCCGGTCTCGTAGCACAAACTTATCCCGAAAAATAGTCAAACCCCGTAAGTCTTATAATGTCTAAATCCAAGTCCAGCCTACTTGTCCAAAATTAATTTTACGGGATTTTACAGCTCTTGAGATTTAAACCGAGAAATCGAATCTTTCGCGGGATTTTCTAAAATCTACAAGAGAAACCGTGAAATCAACCAGAATACCCAAGAGTGAAGTGCAATACTAATCTTCGAAATTCAAGTCACAGGAGTCAAATGTCAACTTGATCAAATTGTAATTAGTCAAGTCACAGTTTGTCAAATTGCAACAAGTCAAATTGCAATCAACCAAATCGCAATAAGTCAAATCGCAAGTGTCAACTCGCAACGTCAAATCGCAACTGGTCAAGTCGCAATCAGTCAAATTGCAACAAGTCAAATAGCAACTTGTCAACTCGCAATTAACCAAATCGCAATTTGTCAACTATAACTCAAATTGCAAAGATCAAGTTGCAGGCTCACTCAAATCGTAGGCATCAATAGGGCAACGCTGGAAAATCCACATACAAGCCAAATACAAGCCGTGACGTTTTACACGAATCCGACAATGGCATCCCGTAGTAATCTCCAGAAAACCCGATTCATCCAATCCCAAAATAATACCCAAATACGGATAACGAAGCTTAATTGTAACCGTGGTCCAAAATTATAACCCAACGATGTCCACCGAGTACAACAAACTACTGATAATTTTGAAGCACAAATTCAGCCCACGACAAATTTTAACAAAATTCGGCTGAGTCCACAGTCATTATTCACGACAACAATTGTATATCCCATTTCATTCTAAATTAGCATTTGGCCCAATGAAGTTAAGCACTACCCAGGTTTAGCGCTTTGAAGCCCAACACCACAATTTAATTTGACATGGCCCAATGAAGTTACAAGTTCAAGCCTAGTCCAACACTACTTTAACACAAATTAAGTGTATATAACACACCTTAAGCACACACTTCCCTTATCCCTAATCTCTTAAATCATGCGCCCCCATCTAAACAATCTCTCTATTTCCAGTCAAACACCAACCCTAATCACATAATCATCCGTTCTCTCCTCAAACGTCTCACATCTCCATCATCATCTCTTCGTTAAGCAACCACACATACACGATCGTAAAACCCAAACACAAGTTGTTACATTATCGGTTTCTTATCCTTGAGTCCGAAGCACTAAATGTCTTCAAGATCTCTTAATGGAGGTTTCAGGTAGGTTCTCTTGATGTGTTAATTGCTTGAACGAAACAAAGAAAGAACATGGCAAAATTGTTATGAATCTTTCTTTATTTTTCGGATATTGAGAAATGAAAGTTATAAACACTTTCCTTTGATCGATGATGGTTATGTTTCTATTCGAGTGTTTAAGATCAGTAAAGGTCTTTTGACTACTTTTGTAACACACGAAAAACAAGAAACAAGCTGAGATCCTCCTTGTTTACGTATTATAGTGTAGACTTAGATGAGATATGCGGAGTGGCGTGAGGGTTTAATGGTTGTGTTTAGATGTGGGGGCTGATGTGGGTCATTGGATATGGTTAATGATGGATCTGTGATGAGTTATATTTTCGTGTTTAGATCTTGAAGGTCTGTGGACAGTTGTAAACATTCACCAAGAAAAGAATTTCTGAGATCATTTCATTAAACTTGTTGTAATCGATTGTTATAGCCGTTTCTGGTCTTCTCGATCTTCTTTATGTTCTTTCAATTCATGTACATCAATGAACAGATAGACAAACCGCAACCATGAATAGATAGACAAACCGCACCCATGAACAGATAGACAAACCGCAACCATGAATAGATAGACAAACCGCAACTTTTAGATAAACCGCAACTTTGACCAGTCAAAGCTGTCACTTTCACACTTTTGTCTTTTACCCCTTTTTGCAGCTACACTCCAAACACCAATCCCAACATGACACAAACCGCAACTTAGAACACCACCTTTTGACACAAACAGCAACCAAGAACAATCCAAAAAAAAACCACACAGTCAGAATATAAATATTCCTCCAAATCATGTTTCTTAAGATCCAAATCCAAACAGTCACAATATATACGAAACACCACAAAATATGCCAAATCCAAACTGTAAAACCACAATCTCATAAAAATAATCCGTGAGACCCAAGTTGACATTTGTGAACAAATTAGCCAAAACACAGTTTAAGGCCCAAGTAAAATATTCTTCAAAATCTACTTTCAGTAAAATATTCGAACCAAATATGTGCAAATGGATTTTGAAGAAACAACCATACGCCACGTAGAACAACCACGAAGAACAAATGTTTCTTTAAAAGTTTGGAACATATTTTTGGTTTGTTGAACAAAACAAAATGAGCAAACAGTTTGAGAACAAATGGTTCGAACCACACACAAAAAAAATAAGACCGACACACAATCAATCGAACCTAACCATGACTCTTGATACCAATTGTAGAATATAACCATCTTGATTGTGTGGATGATTCGGGTGGTCTTGGGTTATGGAAGATTAGATCCATGGTAGATGAGATAAACTAGAGAGAGAGAGAGAGTTGGGAGAAAACTTGTAATAGATTAGATTAGTGTGTGTAAATAATACAAGAGTTCCAACCCTTCTCAAGTGTGGGAAGGGTCTTATATACTTACTAATATTGGTGCCCCTAGTGGGCTGTGGAGTGAGCTGACAGCGGGGAAAGCCCCGACCCACTCCACAAATATAAATACGACTAAGCTAATAAAACTAATAATACTAATATTACTATGCTAATATTAATAAGCCTACGAGCTATGTGAATGCTAAATAGATGCTCGGGGTGACCGAGCCTTCATCTGAATATTTATATTCCTAACATAAACACCCCAATTTCATCCACTTCCACCAAATGATCAAATCCACATTCCCACGGAAAAGGAAAAGTTCCGTGAAGAGATAAACCAAATCCATGACCGTAGTGATCTCCTTGCTATGCACCTTGCACAACGCAACAAGGGCCAACCTCCATCCTCCATCCTCCCCACAACTTGAATCAAGTTGATAATCATGTCAACTATTGTCCTTGTTGTGTCCTTCTCCAAAAATAAATCATTGCCTTAAATAAACATTTCACTTGGATTGAGTATCTTCTTACTAGATCTCATCCAACACCTCCACTAGCACAACACTCTAACCCTCAATCAACCGATTCCGCTCCAAACTCTCCACCTCCAAAAATATACCTCTATTAATCAAACATCCTTACCCTCACTCAACCACTTCCATTCCAAACACTCTACCATCAACCATCTAAGCATACTACATGCTTATGTTTCTTATTTTCCAAGCTTTCGTATCGCAAGCAAGTCCAAAAGCTCTCTTTGGCAATTTAGGACCTTTTTCTTGTTATATGTTTCAAGCATACTAAATGTCGTTGCAATGATTATGTGTTTCACATAATCACTTTAAATTAATGAATGTCTTGCTATGTGTTCTTAATATTTGTTTGCCATGATTGTTGTTTTTATATTCCATATTTTGCTATGTATGCTTGTACTTCTAATATTTTTTTTGCAAGCATTCCATATCTCGATTCCTTGATGCCCTCAAACGAGGGGGAGCACACATCAAGGGGGAGTTCTCCTTCCGACAAATTTCGTATCTAAAACTTGTCGGCATAACCTTTTTGATTCTACAAAAAGGGGAGAAGTAGATATAAACTCACTAAATACTTGTCTAAAAATTAATTTTTTAATTTAACGAGTTTAGATTTTGTAATCATAAAAAAGGGGGAGATTGTTGATATAAATAATGCCTAAAAACGTTATTAACATCTTTCGATATCTCTACGTTTTGATAATCACAAAATGTAAAATCATTAAACAAAAGATTATGACGTAAACAAGTATTTAGTTATAAATATTCAATTCTACAACTTAATCACTTAAGGTATGAATAAACAAATGACTAATGCATTATATGATCAAAGGAACTTTTTCTTAATCACTAGATTTTTTAAAATGACACAAACATTTTATGTCTTTTACACAATATGGGATCACAAATTCACATAAGCTCTTAATTGCCACAACAAGGCAGTAAGTTCAACTTCCTACACGAAGTGAAAGCACTTCAAGAAGTCCAGCTTCCTACACGAAGCAAAAACACGGCACTCGTAGCCAAAGAATATTGTAGCACGACACTCGTAGTAGCCAAAGAATATTGTAGCACACATCAAATACCCCCACCATTTGGCATATTGCAGTTGAGTCACTACTCAATACTTTCCCAACTTTTAGTTCATCAAACATTTGAGTAAATTAGTCTAGTATATAATATCACCTCATCAAACTGATGATTGCAAATCTAGACTGTTACACACCAAACATGGATAACCATTTTATTTTCCTTCTCTCAGTAATAAAAAAACTTATGCAACAACATATTTGCATCACTATTTTATTTGAACAGAAGGAGCATTACCATGATTAAACAAAAGATAATATTACATTCATGCATTAAAGCAAAATAACATATCACATAAAGAACATGACACTAGCCACCATATGCACACTAGCTACCATGCTAAGCACTTCGTTTGGACAGTAATAACTAATAGGGGTGTTGATATAAATAATGCCTAAAAACGTTATTAACATCTTTCGATATCCCTACGTTTTGATAATCACAAAATGTAAAATCATTAAACGAAAGATTATGACGTAAACAAGTATTTAGTTGTAAATATTCAATTCTACAACTTAATCACTTAAGGTATGAATAAACAAATGACTAATGCATTATATGATTAAAGGAACTTTTTCTTAATCACTAGATTTTTTAAAATGACACAAACATTTTATATCTTTTACAAAATCATTTTTGGAAATTAAATGAAAATGTTTAATCCATAATAAATTTATGAATTCAAATTTTCAACCAAAAATGGCAAAAATGTTCCAGAAAAACCTTCCCCACAAAAAGACAAAGCTGGGCAACGGATATAAGGCGCGGCCCCCTTAATTAGGCAGGCGGCCCCCTTAATAATTAAGGGGACCGGCCACGGTCCTCAGCCCCCCAGCTTTGCCTATAAATACTGGTTCATTCCTGAACTTTTTCCTCACATTTTGCACTAAAAACTTTCTGATTTAGATCTCATTTCATATCTTCAAAAACCCTTTGATCATATAATTATAAGCTTTTGTTTCAAGTGATCCAAAGCTTCAACCTCTCAAGTGCAAGAGAAGAATACTTCTATCCTTCAAGACAAGAAGTATTACAACTTGGTGTATCTCTTCCATCCAAGTTGTTGGTGTATAAAAATTGTAAATCATTCATTCATTTGTATAAGTTGTGTATATTTGTTAGATAGGTGTGAGCATAATTGTTTAGGCTAGATTAGTGTGTAAGTAGTGAAGTTGTGAAGAAGTTAAGGTGTAAGAAGTATAGCAAAGGTGTGAAGAAGTAGAGGCGTGAAGAAGTAGTATTAGGAAGTGAAGAAGTAGTGTATAGTTGTGAACTAGATTGTAGTTGTGAAGAAATAGTAGTGTTGTGAAGAAGAAGTAGAGTAGAAGTTGTGAAGTAGTTGTGGTGTGTAGTAGTCGTGGGAAGTCGTGAAGAAGTTGTGAAGCCGTAGTGAAGAAGTTGTGAAGAAGTCGTGAAGAAGTTGTGATTGAAGTTGTGAGATTGGTTCTAGCTACGATTAGAACTCGACATTTAGCTTTGTTTCATAAAATTGGTGTAAGCGAAAGTTGTGTAAGGTTTTCTCCGCCATAAGGGAGCTTGTTGACATAGTGAAGAAAATTCTCGAGTTAGGTGCTCGAGGAGTGGAGTAGGGCAAGGAAGGTGTCCTTGTAGCCGAACCACTATAAATCCTTTGTCTCGCGGTTCGATCTTTCCATCTCTATCTTTCATTTCATTTCATTACTTTACTTGCATTGTTAATTTAGATTTACTTATATTTGTTCATATTCTTCAAAAGTTGAGTTCACATAAATTCGAATCTAAGTTTTTAAAAGTAAACAAAGTTTTTATAATAAATTAAAAGACGTAAAACTATTCAACCCCCCCTTCTAGTTTTCCACAAGGGGCTTCTTGTTAATATTGTCCATATATTTGAATATACTACTTTACAACTCTTAAAGCACTCATCAGGTATATTGCGATTCATGAGACAATTTATCTCAAGAAATAAAACATATGAACCAATATGCCTCAATCAGAATTACTGCCTACACTAGCTAGTTTCAATATTAAATGGCATAAATTTTATTTAGATTGCACAAGCAATTGGTTTCGTTTGAAATGCACAATTCATACTCAAAAGATTGTTGTTCTTATAACGAAACCAAATATAAATCATGTCAATCTCGTGCAACATAAATAGAACCAAACATAAACGTAAAAGTTGTACCACATTGCAATATCTGATTATTGGCAAATGGAAGATGATCAGCAACTCAGATGTTGGGTATAACAACCTAACATTAAAGCACTAACAGTAGTGGATCATCGTCAACAACATGATGCTGTCAAATAACAACAAATCAACGGCTTACACCATCAAGAACATGAAGGGAAGCAACCAAACCGATCTCCATAAGTTCCTGTCACAACGCTAAGAAAAGAAAGAACAACAAGTTAAAGCGGAACTGCACGGGATCGGATTCCCTGTCCTTTTGAGTACGAACGGCACCCCGTAAAGTTGCTGGAGTCTTCGAGCCGGGCACTTCAGGATGTATACAGTTCACACACGCAAACCTTGAGCAGCAACAACACGGGTTTGCAAAATGACGACGGTAGATAGAAAACTTCAATGGAAGTTAATGGCAGTCACAACTATTCATGATATGTGTATGTTTTTGTGTGTATATTTACATGAACCCTCATGGTCATTTTATACACAATCTGGTAACAAAGATGTGACCACTTTCTTCATCCAAAAGTCAAGGGAGAGTGGGTTATTGTTTCATAAAACTACCTCCACTTCCTTTTTACCAGGTCTTTTACATACCAAGTCAAACACATGTGGTATTAGCTGCTTCATCAGCTTGCACCTTTTGTTGTGTGCCATGTACAATCAATTTAGGCATCAATTAGTTGTACCTCTTGCTATGTGAGTAAAACTTCCAAACTCAATATTTCCAACAGTAGCTGCCATGATCACCTGGATACGAGTCTTCTTATCCTTTGATAACAGCATATTATCTATCCATGTTGTCCATTCTAACGACGAAATAAGGTTCGGGAAATGCAAGTCACGCCAAACCTCAATTAACCGCCTAATACCTTACGTCACTTCACACGTATAAAATAAATGATCATTTGATTCCACACCGTTCGAGCATAGTGGGCACGTTATAGATTGAATATCCAATCCTCGTTTCAAAAGATTTAGTCGAAGAGGGAGACGATCCAACCTAAGTCTCCATAGGAAAATGTTCACCTTTATAGGAATACATTTGCACCAAATTGTAGGAGATTCAAGCGTTGGAAGAATGATATCGTCAATGTGGTGTCTCGTGTCTTTAACCGTGAACGTGCCATCACATCCAATGTTCCAACGCAACTCATCTCGGCCTTCAAAACTTGGTACCTGCTCCAACTCAGTCGTCAAACATGCTAGGGAATCAAGACTTCGGCCTAAGATAATTGGTCTTATCCATTTGAAGTTCCATTCAACATTTACAAACCGATCAATAACCATACAATTAGGTTCAGGATCCAATCTAGATAATCTACTATAACGATAGGCAAATGGTGTATCAGCACTCCGGTTGTCCGTCCAAAACTGTACGTTCGTACCACATCCCAGTTTATAATGCAAGGTATGTTTTGGAACAAAGCCGCTTGAGTGTATGGAATTGATGTGACGTTTATGGAACCTATTAATGTTTTGGAGACTATTAAATATAAAAATTCTCTCATACAAAAGTCTTCTCATGCCAAATATAACTTTTAAGTTTATAAGAAATGAGATGCATGCTTTATAAATAGTAAAGATAATACACATTTTCATTTTACAATGAAAACAAAATATTTGCATGTAAATAGGCACTAATCAAGTGGATATATGTGTGTATGCATTTAGTTTATTCAAGACTTTCCCATAGTTTGAATGAATGTCAAATATTAGGGGATAAGCTAGGTGCGGAACCAACATAGAACTTATTGCACTGAAAAACGATTTCGGCTAAAATAAGTATGCCAGATACAGTATCCGATTCCGTAAAGTTATTTCAGTTTTAATTTGAATTAAGTTCTTTCTAATTATATTGATTAAAAAACAGTGATTAGCAGGTTTTTTGTTCCGACTTTTTTTACTTTGATTCTAAAACCCATTTCTTACACATGTATTGATGTACGTATATTATTATTATTATTATTATTATATTATATATATTAAGCCTAAAAAGAGTATTACAACAATGAAAACAAAAACAAATATTAGAGCAGATATAGGGGAAACATAGCAAAAAGAGTCTAGCATTTAACAAAAAAAAAGTTCATTCATATTTGATACACATCACACAAGTGCATCCTCAAACAGAAAGCAATAACTTGTTATAAGTATATATTAAGGGAGCATGAAAACGCAGTCGTTTTGCTCCCCATTTTTCCCGCCAAAACCGCGTGGGCTGTTGGAGCCCATGTTTACAAGTCCAGGCCTGCCTTTTTTATTATGGTCCAACGTATTCCCTTTTCACAAAAAGAAGAAAAAGATTATACGCAGCATATTATCTGGAATTCTCCAGATACACCGTCTCTCTCAATCCACCATGTTAATACTCTCTCTCACACACACACATTGATTGTTACTGGTGTTTTGTATCGAAACATGAGTGTTAGCCTTTGATTTTCTGGGGGTTCTTTGATGTTTATATGGATTGCAGGTTGCTAATTACAAATGTTTTAAGGTACTAATCATTTTATTTTAATATTGACTTTGTTGTTTTAATTGTTGATTGTAGTTGAGGGGTTATCGATTTTTATGCTTTATCTTTTGATTATTCATTTGTGTTTTAATTTATCAGGTGTGCTTTATTATATTAAATGATTGGAGACACTGATATTTTAAAGGGGTTTCAGGGGATGGTTTGTTTATTTGGATTTCGGAGGTTGTTGGTGATGGCGGGTCGGTTAATTAAGGTATGCTTTCTTTTTTAAAATCTTTGTGATGATAAGTATTTAATGTTGTGTTTTGTTGTCATATACTGTGATGATAAGTTTTTGAAAATGTTGTGTTTGGTTGTGAAAAACTTTCCAAAAAAATATCGCTACATGCCTCTTAATGGCTATGTTTAGGTGCTGATGTGGGGGCTGAGTTGGGTGGGTTTGGGTGCTAAAACCGGGTTGCTCGGGCTCTGTAATGAGGGCTGAAACGGCTGGGTTTAGGGGATGAGAAAGGTGGCTTCGGATGCAGAAATGGGGTTCAAATAGGTTAGTTTGGATTGCAACAGGTGGCGCAATCAAACTATAAATAACTTTTTGGGTAAATTACAAAGAATATTGGTTCAAGTTAACATTAATTCTTTGCAATGTAATCAAACATTGAAAACTGAATGTATAAAAATTCAAGTTGTGATATATGATTATTAGCCTTAACGCATATATCAAAACTAGAGAGCAATAGCTTTTTATTTATTCCTTCATTTTTTAGTCTTTTAAGTTCTAATCTCAAAAAAATAAAAGAAAGTAATCATCATCTGGATTGTGTGCAGACATCAAAAGGATGATTAAACCATATGGCTTTTACATATTTGTGGAACATGTAGCCACAAAAGGTACTTGCCGAGATCTACATTGCTTTTCGTGAATCCAGAGTAAGTATGTGCAGTAGGAATGTAGGATTTTAGTTTGGTTGTATTACAATATTAGGTTGTGAAGTATGTAGTTCTTATATAACCTGATCTTTTAATATTTATAGCCATTTGACAGATGTGCACTACTCATATTACACGAGCAAATACGCATCTTAATAAACCTAAACATGGCGAATGTGAAGCATTGCTTGCCGAGTACATACCATGCATGATCTGGTACCTGACGATTCTGTATACCATCTAGCGTCCGAGAAAGAACAAGAAAAGGTTTACAAAGTTAAATATTCTTCATTTTTTGGCTATTTTTTAGAAGCAATAATAAAAGTATTTTGCCTTCGCTGCAAGCGCAAAGCTATAATTTTGACTTAAGAGTAAAAAAAGCTACTTTTACGGTTGAAAGTCTAGGTAGCTGAACAATTAGTTTATATATGAACAAATATGAGCCCCTTAACATGTTAGAAGGCAAATAGTATGTTGTTAACCTCTATCTAATGGATATTATATTTTTCTGACTTTTAGACTGGAGTGTTGCGCTCATTCGTTTGCTCAAGTGTTTGCATCAGTTATCACAGCTGCACTTACGGGCTCACTTTATTATGTGGCTGCATCTCCAAAAGGTTTGTATTACGTTTATATAAAGCACTTATTTATCTGCTAATAGTATAGCAACATATGTTTTCGTTTTTGCTTCAGACCCTGCTTATGTTATGGCACCAGTTTTGAGCTTGCGGTGTGGCCGTCAGGAAATGAAAAAGCTAATTGCAGGTATAATCCTGTAGCTCCTTTAAGCACCAGGTTACTATTTTTTTCTCTTAACTTGGTTTATTTATTTATGAGGATTTACAGTGAACAAGATTTCGGGAGCGTTTGCTTCTGGAAATGTTCTGGGGCAATACGGCATCCAACTTGCTTATGTGAGAAAAAGTAGTGTTCAATAAGTGGATTGCAGTAATTCCAAATGAGATTAGGCAGTAATTCCAAATAAGTGGATTGCAGTAATTCCAAATGAGAAAAAGTACATGTAGTTGATAAGAAGCGATTAGGCAATTAAAAATTCACTTTGTGTGACTTTTGACCCGTTCAACCCATTTGAGATTTGAGAACTTCTAAAAGTTTTTCTTCAGTCTTTGACATAATACTCAACAAGAATCAAACTGTTCAGTAGTATTGCGTCAAAATGACTACTTCTTAGACCAATGCATATCTCATGTTATGATACCAATTTGTTTGTTGATCAGTTTCCGTTCTTATGTATTAAACCCAAACACTAAAAATTGTTAACTAATGTGAGTGTTATACCTTTAATAAATGTTGCTTTTGATCCCAGGTTACACGCATAAGGGTCATGGATCAGTGCTATTGGATTTTGAAGCAGGCCTCATCCGGTATAAGGCAACTGTTGGCCATGATGTAGTTGAATGTCAAATGGATGGTGTTGGTGAACAAGGAACTGATGAGTTATGTACAGCAGGTAGTTTCATTCCCGCTAAAGGTTTTTCGTGTTTGTTATGTATTAGTGCAACCTTTTATGATCAAAATGTCTCTGTAAATTACAGCTGATGCTATGATTGCGTGTGGCAATCTTGGTTGTCAGAGTTGTGCGACACATGTTGTTGTAGATGATGTATGTATTTCTTTGGTTTTTTTGCCTTTTAGTATTGTGCGTGCATCTGTAATTGTCTGTTATGTTTTCTGTGTGCAGGCGGCTATACAATGGCCGGTTTTACTTCTAGAACATTGTTGACTGAACTGGCTGTTGGAGACATCCACACTACTGTCGGTATGTTCATTGATGACTTCTTGGTTTCTTTTTTTGCCTTCTAACTCTATATGGTTTACGAGGCTCATTATATGTAGTCTTTTGTTCTTTTGAAAGAAGCTGATGTATGTCTTAACGGTCACCAAACATCGATGCAGCCTGCTTTCGTTAATGGTAACTTATCGGTTATTGGTTGCTATTGTTTGTCCCTGTTTCGTGTACTAACTTATCTGTAATTATCATTGTTACAGTTCGACATGATACAAATGACGTGCATGTGCCTGCTGTTATCGTGCTCTACGATCAGTTCTTTCGTCATTATGGATTCGTAGGCCGTTAGTTTTAAGTTGTTTTCTAATACGTTTGCCATAGGTATGGATGATCATACTTTTATTGTTTTTTTTACAGCTGCATCGGAGGCTTCAAACTCTGTTTCCCATGTCACAGGTACACACTTACAAAAGTTTCCAAAGGCCTACAAGTGTCGCTTGACCGATGTTCTGGTACTGTTAGCTTTTTACGTTTCAAGATATGGTCCTCTTTCCTGATCAGAATCTATCTTCTTTTCTTCTTTTCATAGGGCAGAGTAGCACCGTTGCCAACAGGTCTTTAGCCTTCAGCCCACACGTTCCCATGCCTGCATATGGTGAGTCATCCAATTATAATATATACTTTTTACATGATGTGTTACCGTTACTATGTCTGTGAGCCTCAACTTTGGAATACATATCTACTTATTTCGCTATATATCTTCGTGTGGTAAAAAAGTATATAGATTTTTACAACTCTAGGTATGCTTAAACAATATCGGAATTCAATGGAGATTTTAATAAGCATCTATTACTATTTATTTGGTCTTTAATGTAGGACTTTGCGGCTAAAATTCCATAAAAAAATGCGACTGACTTCAGTAGGCAGCTTGCATATAACAAATGCACGGTGGATACAAAGGTAAAATTTAGATTTTTACTTACGTCATTTAACTTTCATGTATCGTGTGTTATAAGGGAGTGTTTGGCAATATTGGTAAATTTATATAAGTCAACTTAAACGGGTCAACACAATATTGGTAAATCAGTTTAAACATTGGTTTTAGTCTTTTTTTTTCTTCTTAGACTCATAATTTAGGAAGATCATTGTAAGACAATAATAAGGGAGTGTTTGGCAAGTATAGTTTACGTGCTAAATAGGTTGCTATGTATTGACAAAATCTGTTAACCAATTTGAAGGTCTTTGGGTAAGTTTATTTTAGATGACCCACGGCTTTTATGGTGACAAATAGGCTAATAAGCTTTATCCCTTGCAAATTTATAATAGGTACATGAGTTTTATTTTTAGATAAGGGTTACCTGACCTTTATTTTTAGTATGTACTCTACTAAAAATAATTTCTTTAGTGCAGGCCTATCACAAAGTCTTCGTAGTCATCAAGAATGAAAGTACTATGACGACCCATGGCGTCCATTGCTAGAGAAAGTGACCAGCTGAAATCGCTAGACATGGAAATTCAAGGTGAATAAGCTTCCACGTACTATGTTGTGTTTCTATGAAAATATGCGTTAGTGACTTCTATCTTTATTTGAACACAGCGGCGTTGGAAGGCAGTAAAGATTGGAGAGCTTCTAAAGATTGCGTCTGTGATCATCAACCGGTAATGTTTTTGTTAACTACTGCTATGTCTTACGGCCTAATGCTATATTGAATTGGCCATTCTATTTGAACGATAATAGATTACTAACCATTTACTAATCTCACTTTCATTTGATCAATGTATATTTGACCTGTTTGGACCAGATATGCACAACTGGAATCAAGCCTGAGCACGCTCCTACATCAAACCTGGAAAAGGACTCCTAACATGGTAATTATTATTCATAAAGGTTCATTCGGAAAACCTCTATTTTTTTTTCTTGAAATTTTAGGCCCTTTTTTTTTTCTTTTCTTTTTGTGTGTGTGTGTGGTGCCATTTTGCAAGTGCTATCTGAATTTTGGCCATTGGATATGCCGCCGGTTGTTAGTGAATTGGATAAGGCTGCGGCTGCGGATTAGTGCCTGCCGGTTGCGGGCTTGCAGTGTGCCATTGACGGGCATGCGTGGGACTTTAGGACAAGACTCCGTAAGACCTTTGTTTAATATGCCTTTTGTTTACGACGAATAGGAATAGGTTCTTTTAAGATTTGACATAAGAGGGTAATTCGTCAAATTGGAATCGGATGTGACATGTGCAGGCTATCTTTGTAATAAATTTATTGTGTTTGGTGTATGAAAGTTGATTAGTACTGATGTTATTACTTTTTAGTGTAGGTTGGCTTGAACTTCCTATGTTGAAGATGGAAATTCATCTATCGATGAAGCGAAACCCGAGCTAATGGACAATTTTGATGTGTCGAATGATGACCCTGCCCTGCACCGCCGTCTACTCTACCAACTTTTAATAGAGAACACCCTGATAATTTACTGAACCGGATGTGCACAACTGGACTCAAGCCTCAGCACGCTCCTACACCAAACCTGGAAAAGGGCTCAGTAGTATTCTTGCCTTCATTGTAAGTTTTAGACATTTTTTTACACATTTTGCTAATAAAAGTGTATGCATGTATACTTTGGATTTCTTTTTTTGAAGTTGGTGTAGATGGCAACGCGGCTAATTAAGGAGTTTCAGGTGGGAGTTTGGAACAATATGTTCACCTCAATAAGACACAACTAAGTTGGTGCAGATAAGGTTTGTAAAGCCAATTTAACTGTCTGATATTGTTAGTGACAAATGATATTAGCCATTCTGGCGGAAAAGGTTTGTAAAGCCATTAACTGTCTGATATTGTTTGTCTTGGAAAAGTGTTTTTATAACATTATAAAGGCTCGGCAAATATTGAATACTTCACTTATGCATAAAATGCCAAAGCTCTTTAGCATCCTTTTCAAGTACTTAAGTTATATACTTGACCATTATCATCAAGTATACTTTTGAATTAAGGACTTGGTTCAACAGCTACGATGGGTTTACATACATTTGCAGATTGTCTTCATATCGAAACAGAAATTTTCCAGTCGTTTTGAAAAACAAAGAGACCAATATTTTGTATCCAAACATCCCGCCGCGAAGCCATAAACCAAATACAATGACAAAAAAATCCGCCAGGCCGCAACGCGGCCGGCCGTCGCCATGCTTGTTTTAATAAAAACACAATACTCTTTCAACATAGCATTTGCAAGGCTCGTTCTTATTGATAATATCGGGAGAGCATGTTGAAGTATATATTACTATATATATTATAAGACGTTTAATACGACGTCGCTCTATGAATAGTGTCGCTTTGGTTTTTAGGCCGTTTTCCGTGGGCTGTTCTAGGCCCGATCCACGCTGCGTTTTTAGGGTTTTTCTAAAGATAATATCGCCAGTCCTAGACATTTCCAGAACTCTCATCATGTCTCCACCATAGCGTTATCTTGCTCCCCGTTTTTCAAATCAACCCACACTTTCAATCCACACTTTCAAATCACCCACACTTTCACCGCCTCTATTTCACCCTTATCCGAAGCCGGATGATGAAGAAGATTATCGGAGGTAATTTTCATTATAGTTAGCTTACTGTAACAGGTTTCCGATTCGGTATTATAGATGTTTTTTTTTTTTTTTTTTTTTTTTTTTTTTTTTTTTTTTTTTTTTTTTTTTTTTTGAATTGTAGGTGAGACGGGTTCGTTAAGATTCAATAGGCGGTTTGTTTATCACGAATCTCATTATCCTCTCTTCTTTTGATATAATTCATCGTAACTGTCACATATCTATAACCTCTTCTTCAGGTATATCTATTTCACCAATTGATCCCGTACACTTTTTTTTTAATAATCTATTCATACCAATTAATTGTTGTAGTTATGTAGTTAATCTGATAGATCAAATATCGAATTAGTATATTATTGATCTTTTGTGTTTATTTGATTGAAAGTATATGAAATGTTCTTTTATCACTTCACGATCACCAGTTTTGGTTTATGATGCTTTTTTCAGTTATCGTATTTTCGCCGGATAGCCACATGGATTTTGTGGTTGCAGCCAACATGCTTGACGTTCTTTTGTCGCCTTTTTAGTTTGCCCTACCTTTGTTGGTTATAATAGGCAATGATGAATTTGTCGGTTCGATTAAAGCCTTGAATCTCCATGTCTTGGCAGGGCAAATTATTACGTTTGCAGCCATGACGGATGTATTCACTTTTTCCGATTACTAATCAATTCAAGTCAAATGATATTGGTCATTCGACGTCTGAACCGTAACTTGGCACGGCAATGACCGGATGGCGTGATAGCATAGTTGCTATTATGCAACCGTCTTTGCAGCCATGGCGGAGTTCTGACGTTTTTGACCATTTTCCATTCACAAATCTGAGCCTGATGATCTATTGTATCGGTTTTATGGTTTCTAACTTTTAGATTCATTGTTTCTGTCATTTTTTGGTATAAGATTTGCACAAGTTTTATTGTTGTTAATGGTTTTTCAAAACAACGTTTCTACAATCCGGTAAATCATTTACTTCTATTTGGAACGTCTAAAACTTATAATATTTGCTTCTATTTGATACAACTTAGTGTTGCGATTATATTTAACATTTTCCAATCACATTTCCGACAGGTACTGATGAAGAAACAGAGGAAAAGGACCGTCAATGTTGCAGCAGGCCACACACACACTACCAACAGACATAAGCTAACAGGCAACAACGATCTTCGTGGGCAACTCGGGTTGTACCGACTTTGGTAAGCAACTGTCCTAATTTTGACCCAATTAGCCTGATATGAAAAATTATTCATTTCAAATGTATTTTTTAATAAAGGTAAGTTTTTTTGATTGGGGAGATGTATTATTGTTTCACCATTACCGTATCCAAACAACCATTTAAAAGCAATGTGACATATTGTTGCAGCGCCGAGTAAATGATTTGGCAGATGGAAAATGTAGATATGCAGGGAAACTTAGCTTTTTCAAAAGTCAAATGTAAGTATATGTGCTGATTGATGGTCTTTATTTTGCACTTTCTAAACAAGAATTACTTCATCATATATTTTTTGCTGTTCGTCAAGTTATTCAATTTGTTATTCAATTTGCATTACTTGCCATTTGCTCAAACTTGAAGACGTTGGTGCAAAATTAGTGACTTTATTGAACATTGATTGAGTGTAACTGTAATTTTAATCTGTGTGATTCCAGAGCTATAACTTCAGCACGGGACAATGACGGAGCATACCTGCAAATGAGACTGTCTTTTAGTCCTGCTGTAGATTTGTTCTCCTTTCTGTTTCCATCGACGGATTGTAGGATTGCAATAGCCGTTGGCTTGCTCCAGATTTTCATTTACATGGTAATATCTCAATTTACTGTTTTGCAATTGTGTTAAATTAATTCTGTTCTAGCAGAATTTTTAATTTGCTAAAAAACTGTTGACGAAAACAGACATTTGCTGATGGCAAAACTACCGTGTGTGTTCAAGAACGGAAAGAAGTATCAAACAATTTTACGGTGAGCGGACTTCCAAAAAATTTATAAAAAAGATTTATATGATGGTCGTAATGTTCTCTTTCCTTTGATTTTGCAACTCCGAAGTGGGATAACAGATTTTAAAGAAAAGAAACAGAAGGAAATATGCTTGAAGAGATATTCAAGTAAGGATCAAACTGAATGTGGGAATTGCATCGATTGACACATTTCATGTAAACTTGCCCCTGCTCATAATGCATTTATTAGCGTCTTCGCTTTTAAACAACCCCATTTGGTCAGCTTTTCTGAATTTCGCCCCGTTTGTACAAACATCCTCACTGATTAGTCAGTCTGTTGTGAAACTTGCAGTGGTCAAACTTTATTGCGTTACATTATTTTCTGCCTAAAATGATCATTCTTTAAGGTTGTTTTTTTAGAGCATGTTGTGCGTCGGCCAATGTCAGAAGTCAGGTGTAACTAAGTTACAAATTGTGCCATTCTTTCTTTTTAACAACAAACTTTTAAAATTCTTTGAATCTGATTCAAATGTATATGGGTTGGGATTGCGGTTTTTTTAAAAGGCATGTATCAAGCCTTTTTTTTTCACTACTGCAAAAGAGAAAATGCATACATTTACTTCTTAAAATGGTTTGCCAAACACTAAATACTGTTTGTTTTAATTAGTTACAGGTATGTCAAGAGAAGTTACGTGCACTTTCTAAGGATGTGGCTGACCAGGATTTTGATATAGGTAAACTTCGATAAACACGAAAATACAAATCATTATATCAGATTTTTGATATTTTATAATTGGTTGTCTATATGACAGCTGTCACCAATGCCTAAGGGAATCTTCCCTATGTAAAGTTGGGTTTGATCAACCGCCATTTTCAGATAATGTTCAGCAAGACTTGATATCAACATGTGAGTGCACATTTGCTTGACTCTTCACTTTTACACGTGTTTTCAACAGCATTGATTTTGACTATTTTCATTACATTGCAGCTGATATACAACAGATAAGCTAATGAAGAAGCAAGAAGAGCTTCTGCCGCTGCACCAATGGCGTCGCACCCGTCCCCGTGTTTTTTTATACAAAGTTTAACCCAAGGTATGCTCTTTTAGATTCTACTTTTTTGGCATCAGTAAATATGAGTAGCGAGATTGGGATATGATTATTAGTAACAACTGAAATAGGAGTCACTGTTCGTTTGCCAGGTTTGAATAGTCGCTCCTACTCACACCACCAAAATATTAGATTCATGGACCCACTGAAATACCAAACTTGCATTGCTTTTGGTTTCATTTCTCAGTTGTGTGGTCTCTCAAGCTACCACTAAGTTTAAAGTTTCAAAAAATTAGAGTCAGTGCATATCGGCTATAAACATGTATGGCACCGGCTGTATTTGCAAGATTTATATACTGGGAGGATTGCGGTGCGTCAGTTCGATCCAGATGCAACGACTGATCTTTTGAGACACCTTCAGTTAATGCTATTAGCCACAGTATGTATAAGTTGCTATTGCTTAATCTTATCGAGGGTGTTTGGATATTTGTTTTAGCTCTCATAATGTTGCAACAATGAGGCATGTTTGCATCCAGCCAAGTTTTAATATTACATTATCATAATGCGCTTTGCTTGCATTTTTTTCATTTAGTTGATTTAGTACATCGCTTTGATTACAGCTGACTTATTAGTCAAAAATGGTTAATCACCTTCAGTTACATATCCTAAAGTATCACTACATAAATTCTCTGCAATTTTGCTAAGATAGTGAGATAAAACTCAGCAAAAAACCCGCGAGGCTGCAACGCGACCGACCGTCGCCCGACTCGTTCATTATAAATCATATCCGAAACAACATTCGCAGGGCTCATGTTTTCTACGTCTTCAAACAAACATTAACTAATTGTAATACTGAAAATCAATTTTGCATCATGAAATACGAGAACCACCACTATATTGCATGAGCCAAATCCAGTGAAACAAGTTCGAACCACTAAGTAATATATAATAATTCAATGAAACGAAATAAATATATGATTGTCAAATGTACATTCATTTTGCAGCTAAACTATTAGATTGTCAAGTGTGCAAGAGTTTTTTAGGCTAAGATAGCAGTTGAGAAAATTATTTTACAAAGTATGTACAATTAAAAGTAATTAACATAATATTTAATTATTATTATTTAATCTTTTATAAATTCATAAACACTCCGTAAAAGAATTGGACGCCCAAAAAATAACATGGAATACACGGAGGTTACAGAGAACCATTGTCCGAGATTCATGTTTTCGCCTCCTTTGTCCTTGGCATTCCCAACTTGTTCATCGTTACGGCATGATTACGATGTAACTAACAGGACGTACGAATAGCGGTCAACAGAAAACACAAAATTCGGATTAGGAAGGATGTTCAATGTCGGTTCGATTGAATTAGTTTGGGCCGTATGTATCCGATGAAGTTGAGTCAGTGATTACGATGTAAACATATGATACTTTCGTATAACTTTTCTATACTTATCGTTTTCATATATACTCCCTCCGTCCCATTTTAGTTGTCCGTTGACCAAATTTTGACCGTAAATATTTTTGTTTGTATTATATAATACTTGATGAAAGTTATATCATTGAAAAGTTCGAACTTTTCAATGATATAACTTTCATCAAGTATTATATAATACAAACAAAAATATTTACAGTCAAAGTTTGGTCAACGGACAACTAAAATGGGACGGAGGGAGTAGTAAGTATTTCAATTTGTTATGGTATTAGGTTTCGTTGACCGTGTTGGTTTTGATGATAGTACGTAGCTAGTCGGTTGTTTGATTACGACGTTCCTCTAGGCGGAGGTGATGATGCCTAAATCATAGAAGAACACATAAAATTCCTCCGAGTGACGACGTTGGAATCATGCCTTAGACCATATGATGACATAGATGGACATATTGACGATTACTGCTAAAACAACTCATCTTCATGACTTTTATTCTTTTATGATTTTATTGAAAATAAAAAATAGATAGTATGTTAATTACTTTTAAAAATAAATACTTTGATAAATACAATGGTCAGCTTAAAAACTCAGTGTGCAAGGGCAACGTACTCTATCTTCTTTTTGTATTTACGATATATGTTTTATTTTAATTTTTTAGCAGAAAAAAAAAATAGTAAGTTTTTAAAATTGGAAATAGACATAATAGACTAACAAATATCTATGTTTTCGAAACACCAGGTTAAAAACTCTAAATAATTTGATAAAGACTAATTAAGACCGATTCCATATCATAACTAGTAGAAGATAACCAACCCAAACATTACAAACCCCACGTCATTATCAGTGTCCATATTCTAATCGATTTAACATCATTTGAGAACAAAACTTTGTTTACATACCAAGGGATCAATCTCTACCATTCATCTAGTTTGATCTAATGGGGATTAACCTAAGATTTAATATGGAAACTTAAGTTCATGTCTTTTTTTTCCTTTTACTTTGTCTTTTTTTATTTTTATTTTTATTTTTATTTTATTTTTTGTCTTTTTTATTTTTAATTCACGTTTTTTCTAAATGGTTTTTTTTTTTTTATTTTTTTTTATTATTTTTTTTTTGCCTTCTTTTTAATTCACCTTTTTTTTAAATCTTTTTTTTTTTGTCTCTTTTATAATTCACCTTTTTTTTTCTTTTTTTTTCTTTTTCATACATATTCGTCCATTTTCTTTTTCGTCCGTTTTTATACGTTTTCGTCCGTTTTTATACGTTTTTGTCCGTTTTTATACGTTTTCGTCCGTTTTCATCTCCTTTTGTCCGTTTTCATACGTTTTCGTCCGTTTGTATACATCTTTGTCTGTTTTCAGACGTTGTCGTCCGTTTTCCTACATATTCGTCCATTTTCATACGTTTTCGTCCGTTTTCGTCAGTTTTTATACGTTTTCGTCCGTTTTTATACGTTTTCATCTGTTTTCGTCCGTTTTCATCCGTTTTCATCCGTTTTCGTCCGTTTTCATAGGTTTTCGTCCGATTTTATACGTTTTTGTCTGTTTTATACGTTTCCGTCCGTTTTTATACGTTTTCGTCCGTTTTCATACGTTTTCATCTGTTTTTGTCCGTTTTCATATGTTTTCTTACGTTTTTGTTCGTTTTCATACGTTTTCGTCCGTTTTCATACATTTTTGTCAGTTTTCAGACGTTTTAGTCCGTTTTCCTACATATTAGTCTGTTTTCTTACGTTTTTGTCCAATTTCATATGTTTTCGTCCGTTTTTAAATGTTTTCGTCCGTTTTTAAATGTTTTCAGCCATTTTCAGACGTTTTCATACGTTTCTGAATATCACAAGTGATATTCTGTGATACTCAGGATATCACAAGTGATGATACTCAGAATATCACAAGTGATGATACTCAGAATATCACAATTGATGATACTCAGAATATCACAAGTGATATTCTGTATTATCACAAGTGATTTTCATGTTTTTTTAATTCACGTTTCTGAATATTCGTCCGTTTTCTTACGTTTTCGTCCGTTTTCCTACATATTCGTCCGTTTTCTTACGTTTTTTAATTTATGTTTTCGTCCATTTTCCTACATATTCGTCCGTTTTCTTACGTTTTCGTCCATTTTTATTTGTTTTCGTCCGTTTTTAAATGTTTTCAGCCATTTTCAGACGTTTTCATACGTTCCTGAATATCACTGATACTCGAAATATCACAATTGATGATACTCAGAATATCACAAGTGATACTATGAATATCACAAGTGATTTTCACCTTTTTTTTATTCGCGTTTCTGAATATCACAAGTGATATTCTGTGATACTCAGAATATCACAAGTGATGATACTCAGAATATCACAATTGATGATACTCAGAATATCACAAGTGATGATACTCCGAATATCAAAAGTGATATCCTGAATATCACAAGTGATATTCTGTGATACTCAGAATATCACAAGTGATGATACTCAGAATATCACAATTGATGATACTCTGAATATCACAAGTGATGATACTCTGAATATCACAAGTGATATCCTGAATATCACAAGTGATTTTCAACTAATGTTTTGTAACAATCACTTGTGATATTCAGAATATTACAAGTGATATTCTGAATATCACAAGTGATTTTCACGTTTTTTTAATTCACGTTTTCTTTTTCACTTTCTTACGTTTTCGTCCGCATTCATACGTTTTCGTCCGTTTTCGTTCGTTTTCATACGTTTTCGTCTGTTTTCATACGTTTCTGAATATCACTATTGATATTCTTAATATCACAAGTGATATTTTGAATATCAGAGAAAATCACTTGTGATATTCCGAGTATCATCAATTGTGATATTCAGAATATCACTTGTGATATTCTGAGTATCATCAATTGTGATATTCCGAGTATCATCACTTGTGATATTCAGAATATCACTTGTGATATTCTGAGTATCATCACTTGTGATATTCTGAGTATCATCACTTGTGATATTCTGAGTATCACAGAATATCACTTGTGATATTCAGGAACGTATGAAAACGTCTGAAAATGGCTGAAAACATTTAAAAACGGACGAAAACAAATGAAAATGGACGAAAGCGTAAGAAAACGGACGAATATGTAGGAAAAACAGACGAAAACGTGAATTAAAAAACGTAAGAAAACGGACGAATATGTAGGAAAAGGGACGAAAACGTAAGAAAATGGACGAATATTCAGAAACGTGAATTAAAAAAACGTGAAAATCAGTTGTGATATTCTGAGTATCATCAATTGTGATATTCTGAGTATCATCACTTGTGATATTCTGAGTATCATCAATTGTGATATTCTGAGTATCATCACTTGTGATATCCTGAGTATCACATAATATCACTTGTGATATTCAGAAACGTATGAAAACGTCTGAAAATGGCTGAAAACATTTAAAAATGGACGAAAACATATGAAAATGAACGAAAACCTAAGAAAACGTCTGAAAACGGACAAAAATGTATAAAAACGGACGAAAACGTATGAAAACGGACAAAAACGTAAGAAAACGGACGAAAACATATGAAAACGGACAAAAACAGATGAAAACGTAAAAAAACAGACGAAAACGTAAAAAACAGAAGAAAACGTATGAAAACGTCTGAAAACGGACAAAATGGATAAAAATGGACTAAAACGTATGAAAACGGACAAAAACTTCTGAAAACGGATGAAAACGTATGAAAACAGATAAAAACGTCTGAAAACGTATATAAACATATGAAAACGGACAAAAACATATGAAAACGGACGAAAACGTAATAAAGTGAAAAAAACATGAAAAAAAAAAAAAAAAAAAAAAAACTTGATAAAAAATAAAACGTGAATTAAAAACAAAGACAAAAAAAAAATAAAAAAAAATAAAAATAAAAAAAAGTTAAAAAAGAAGTGAATAAATAAAAAAGACAAAAAGACAAAGAAAAAGGAAAAAAAAAAAAAAAAAAAAACATGGACTTAGGTTTCCATATTAAATCTTAGGTTAATCCCCACTATTAGTTCAAATTAAATGGATGGTGGAGATTTGTCCCTCAGTATGCAACAAAAATTTAGTCCTTAAATGAACTTCTCTCATTCTAATCATGCTCAAAACAACAAAACCTAAGAAAAATTAAAGGAAGCAGTCTTCATCTTATTCAGCAAGACATTGACCTCTTCGGACTTCATCTCATCTTCATTCTTGACACCAGTCCTGAGTCGAAAAAGAAAAAAGGAAAATCAGTTATATATATATATATATATATATATATATATATATATATATATATATATATATATATATATATATATATATATATATATATATATATATATATATATATATATATATATAATTTGCGTTCATGTGGTGAACACTCTTAAAGTGTTGAACAATAGGTACCAATAGAATTACAACAAGTGGCTTTAATATTAAAAGAAAAATAAAAATTAAATTAAATCTCTAATCAAAGAAAAAGGGTATTTTGAATATTTTGCTTTTCCCTGAATTGTTGCCTAACCTTAGCAACTGCCCTCATTCTCTCTCATTAGAAACAAATCTGAAAACCTTTCTCTCCCACACAAAATTCTGTCAAGAAAACTAATGATTATACTCGTGTTTTTCCGGTGTGACTATTTTCGGCCAGAATAAAACCCGTTTTGCTGGTGTCACAAATTTTAATCCAGCCCGAAACACCATTTTTTTGTTTAACTAATTTCGGCAAGAATAAAACCCACAAACGGGCTGTTGGAATCGTTTTGGTCGTGTAGAATATCTGATATCGGTAAGTGGTGTACAAGATGTGACATAAGTTACCAGATCTGATATACTTTCGGCATCAAAGAAGTGCTAACGTCGTATTCGGATCTGAAAGACTTGTTTATTTGCTTTGTTTAATATTTAATGAAACAAGATAAGCTTTAGTTGAATAAAAGGGATTGGTTAATTTTATTTTCATAAGATGCATCACATGGCTATCCAGTTTATATATTAATATTTTTATGTAGATTTTAATTTTCTTAACTGTTTATCAATGTATACAATGGGATTTGTGGTTATGTTGTGATTTTATTGAAGTGGGACGTAGATCTTGTGTGGCAATTTTTTTATATTTGGATTTTATTTCTTTAATAAATTTTTTAAGATCGTTAAACAATGGGTCCTTTGACTGGTAGATTGATTCTTAAAAATTCAAACCTTCGAAGACTCATCATGATGTGTACTTATGGAACTATGAAAAACAGCTAGGTGTTTTTGTGTATAATGTACTAGCTATATAGAACACGTAGTTGTGTATAAGTTATTGGTACATATATTTATTAGAATACGTAGTTGTGTACTAGCTATTGGTACATATATTTATTAGAACACGTTTTTGTGTATAATGTACTAGCTATATAGAACACGTAGTTGTGTACTAGCTATTGGTACATATATTTATTACTCGTAATACACTTGTGTGTCATTGCTAAAAAAATTTAATGTAGCAAAAAAGTCAGTACGTCACTATAAATGTATCGAGCAAATAAGCAATGTTTTAAAAACCGGTTTTTTAGTCGAATCGGCCATGCTTCCGTCACCGGCCGAACCGCCCAACAAAAAAAAAAAAAAAAAAAAAAAAAAAAAAAGTCAAAACCGGTTGAACCGGAAAAACCGGCCAAAACCGGAAAAACCGGCCGGTTCGCTACAGTAAACGGGACTTATAAAAACCGGGGTTTTTTAAACCGGCCGACCAGCCGGAGGCCGGTCGAACCGGCCGGTCCGGTCCGATTTTTAAAACATTGCAAATAAGTGTAACAAATTAGTGTGTCACTACAAATGTATTAAAAAACTAAGTGTGTCACTTAAAAAACTTAATGTGTCACTAAAAATGTATTGTGAAACTAAGTGTGTCAAAAGGCATAGTTTGTCTCAAAAAATATGTCATAAAAACTCGTGTCTTTACAAATGTGTCAAGAAAATTAGTGTGATAAATATAATGTGTCAATCTTATATTTATTAATAGTAATGTTATTTACCGAAAATGCCCTCAAACTTATATTTATTAATATTAATGTCATTAAACTCATTAATTATGCATCAATCTAATTAATTTTGAATCTCATCAATAAGGTTTGATCAAATGGTCCACAAGTGTAAACTTTTAGGGTGTACACCACAATAACGCCGTTTAAAAACTATTACAAAACACGTTAGGGTTGCTTTAATTTCTTACCCTCCTGTTGCTTCACCACCTTTAGCTTCTGTTGCTTCTGCTAGGAGCCGAGCTTATTCTGCTTGAAGGGCAGCTGCTGAACCTGGTGGGGGTTCTGAAGTGGAAACTCTGTTGCCATCCTTCTTTTCAACCGCACTTTGCAAAGACTCATGTGAAGCTATGGCGGCTGCAACATCAACCTCCGCACGCTTTTTCTCTGCCAACATCGTGCATCTCTTCCTGTGCCTTCATCACGTTCTCGTGCGCCTCTTTCAGATCCTTCATTTCCTGCTCGTGCAGAGTCGTGCTTCTCTTCCATTGCAACCATGCATGTCCAACTTGTGTTTCAGTTTGGAGCCTCCAACTGCAGGGTGATCTTTCCTGTTGTATTCAATGGAATCTGCCACTGACAAGGAAGAGTTCCAAACTGAAACACAAGTTGGACATGGTTGCAATGGAAGAGAAGCACGAGCAGGAAATGAAGGATCTGAAAGAGGCGCACGAGAACGTGATGAAGGCAAGGAAGAGATGCACAAGATGGCGATGTTATTTTGTGGTGTTGTTGGGTGAATAGGGTTTTGGATATGTGGATGTAAGAGTCACAGGGTGTAGAGTCTTTTTATAGGTAAAGTTGGTATGTAGGTGTCCTAGGGTTTTGGTGTTTTGTATTTTGGTCGGTTCAAAGTTGCTAAAATATGTTTTTCAATAGCAAATTTTGTTTAAGCTAAACAAAGATCACTTATTAAATATTCAAATCGAAACAAATCAAATTCAGATTGTTAATCTAGTTCGTTTTAGTGTTTTGTATTTTGGTCCGTTCAAAGTTGCTAGGTACTTCGTATAAAACTATAAAACCGAACTAATTAACATAAAATGATCCATACACCTATTCTCCCTTTACAATTCAAATGGAATATATACTATATGTTTGTTTCATATAGTTTACCCTGTTTAGGTACGCCTTTAGTATATACGATAAAGTTTAATTTTGTATACGATAAAGTTTAATTCAAATAACAGGTTAATGGCAATTTTTAAGCTTACGTACATGTCTTAATTACGTACAGTACTTGATCAAGATTTACGAGATCAATTTCAATTAAACATAAATAGAACCATCACAACAATTCAGGACATTCATGGGCATATTTTAACAAAGTATAATATAGAAAGATGTAAAGATGATGTTAGAAGTCCCGAAATAAACCTACCACGCAAACACCTCCACATGATATTCTCTCTTAAGAGATTTTGTTCGCCCTAGCTACCTTGCAACATGCTCCACCTGATATATTCACGTATGGTCCCATATATGCTGTTTTTTATGTGATGTTTGATTACATATTTGATTTAACTGGAAAACTATGTATATCAAATAGCAAATCAAGAGCTCGTTAATTCATTGAACACATAACTCGACCCGTATTAATAGCCTCATTTAACCATATAGCTTTCATCTTTGTCAAGCTTACTAATGACGTCATAACTAATAATGTATCAGAACGTTCCTTGTGAAATGCAAAATGTTAGCATCTAGCATGCGAAGTGAGAATGCATATAATGATTTTCATGCTAGAAAAAATCACTATAGATATTGGTTTGAGAGGAGAGGAGAGTGTGAATGGCCGAAGGGGAATGGATCACGATCTAAACCAAACCATTTAGATGGTTTTGGTACTGTATGCCTACTTCTTTTTATATGAAACTTATTCTCTCAAACCCATGCTACTTCCCATACATATTATTCCAATACTATGGTCTATGAACCCCTTAATTAACCTCCAAACAAACACACATAATTGTGTTTGTTTAGAATGATTGCCATGTGTTTCTTTTTCATCCACCATCAATTGATAATTACAAAGATTATTCTAGATACAAGAATATTGGGCTTAAGCCTAACTACACTAAGCCCATAGGCTTAACCAAAGTATCGACAAACAAATTGACCCCACGTGTAATGTGAAACAAACAGACTAGCACTACTAATAAGCTGATGAGTTTTACGAAAGAAAAGAAATCACAAACAAAAAATATATAAATACGATAACTCTAAGACTATATGGACCTTAATGAAAAAATATGGTCGAATTTTTTTCGAGCAAGCCAAACCATTTATCGGATAAACTCACATTGCCAACTTTAGTAGCTCACAACAAATATAGTACCACATCTCGGCTTTGGGCCTATTGGATATAGAGTATTACACATCTCTGCAAAGCGCATGCTAGCCCAACGTGATTTGTACTTGGCAGTGTTTACATTTTCACATTTTCTTGGTTGCTCGGGTTATAAAGGCTAGAGGTGCACATAAAACCCGGTTTACGAACCGAACCGGAAGAAAAAACCGAAACCGGTTAAGAGAAGAACCGGTTTTTTGATAACCGGTTAAAGAAGAACCGAACCGGCCGGGTGAGAACCGGTTATAACTTTTTTTGCTTCACCGGTTTGAAAACCGATTAAAACCGAACCGGGTGGGAAAACCGGTTTATGTAACCGAACCGAGTTGGTACCTGCTTGTGTTGTCGCTGTCTCATCTACATTAACTCATTTCTATCTTATCTACAGTGATACTTACAACCTTTTATGATAGTCCTATAGTGACATTTAAGGAGTATAAGTGGCAACCATATCATAAATGTCTACAGCAAATTTAAGGGGTATGTAGCTAATTCGAGTTCTCATGCCACATATATAATTGCATTGACAGATAATCCTTTTTCCGAATAGAAGAATGGTATGTTCACAAAACAAATTAACAAAATAAGTATCACACTGTGTGACAAGATCAATTGTTCATTGAAATAAATATTTTCTTTTATGTAATCGTTTTGTATTCTGGCAGCCAAAATACAAAACATAACAATGAGAAGTACAAAATATCTAAAGAAATATAATGGTGAGTGGTAACAATAAAAACTAAAATAAAAAACTAATCACTATAGTGTTGGACCAATTTTGACACCTCTTTTTAAGTGCATTTATTAACACCTCTATTTTCAAATATGCTATTTGGACAACTTTTTTGATTTTCAGCCTATTTGTGTTCAAATTTAGCTTTTGTCATGCATTTAGGTTTGGATCATTATATGAGTATATTTCAGCTTTTGTCATACATCACATGTATTTATTGTGAGTCGAAAATAGGCTGAAATCATCTTTTGTCATGCATTTATTGTGAGTAAAAATCAGCTTTTGAATTATGAATTGTAGTATATACGTATGTTAAGTGTTCATGTTAAATTACACTTTCAAAAAACACAAAAATACTTTCAAAAAATACAAAAATACTTTCAAAAAATGGCATCCGGGAAATCTCAAACTGAATCTTCCGTTGGCGGTTCTTCAACCAATCTCACGGTGGCTTCTATCCTACCTACGACTAGAAACCAGGAAATTTGGGTAAACTTCGATTTGTGTTTGATGTCGGACAACTCGAGAAGAGCGAGATGTAGGAAATGCGGGAATTTTCTCGCTAGTAACTCGAATAGTACGTTGAAAAATCATATGAATAAAAGTTGTCCCGTTGTTAAAGCGGCGGCGGCAGGTTCTAGTCAAACTACAATGGGGGTTGATGGATCTTTGTTTGTATATGAGGCGGATCGGGTTCGGGATAGGATGGCGAAATTTGTGATTCAAGAAACTTTGCCTTTTGACCACTTCGACAATAAGCGAATGACCGCGCTTATCCAAGAAACGCTTCAACCTCGATATACTCATGTAAGTCGAATGACCCTTAGACGTGATTGGGTAAATCCCAAAACGTGGGTAATGATGAAGCGTACGATTGCGTTTCAATTGTTTGGATACCCACATACCGGCCAAAATCTTTATCTTATTTTAGATTGGATTATCCAAACATATAATTTACAAGAAAAGATTTTTTCTATATCTTTCGATAATGCGTCGAACAACACCAATGCGATTGAGTTATTAAAACTAAAATACAAACCAATTTGCAATGGTGACTTTTTTCATAGTCGATGTGTAGACATATTATTAATTTGGTTTCAAACTTAAAGTTATGGTCAAAACAACTGCTTTTAGATATGTTGAGAGATATTTTAGATGTAATCAGACGTATCAAACTGATATCAAGTTTTGGCAAAAATTCTTTTGTTTAGACGAATTGGGATTGTTACCCGATATCCACACAACATGTTGAGTGCTTTACGACAAAAACTTATTTAAAATGCATGAACATGCAAAAATGTATGTATGGAATTGGGACTTATGATGTTATACTATGGAAATGCTTGAAGTTTTAAAATCTACTACTTTGTTGCCGGGAGTTTACTATCCTACAAGTTGTTTAGTTTTAAACCAACTTTTTTTAATGGCTTCAAAGTTAGAGGAGGTTGAGTCGAAAAGTGATTTATTTAGAAATATGGTGAAACCGATGAAATTAAAGTTTAAAAAATATTTTGAAGAATTGCCTTGCGTTATAACTTGTGCCGCCGCTTTGAACCCGATTCTAAACCGAACCGGGGTTGAAACTATGATTGAAAACATTGGTTATGATTTGGGTTTGTCCGTTGATGACCCGAACTATGTTTCTAGACAAGTTAATCGCTTTAACCGTGCTTTTGAAAGTATGTTTCAAATTTATTTAACTAAATATGGCTCAAGTTCTTCACATATCCATATTGTGCATCAAGAGGCGAGTTCGAGTTCTCATGGTACTAACAAGTCAATTCAAATGTATAATCTTTTAAGAAATGAGAATCAAAAACGAGCTCGAGGTAACACCCATAGTAGCGAGCTTGGAAGGTACCAAGGATCCGATTTCTTGTCTCAAATGAGTATTGAAGAGTTTGAGAGTTTGGATATTTTGGGTTGGTGGAAAGAAAGGGAATCCCAATTTCCGGTTCTAGCCGCTATGGCCCGTGACCTACTAACGGTCCAAGCAAGTACGGTAGCTTCGGAATCCGCCTTTTCGACTAGTGGGAGGGTTATATCACCTAGAAGATCAAAACTCACTCCGGAGTCGGTGGAAACTTGCCTTTGTTTGAAAGACTACCTCGATGGTGTTGAAAGGATTCAACATATATCACCACTCGAAGGTGAATTGGAACGGGTTGAAGAAGAAATACACTTTGAAGAAATATCTAATGGTTTGGCCCAACCTCTTGACGAAGAAGAATAGTTCAAGACGTTATTTTTAGGTTAGTTTAATGTTATTCAAGAAGACGATGTTTTTATTTTTATGTATTTCGTATTTCTGTTATGTATTCAAGAAGACAATGTATTTCGTATTTCGGTTGAGTAGTAAACTGTAGGTTTGTCCTATTTTTCTTTTGAGTAGTAAACTGTAGGTTTGTCCTATTTTTCTTTTGAAAGTAATAATGTATCGTAATACTCCGTAACACTTTATAGTACAGTAGTAAATAAATGGTGAATACCATTTGCCTCGAGATAGCCTCCATATTCTAAAAGTCAATACCATTTATCTCGAGATGGCCTCCACCGTTGTTGACAACGACAAGACTACTCAACTTTACTAGTTGCAAGTCACACCAAACAATTAATGCATGACAAAAATAAAATGAAAAAAGTACAACATTGATACCAGTACCACTTACAAATAACCATCTCTTCTCTCTTTCTCAAACTCTCAACAATGGCATTTTTAGTTTCACACATTGTCACCTTAACCATCACATTCCTCACTGTTAAATTATGGTCCTTGCGTAACACTCATCTGATACATTGGTTTTCACATCTTTGCATTTATTAACAAGAACATAGCCATGATAACCAAATACCAAAAAAAGTGTTCACTGGTGTAGTATGGAATTGTGCAGCTGACATATCTTTGCATTCTTTCTATCTTCTATCAATAATCTCAAAAACACCATCTCAAGACATATTGACTCAAAATCGGTTTTTTGAACCGGTTTACGAAAAACCGGTTTAGACTGGTTTGAAACTGGTCCGGTTCATGATTTTCTCCCCAGAAACCGGTTTTTGCCAAAACCGGTTTTTGACCGGTCAACACAAACCGAAACCGGTTTAAAAACCGGTTCGGTTTTGTAAAAAACCCGAAATGTGCACCTCTAATAAAGGCTAATAAACGTTGTAATGTTGTATATAGTTTGGTTTCTGTTTCTTTTAAACTAAATGAATACCCGTTTAAAGCGACGGTGCATAGCAACAGAAAATTATACCTACGAACGTGTGATTTTGGTGTGACCTTTGATGCAACACTTACAGTTTCAATTTGTAGCAGTTACGAGAAAAAAATATGAAGATTAAACAATATTTAAACTATTAATTTAGTTGTGCATGTAATTACAATTTTTTACCAAGGGTATAAAAGACAATCAACATTACTTAAATTTTAAGCATTTTAAGTTTAAAGAATAAATATGCATACATTATAAGTAGTAAGATTCATTTCATCAACTTAACTATGAATTATTATAAGAGTGAAAAGAAGACTACGGTGTTTACATAGGAAAGATTAAGATGATTTTTCAAAAACTAATTAAATATACAATGTCTTTGTATGTCTTTTCTTTAATTCATAAAAAAGCTTGGATGTGCTTTATTAAGTGTGTTTAAAAGTCGTCATAATGAGCAAGTTGACAATTGACATATATTAATACGTGTGTGTTCAAGTAGTATTGTTAAGGATGTCACTAAATGGTAATTTTAGCAAATCATTTTACTTATTTTTAAGCCGATTCAGGTTTTTTAAATAATGATAAACTCTATATAAGTAGTAAAGATAAAATAACTCGGTTAGATCTATCTAGAACATGTGATCAGGCACTTTACACGAACTCCACTTGCTAGTTAAGACCCAATTCCTTTTTTCTTTTATTTAGCAAGGTTGGGATCAGTGTTTTAAAAGAGGCGTATGGCGGCGCTAAAGCGTCGTTAAGACGCGAGGCGTGACCTTCACGTTACACAATAAATCAATATGTCGATTTTAGGCATTGCATGAGATGAGACGTGAAAAGGCGTGTCAAAGCGCGAGGCGTGACACTTTTTTTGAATTAAATTTCGATGAAAAATAATTTTTTGAGAAAAATGAAAAAAAAAATACATGCAAGGATAGTGTGTACTTTATTACTTATGTATATCAATTTTTGTAAACTTAGGGCCCGTTTGGTTTGTTGGTATGAATCATAATGGGTATGGGTATTGGTATAGGGTGGAATGGGTATTGGAGGGAATAAGAAAACCCCCCACACACATCATATATGAGGAAACCCATACCCGTGGGTATCCTCATTCCCATTCCCCCCAACCAATAACCAACCAAACAACATGAATGACTTTCAAAGTCATAGATTCATTCTCATTCCCCCCAACCAAACGTAAACTTAATATATATGAAAATATAATATAAATATATAAATCAATTAATATTTTCATATTTTATGACGCTTTAATCACGTTTTAAAAAACACCACCTTCATCATGTCTCTTAAAGGGCCAAGCCTCCACGTCATGCCTCACGCTATTTATAACCTTGCTTGAGACTCAATTCAATCATTAGCTTCAAAAGTGTAAATCGGTGGGAACATCTCGATCTCATGCATCTTTTGATGCCAACCAGACCCTTTCCTAAAGACCCGACCCTATGCAATGAGCTTCTGTCACAACAACCTAATTAGCCAAAAGTTGCGTTTGAATACTCTTTTTAATAGAATTTTGCTGGTAAAAATTATTATGTTGTCATCGTTACATAGTAAATAGTGAAATCGTTGCTTGTCCATCAAAGGCTCGATTACTAAGATGGTATTGTAATTGTTCCCATGGCCATCAAAGGTAAAACTAGTGAAACATCAGTTCATCAATATTAAACTATTACTTAACTATCATCAAATATTTTATAGCATAATTATATCATGACGTTTAGGCCAAACGGAGTGGGCGTGACCCCAACTCCATGACCACCTTGTCACGCGCAACACACAAAAACAGATGGCCATGGTCACAGTAATTTTGCATGAGTTTTGGTTTATTTAGTACTTTATGGTGGAATTATGTTGTACCAAAACCTTTTGTATCTTGATGTGCTAGACGAAACTTTCGCAATCAAAGATGAAAGTCAATTGTCTCTGATATATTTATTTATTTATTTATTTTTTTTTTTTTTTTTTTTCACCCGGTAAAATATATTACACCAAAAAACAGTTAAGTACAATGAAATGTGGCTGAAATACCACATTAACTTCAAACAACCGCTTGAAACAACCAATAGATAATCTCTAACAAGTATTTAAACATAAAATAGCCTAATTTATTAAGTCTCTGATAAAGATCAGGGAGAACAGCACTCACTAATAAGGATCAAAGAGTAAGTCACCCCTTGATGAAAATCAGAAGCCTTACTCTCTGATGGTTCAGAAAGTGTTACTTCCTGATGGTTATCAGAGAGTAATACACATATAACTCACTAATGATCATCAGTGGATGTAACTCACTGATAAAGAAATCAGTGAAAGTTGTATAAAGCTCAACCAACAGCCAAGCTTCAGGGAAGTCGAAGACCAACTGAAGAAGCACTTTGTAAACTGATGTGGTGTCAGGGAGCAAGGTATAAAGAGCTACAAACAACACCTGAGGCATTGAGATCTGAAAAATATCTCTTTTACCCTGAAGACTTATCTCTGAAAAGAAACTTAGTCTCTAATAAATGAGCGGGAAACTTCTTAGGAAGATAAGTGAAAGGTCTTATCCAAAGACGATAAAGCAAGATTTTGGATACAAAAGGTTGTCTGGTAAACCAAAAGCACGCTCAACCTAGTTTACTAGGCACGCGACTGTTATCTACACCAAGTTGGCAAACCACTATACCCATGTGCATCCACAATATTTCCCCTCCCTGTTTAAACGTAACTTTGTAACCGAGTTAAGTAGAGATCCTAAACAAACACATAAAATAGTACTTAGTATTATAGTTGATAGGATCCCCTCTTCTATGAATGAACTAAGCAAAGCTAGCTGCCACTAGTCTTTCTAATAGGAGAGTTACATTTGTCGTCAACCGTAATAGTTTACCGTGAGCTATTTTACTGTAAATCTTTGATTCATTTCTAATAAGATTTATAAACGTTGAAAAGTACAAATGGTGTTATTAATAGACTAAGTGGTGTTGAGTAAAAGATGTCGATTTTCTCAATGTTCGTTTGATATCTCATTTGCTCAAATTGCGTGGACCAACAGTTTATTTTTTATGATATAAATTTTTTATGACATCTTTGTTTGCATGAATATTGTTATGTTGAATTTCAAATTATGTTATGCTATATATGTATTACTTGAAATACATTTCGGTCAAAACTTTACTAAAACAAATGGTGTGTTCAATTAAGTAAATAAATAAAAAGCTATCACTTACATGCAACACACGATTTTCATTTTAACGTTGTTGTTCCAGATCCAATAGTTTGTGCGTGTTTGTATCGATTTTTGTTTTTTTTTGTTGTGTGTGGTTTTTTTTCCCACTAGAGTACTCAGATGACGCTGTTCTACTTAAATGCACTTTCAAAGGAAATATGCTATCCTTAAACAGCAGCGTTTGACCCCAAAACGGCGTCGTTTCGTCCAACTCAAGTCCTAAACCGACCAAGCCAAGCCTGAAACGGCGTTGTTTTTGAAAGGCCAAAACGCATCGTATAAAATGGTAATTCAGATGGATAGGGGTACACTTGCCCACGCAGGTTGATATTATTGTACCTCCGTTGATTAGATGAATTTTTGGTGTTTTGACTGGAGCTAGTGTTTCTGTTTGAATCGCTGGTGCAACATCTTTTGCGCTTATCATAAAGTTCAGCATAGGAACAATATATATTTCATACTGCTTTTTAACATATTTTGTGCGCTTCATACGTTTTTTAAGCGTACAGTATTTATTTTTAACATCTTTTTAAGCGCATGAAATACAAGTTACAGTAAAAAGCATAAATATTTTGAAGTCCACCAGCCTTTTTATACAATATTTAGTTCATTAAGCTTTGCTGAAGAAAGAAAACATAAAGCTCAACAAGTTACTTGTTTTGTTTTTTCGACAAATAATTTCTTGATGTGTCAAAATCAGAGAAGAAATTGACAGGTAAACCCGTAAAAGGCTCAAAAGATAAGGAGATATTTGAAATTATATTTCGACTCGTACAATATCCCATCCCACATCACCCTACCACCATCACGCACCAATTCCACCGCCCTCAACATTTTACAGTTTACTCAAACAGAAAAAGAGAACCAAACCATGTCAAGAAACCAAACACGACAGCAATGTTAGAAACACTACAGAATGTATGTTGAAACCAATTAACAATAGCCCATAGAACAGTAGAACCTAATCAGTTGCCCTAAGACTCTGCCATTATATCAATCACTAAAACTTCCTTTGGGGATTTAAACCAAAGAATACATGTTAGCTAACATCAACTCCTCGAGGTAACGTTTTAAATAGAACTAACCATTCCCACGAGTCTGATTCTACAAAATTTTGTTCATCAAAGTATTAGAAGTTACAGAAGGTACATCAAAGGTGTCGTTTCCACTTTCTACAATCTGCACATCTCCTTCATTTGACAAAAACACTTACCCGAATATCAACGATCGAAATTTTGCACTCTTGTAGGAGTAAATGACAAAGTCTTGAAATTGTAGTATCCTCCGTGTATCTGTCAAAATGTTTGCATCAAATGTTAAGAAACTACCTATGAGAATGACCACGAAGCACCTTGTGGAGCAAAATCAATCGCAATGACTAAATAAGTATATGGTGAATTTAACGGTTTGCCCAGAAAATTAAAACCTGAAGATCAAACAGCAATAACCACCAATAAAACCTATGCTTATTTTGAATAACTGTTGATAGGGATGTAACTACTATTATCAGTCATTCAAATATAGCACGATAATTGTATCATTGTGTCAAAATACATAATCAATGTTAGCTTGCAACTTTTGCACATTCTTTTTTTTCTCATGTGTAGGTATGCGTTTGTGCGTGTGTGCGTCTATTTTGTGACTTACATTACTTGCCAATGTAGAACTTGGAAGGAACTTAATCAACATCCATATCCTTCTCCTTATCAACATTTTTGCTGGACCATAGCTTTATTGTCCTGTCATGAGAAACAGTCGCGATACTTTGTCCATCTGCAAAACCATTAACACGAGTAAATTTCAAAACCTTTTTTTTTTTTTTTTCCTTTTTACATCTATTAAATCTCACCATAAGATAAGTAAGCAGTAAGTGCAACCCACCCACCACGCTTCGATTACTACCTAAACCACATGTGTGGTAATTTCAACCTATTTACTCATGAATAGGTCTTTTGTTGGTTGTGCAGGGTCAATAGGGTCGAATAAAAAAACTAGCTAAAAAGAAACAGGTTGCACATAGATTGTATTCGTACGCACATTATTTATTTATCCAAAACTAGAAAATTTGAAGTTTTGAACAAAAAAGTGTTTATGTGTTTAACCCATGCCTGTTCCAAACCATACTAGAAATTAGCCTGTTTAAACCCAAACCTGTTTTGGCATGTCGTTTCAGGTTACAATTGACAAAAAATAAAAAATAAAGCAAATACTAGCAAAAGTTAGTCAAGACTCAAGGACTCAAGATTATGGAACATACCTGCAACTACATCAACAGATGTGACTTTAGATTCATGACCAGAAAGGACCTTGACCGGCTTAAAATCTCTTGCTGACCATACCTGAGATGTAAATCCAACAATAGACACAATAAAACACTAAGGTATCCATTAATAGTGCCAAAAAAATGATCGAGTAGGGAAGTTGTGAAATACCTTAGCAGTCATATCATAAGAAGCAGTTACCAAAAAGTATCCCTCTTGAGGCTCAAATTTAATCTGAGAAATAAGATTTGAATGTGCAGGAATTGTGTACAACGATCTCTTTTTCCTCAAATCCCATATTCTACAAGTATTATCTTCACCTCCTGTTGCTAAATGATACCCATTTGGTGAAAAGCTAATACCCAAAACCTGTAAGGTACCCATAAAATGATTATCAGCTAACTTTAAAAATAAAAAAAAAAAAAAAAGAGATACAGAATTGGACCCATTTACTTATAAACGAGTATTTTCGGGTGGTATTTTCCAGTCAACCAAGTCTGAAAGCTATCCATTGTTTATGTTATAGAGCATATAACCTCATACATCGTTTTATACAATACTAATTTATAGCCCCGTGTTTAACACAAGTTATCAAAGTGAATTTACTTGATACACGAATTTTGTAAATTTGTAGTCAACAGTTTAGTAGTTGAACACTTACTTATTTTAAATAAATTGTAAAAAATGTAAAATTAAAAGCATGAAATTCTTATATTAAGTTAGAACACATCATACATTATAACCAAGCCAATTTTAGATATTTCACACTTTAACCCGTGCCATATTGAAAGAGATATAAATTACCCGAATTATAATTATTATACTTAAAATAAATAATAAACAAACACATAAACAATCATATGTTATTTACATACATAATTTAATAATATATTCTTTAGAAACTGAGTTTGAGTCGGTTCAAACACAAAAATATTGTTATAAAATAAGTTTGGGTTTGGTTTGGTTTAGGAATCACAACTAAAAATGATAAAAATTAGTAGTATAAAAGAAATTGAGTTTAATTTGGCTTAGAATCTCATAAAAACATGATAAATATTGATAACTATAATTTTTAATATACGGATAAACAATGACATCATCATAGGCTCATAGCTTAAAAGCCGACACATCATCAATTATGACATGACAAATTTTTAAAAACTTTGCCTATATACTCTGTATAAAGATAGAGATTTTAGGCTGTTTGACAGTCCATCAGTTCCAATATTAGTGTCCGGGTTACAATTTTTTGGTTTCTCCCATAATATTTGTCCACTTAAGAAAAACAATAGGTGCAATATGTGTAATGAATTACATATACCATATTGCCCTAACTAATATTGCTATCACAAAAATCATAGAAAGAACTTAATAATTGGTCAAAGGGTAAAATTTCATTCTGCTAAATACACGCTTTAATAATTAGTTCTAAAACTGTGTGCTTTGTAAAGCGGTCAATTATTTAGGAAGGGGGGCGTAATATTGTTTCAACCCATACTAAAGGGACCCATCCACACCTAACCCATTTTGAACGATTACCCAACCCACTCATTTTACCACATCTAGATAAAGATAAATAAAACATAGATCTTACCGGCTTCACATGACCTTCCAAAGCAAGAATGCTTCTTCCTGACCGCAAGTCCCACACACGTGCCAATGCATCAAGCCCACAAGACGCTGCAAGTGAGCCATCAGGGTGAAAATCCAAACCATACACACTTCGGCTATGACCTTCTTGATAAAGCAACTCTTCACCAGTCTCAGTATCCCACAATCTCCATGTCTTATCAAAACTAGTCGTACCCAAATACTTCCCTGATGGATGGAAAGCAAGACGAGCTAAGCGGTCCAAATGACCCTTGTATGTATTAAGCAAAGTTCCTTCTGTGTTCCATAACCTAGCAGTACGGTCAGCGGAAGCAGTTGCTATGTGGTTGTTTGTTGGAGAAAATGTAATATCGGTAGCTCGTTCGGTATGCCCCTTTAATGAAGACACAATCTTTACTTCTGGCATGCTCCATATCTTACCAACTCCAGTTAAAGAACTGATAAAAATTTAACAAAATAAGCACCAAGTCATTAACATGGAAATAAATAGAAACCTGGAGTAGAATGAATTCAATTCTATTATGACTTGCATGTATAAGCATAAATGAACATTGGGTTACTCTACTCATAACAGTAAAAGAGTACGCTGACACAACATTATCAGATATATAACATAAACGAGCATCTTAAAATCATTGACATTTTAATACAAACGTTGATTAACAGTGTAGCATTCATGCCTTCCCACGAGAAAAGGAAAAAATAAAATTAGCACTAAAATATGCCAATTGAGAGCCACTAGATAATCAGCTAAATCTAAAAGCATTAACAATACACACAATTGAGAGCCACTAGATAATCATACAGCATACAGCTCTGCAGAATTCCTTGTTACTGGCAAAGATTTTAAGTCAAGTTTGAGATTAAGTTCCAAGGCATTACATAGTTGTCAAAAGCGTGCGCCTCATGCGCTTTAGCGAGAAGCGAGGCGAGAGCGGGCCCACATCGCTCAGTCCACGAGGCAAAAGCCCACCAACAATTAAAGCGACGATTAGGGTTCATGAGTGTGATTAAATGGGTGGGTTTTGGTCGGAATCATGTTACAAACATGATACAAGGATCCAATTATACCCAGAAACACGTTTGGTTTGATTTTGGAAATTAGGGTTCATGGTACGATTTGGGATTTTTTGATTTAGAGTGTTTTAATCCAATTAAGTTAGTGGGATAGTGTTAGAATGTAGTGTGAATCTTATTGCAACCCTAGAATCTAACCAGAAACACAAAATGAATCAAAATCAAAGTTTATTGCAACCCTGCGCTTTTTTTTTTCGAGCCCGCGCTTTTTATGCGCCTCTCGCTTTAGCGATTTTTGGGTCTTTGCGCTTTGCAATCGCTTTCGCTTTTGACAACTATGAGATTAAGTTCCAAGGCATTATTAATCAATTAAAAGAAATCAACTACATTGTGCATACTATCCACATGATAGAGCTTCATATGTAACTATTGACTCAAGAGATATGAACGAGTAAGGAAGACAACATTTCACCAAACAAATGAAAGCTTGAGAGCTTCCTTTATTTCAATTTGACATCCCAACAAAAGTTACACAGTTCATCTAACCTCTCAATTTAAGCAAGCACCAACCTTTCTAAGTAGGCTTTATATTTGGTAACTACCCGTATAAAGGGACTATAATTACTAGCACACTCTGCTTAATGTATCCCAAATTATCACATGAAATGCGTCAAGATGACTAGCACAGTAGCAAACTCTCACTAGGTTGGCGGGCCACTTAAGAGATAAGAAAGTCTAACTTCAATCTTGTGAAACTGGTTAACTTCATCTCACTCAGACCATTGCTATCTAATATAGTTACAAGGTATGGCACTATGGCTAACATACATGCACCAAAAGTTAAATACAGTTACAACTGGCATCCTATCGTCCAATTGGCAACCTTGACTCAAAAAAGACAGTTTTAATTGGGGTGAAGAAGCAACTAAAGCGTTTCAAGCTTTGAAAATTGCGATGACTCAGGTTCCGGTCTTGGCTTTACCGGACTTTAGTAAAGAATTCGTTGTTGAAACAGATGCTTCAGGTCGTGGGATTGGAGCCATACTAATGCAAGGGGGTAGGCCGGTTGCGTACTACAGTCAAACTTTGGGTTCTTGAGCACGGTTAAAGTCGGTGTACAAACGAGAACTCATGGCCATTGTGTTTGCAATCCAGAAGTAACGTCCATACTTACTTGGAAGGCGGTTTCATGATCAACGCAGTTTGAAGTATTTATTAGCAACGTCTAATAACAGAAGAATACAAAAAATGGCTCACCAAGCTGATGGGATACGACTTTGACATCCAATATAAGGCTGGTATCAAAATAAGGCAGCTGATGCAGTGATGCGTTATCTCGGAGGGAAGAAAACACACAACTCATGGCTATGTCAATTCTGAGTGTTGTAAATTGGGAGGAAATGAGGAATGACCTTATGCAAGATTCTAAACTGAACTTAATTTAGGAAAAAGTTCTAAGTGATAATGTCAACACTGAAGGATATGTTATCACTGGAAATCAATTATTTTATAAAGGTCGTATTGTCTTGCCCAGGACCTCAAAATGGATACCGCTACTTTTTAATGAGTTTCATGGTGGTGAAATAGGGGGACACTCGGGCATTCTGAAAATGTACCAACGTATGGCTTCTGAACTTTACTGGGTAGGAATGAGACAGGATGCAGCTAAGTTTGTTTCCAAGTGCGACACTTGTCAGCGTAACAAGTAATTCAAATTTGTTACCTGTTGGGTTATTACAACCGTTAGAATTGCCGAACAAAGTTTGGGATGAATTATCTATGGATTTCATAGACGGTTTACCCAGTTCTGATGGATATACAGTCATTTTGGTTGTGGTCGATCGATTAAGCAAATATGGCCATTTTATTCCAGTGCAACATCCATACACAGCTGCCACCGTGGCTGCTACATTTTTACGAGAGGTAGTTCGATTACACGGAATCCCTACTTCCATTGTGTCTGATCGAGATAAAGTGTTCTTGAGTAATTTTTGAGGGAATTATTTCGACTACAATGCACCGAACTTAGGTTTAGCACCGCATATCATCCAAAAACGGATGGTCAAACAGAGGTTGTTAACAGGAGCATCAAGACGTATTTGAGGTGTTTCACCTCTAAGAAGCCAAAACAATGGTCCAAGTGGCTTCCATGGGCAGAGTACTGGTACAATACTTCGTATTATTCCTCAGCTAACACTACCCCTTTCACGATACTTTATGGTCGCAACCCACCTCGTTTGGTGCGTTATGGTAGCCAACCAACCCCTGCATTTGAAGTGGATCAATAGAGGAACGAGATCTGATTCTGGATGAATTAAAAAATCAATTGTCTAAGGCGCAACAACGTATGAAAGCAAACGCAGATGTTCATAGGAGAGATGTCAAACTTGAGATTGGTGAGAATGTATTCTTAAAATTACGACCTTACCACCATCAGTTGCTCGTCGTCGTAACGAAAAACTGGCACCAAGGTATTATGGACCGTATGAAGTATTAGAGCAAATTGGGAAGGTAGCTTACAAGTTAAACTTACCTGCGTCAGCGAAAATTCACCCGGTATTCCACGTTTCTCAGCTAAAAAAAGTAATTGGTAACAAAGTCGAGGCCCATGATCTTCCTGAAGGGTTATCTAATGAAATGGAAATGCTCATTCAACCAGAAGCGGTAATGGGCATTCGAGAGGGAAAGACCAAGAGTGGCGATAAGGAAGTGTTGATTCGTTGGAAAAAATTACCTGAATACGACGATACATGGGAACCAGTAGCTACTATTCGACGTCAATTTCCAGATTTTCACCTTGAGGACAAGGTGGTTCTTGGAGAGGGGGGTAATGATACAAATGATGGTAAAAGATGGGAAAAGAAGTATTAGAGGCATTTTAAACAAGTCAAGGGAGCTCCAGGCAATTAATAATATTCGTGGGATGGAAGAGTTAAATTAGTTTATTAGTTTCTTTATCTATAGTTAATTCCTTTTATCACTGTTTCTTGTTCTGAAAGTTTCAGCAGGATTACACACTATGACGGACCTAGGCACTTAAAATAAGCATCTACGAATATTTTGGGGACCTGATATACGCAGATATTCTTGAAAGAGTGCAATAACTAGTGTGTTTAGCTCAAAACCAAGTCTATCAAGACTGAGCAACTAAGTTCAACAGACTTTGGGATTCCGATAAGCTACGACAGGTTTGGTAAGGAACCCTCCAAGGAGACTAAGGAAGAGAAAGAGAGACTAGCTCTAGCTCAAGAGAAATTCCATTTGAGGTGAAACCTGTTATAAACCTTATTAAGAAACAAAAGACCATGGTTGACTAACATTCTGACCTATGAAAAATTTAGGTTTCATACATTCATCATTGGTCATGTATAGACCAAAACTCACTACTCATCAATTAAAGATTGGCATTAGCTTCCAGGATGACTGCTTAGTTTCTTATACGATATGCTACAGTGGGTCCCGTCTATATGTAAATTTAGTAACTAATAACTATGCCTTTAAAATACAAACCCCTGCAACTATCCTGTTTTACAGCACTAAACTTGTATGGCTGGCCACCAAACGCTTGGATATATATATATAGCCTAATACTCTAATCTTCGATAATATGTTCTATGCATAGACGTATATAAAATGTAGTTATAACCATTTACTAATTTTATGAACATAAAGTAAAACATAAAAGAACGTACCATGTAGCAAGAAACTTGCCATCGGACGAAAACGAGCACCCAGAAAGCGGCCGATCATCACCAATCTCACTACAATCCATATCAAAACTTTTAGCATTCTCCAACACCCAATTAATCTCAGCATCCAAATCCTCATCCGGGTCATCTCTCTTCCTCCTCGCCCTCCCTAACCTCACCGCCGCTTTCAAAACCGACTCCTTGGCAATCCAATACCTCGCCTTCAACAACGCCGTCGACCCCTCCGTATAAAACGGATACTGAATCGCCTCACCTTCATCCTCACCACCACCCGCCCCATCCTCCAACCCCGCACCTTCTTCCTCCTCCAAAACCCTCATTAACGTCTCCAACTGACCTTCTGCATCAAGCCTCGCCATTATCATCCTCAACCTATCTCTCCTCTCCATCTCCCTTTCACCAAACAACGTCACCGGCTCACCTAACCTCCTCAACCTCGACCTCACCGCTTTATCATTCGTAGGCACGGCTAACGCAGCCGCACGTTGCTTCATCAAAAAATCCTGCTTCGCCTTTTCCTGTTTCTCTCTAAACAACCTACTCTCTTCTGAAACCTCATATTCCGGACCAGAATCATCATCCTCGTCATTGGAGTCATCTTTTTTCGTGGTTTCGCCGTTTATCGGACGAACCGGTGGCCGTGGGATTGGGGCAATTGGCGGTACGGCTGGGGTTGGAATTGGAGCAATTGGTGGAATTGGTGGAAGTGAAGGTTCAGTTGGTGTGATTGTGTTTGGTGGTGATAATGTGGAGTTAGGGTTAGGGTTAGGGTTTTGGTCTTCGTCGATATCCATATTCGACAAAAAAGAAGGTTTAACTGAATGTTTAAGTGAATTACTGTTCTTATAAACTAGAATAAACAAACACCTGCATAAAAATAAAATTGTGAGTTAAGGAGTAATTATTTGTGCATAGTGTAAATTTTTATCAAAAAAAAAAGGCCTAGCCTGTGACACTAGATAATAAACAAATTGCAGATATAAAAAAGGTGAAACCAAATCAAAACGTGTAAGAAAAAAAAGGATAAAATAAATCGTATTTGTAAAGTTGTGTACCTGAAGAGGTGGTGGTACCGTCGTTAGTCTTGTACTGAAGAGTGACTGTAGACGATGAGCCCTAAATAAATTAAACGGTGTCGGATAGCTTTACAAAAGAAATTGTTTATATAAATGGTCCTCCAGGTTTGAGGAACTAGTCGGAAGACTACTTGGTTTAAACAAGTAAGGAGGGTGTTTGGCAATTTAGGAATGGCAATGGGCGGGTTTGGGCCGGTCATCTTCATCCCCGATTATCAAACCCGATTATCAAACCCGTCCTAATCTCCATTGGGATTCTTAATGGGGGTCCACCCCATTCCCCATCGAAGATCTTATCGGGTGTCCTATTTTAGCATGATGAAACCCGCATTATTTGTCTTTTATGATTATCTTTTCACCATTAGCGATGTGATTTTAATACAAAATTGAAAAATTGAGAACCCACATATAATAATCAAGCTGTTAGTGCAAATATTACGATATTTTACTAAACGGTTTCTTTGGTTTTAATAATGACAAACATGTAACTTGTAATACATAACGTAAAATGTGCAAGTTACTTGTAAACACAAATCATCAATGCATACTTACATCAACACCTCCCGACGTCTCAAGTATGCTTCAACGAAGTCGTAGATTTCCATCCCGACATAAATCACTCAAGGTATGGACAAACAAATCTACTACTTCACAAATGATCAAAGGATTATATTTTTCTAAACTTCACATTTTTAATGTGACAAAACATTTTTTCAAAAATATATTTTACAAATTATTTTTGAATTAAAAAAAATGTTTTATTTTGAAAAATAAGTTTAAAAATCCCAACAGCTATTTTCCCCCCTAAAATCAGCTCCAACCTTCCCCAAATAAGTTTTCACCAGAAAAGACAAAATTTGGAGCGTCCTTGTCTGGGACGGCTCCACGGTTCCATTAGATTTAGTGGAGCCGTCCGTACAAAATTTTCTGTAACGTTCAGATTTTTCTTGCCTATAAATAGTGGACCATTTCACACTTCCAACTTGATTTTTCCAGTCACTTTTCTCTGGTCTAATCCCTCCTCACTTAGATGACTTTCTTTGATCATTTGGAGAGTCTTAGTTTGTTTAAGAGTGATCCAATCCTCCATTCAAGTGATCCTCTTCATTCCTCTTGATTAGCAAGAGAAGAACACAAAGTATCCAAGTAGATACAAAGTGTTGTCATCCCTCTTGATTAGCAAGAGAAGAACACAAAGTATCCAAGTAGATACAAAGTGTTATCATTCCTCTTCATTTGCAAGAGAAGAACTCAAGGTATCTAAGAAGATACAAGAGTTGTAGTTGTTAGGTCTTGTAACATTTGTTACACTCTTGATTGTATCATAGCATACATCAAGATCATTTTTCTTTTGAGAGTTTGTGAGGGAAGATCATTGTGATCTTGTCGAGATCTTAGAGATCTCTTGAAGCCATTGGGCTTGTGTGTATTGATCAAGTGGATCAAGGGTAGATCGGGTAGATCGAGTCAAGTGGGAGTAGATCATTGTGATCGTGTTGAGATCTTGGAGATCTCTTGAAGCCATTGGGCTTGTGTGTATTGATCAAGTGGATCAAGGGTAGATCGGGTAGATCGTGGTAGATTGGTGCTAGCTAAGATTAGCACTCGACATCTAGCTTAGTGTCAGAAATAGGATAAGCGACGTGTAAGGTGTAGATCGGGTAGATCGGGGTAGATTGGTGCTAGCTAAGATTAGCACTCGACATCTAGCTTAGTGTCGGAAAACAAGTTAAGCGACGTGTACGGTTTTCTCCGCCTGAAGGGAGTTTGTTGATTAGTGAAGTAACTCTCGAGTTGGGTACTCGGGGAGTGGAGTAAGGCGAAGAGGAGCTTCGTGACCGAACCACTATAAATCACCGTGTCCGGTTTGCGCCTTCTTACTTATCTCTTTACTTTCATTTCATTCTTTATCGCTTTATATTTGCATTGCGTTATTGCTTGTGTGGCTAGTTGCTTATGTTATGTTGATTATCTATGTGTCGTGTTTTGATTGTGCATATGTTGTAGTTTACTATATTCATCTCTTGATGCTATATTATTATAGTTGACACTTTTCATATCACATCACACTTGATCGGGAGTTTGATACAAAAGTTTTAAATTTTTAAATGGAAACGTATTCACCCCCCCCCCCTCTACGGTTTCCACATAATCAAGCTCTAACCTTAACAAATACTCCCTCCGTCCCTAAATAAGTGTCCACTGTTAACTTTTAAAGTCTTATTTTTTAAACTTTGACCTCAAATTATTTTATTTGTGTTATGTAATATTTGATGCAAAATATATGAATGGATTGAGTTTTAAATGTATTTTCATTTGTATAATTTTCACTAATTATTACATAACACAAATGAAATTATTTAAGGTCAAAGTTCTAAAATAAAGACTTTAAAAGTCAATAGTTGACATTTATTTAGGGACGGAGGGAGTATTAAACAATACTAGTAATTAACATATATAACGACGGTTATTTCCGTAAAAAATCATAACTTCTCTTAAAATTAGAGTTAATTTCAAAAATGGTCCTTGTGGTCTGTCGGGTTTAACGCCTTTAGTCCCTATACTTTTTTTTAACGGATCCTCTCCCTGTGGTTGCGACCCATAACGGGTTTGGTCCCTTGACCAAATTTTCTGTTAGTTTGACTGTTTGAAGGGATGAAATGACCAAACTACCCTCATACTATTATTATTATTATTATTTTATTTATTTTTTTAATAATAATAAATTTCATTAAACATAACAAAATTTACATAAAGTTGGATGGGAGTCTAGACACAAGTTGTGATCCCATTCCTTTCTGAATACAAAAGCTAACTCTATGAAAGATAAAAACACCACTTTTAGCATTATTGGATTGACTATTGGCAATAGACTTAATACGCGAAAGTGTGTTCAAAGCCTCTGTATCGAATTCCCCGAACGTAGAAAAGGCAAAAGGTATGAACTTGTATCCATTGTCCTCACATTTGGATGCATACTTCCTATTTTTCTTCTCCACCGCATTGTGCAAGGCTACCCCAGGAGCCCATGAAGTCGCCCCACTACCAGCAAATGGGGAGATGCCAGTCACATCCAAACTTCCACCTTATTCATAAAAACCCACCACCAATCCCACTACCTACTGCCACCACCACGGAACCATCACCGCCACCACCAACCCTTCTCCCTACTGCCACCACCACGAAACCATTACCACCACCATGAAACCCTTACCACACTCTCCTTATTCCCCACCCACAACTTCTAAAATAATTCCATAACCACCCATTCAAAATCATAATCTTATCGGGCCACCTCAAATTCCGGCCAGCCAACCTCAAACACCCATACTGCTTACATAATTCAACAAAGCAGCCAAATCTATTTTTTGTCTTGACCAACTCCTTAAACACATAAAACACTTTCTCTATTAAAAACACATCAAATCCCATCTGGGTTCTTCTCAAATCCTTATAAAGATTCAAATGGCCAAGTTTCATACTTGAATGGGTTCTTAAATCCTTAAAACACATCAAATCCCATCTGGGTTCTTCTCCATTACACCTTTTTTTTAAATACATGCTTCTATTACACATCTGGGTTCTTGTTTCAGACTTGGCCATTTAAATTCACATCTTTATAAACTTGGCCATTTGAATCTTTATAAAGATTCAAATGGCTTCACATCTTTATAAGGATTTGAGAAGAACCCATCTGGGATCTCTGAAAATGGGTTCTTGTTTCAGCAAAAAGAACAGTAAAAAACCACAATCAAATGGCTTCACATCTTCAATCTTTAACATCATTTCTTGATCTCTGAAAATGTGTGCTGGTGGCGAGCTTTTTGATAGGATTGTAGCTGCGGGGAACTATACTGAGAAAGACGCGGCTAATATTATAGGTGGTGATGGCGGGATGGTGATGGTTTGGGGTGGCAGTGGTTGTCTTCTTCAACCTTCATTTTTTTCCAATCACCTCGACGGGGGAAGGGAGTGTTTGTGGTAATGATTTGATAGTGATGTCGTGGTGGGGTTTGGTGGGTTTGTGGGGATGTCGTGATGGTGTTTGGTGGGTCGTTGGTGATGTCGTGTTAATGGGTTAGTGTTGTTTGTGGCGGTGGCTGTGGTGGGTGTTTGGTGGTAGGGATGGTGTTTGTTAGTGGGTTGGTGGTGAGGATGGTGTTTGTAGTGGTGGGTGTTTGGTGGTAGGGATGGTGTTTGTTGGTGGTGAGTAAGGTGGTTGAAAGCGAGATTCCGGCGACGGTGGTCGGAGGTCATGGTGGTCAGCCGGTTGGTGAGGAGGGCGTGTTTTAGTTTTGTACATATATATGAAGTGAAAATATAGAGAGAAAGGTGTGTGGGGGTATGGAGTATAGATGGTGAATGAAAAGACACAATTACCCTCCCATGTGCATGTCACATGACCAACTTAACGGTCAAACTAACGGAAAATTTGGTCAAGGGACCAAACCCGTTATGGGTCGCAACCACAGGGAGAGGGTCTGTTAAAAAAAGATAAAAAAGATTTAAAAAAATAAAAATAAAAAAATAAATAAATAATCATTTTTTCATTGCGTAAATAATAACATACTATACTATATTTATATAGATAAATGAATACGTAGATATGTGTTTCGGGGCGGGGCGGGGATGTTGTGCCTCATCTCCGCCTCGAACCCAATAAAAACTCCTGTTAAGGACCCGCAACCTAATAAGTATGCCCCAACCCGCCCTATTATATCCAGGTTTCGGGTTTTCCGTCGGGTTGAGGTTTTTTTTTTCCATCCCTATTTGGGATCGCTTATTTTTTTTCTGCTTTTTTGCTTATCTGAATTTTTTTTAAGTAGAAAAACACTTTTTTCCAACTAAACATTGCATGCTTTTCTGCTTTAAACAAAACATAAAGGGCGTTTTTCATAAGCAAGTTAAGAGTTGCTTATTTTGTGTTATTAATTTTATATTGAATTTAAATGACTTTTTACTTATATTTAAACTAAAACTTTTTATTATGAACTTGATTGAAAATTTATATTAAAATAATTATTTTTCTCAATTAAATTACGTTTTTTTATAAAATAAGCAAATTCAAACACTTATTTCAAAAGTACTTTTTTGCAAGTACTTGGTTTTAAGCCGAAACACAAGTAAAAAGAATAAGCAATTCCAAACACCCATTAATAAAGCTCAAACAACCGAGTAAACTTTTTAGTCAAGTTTAAAATAGTCGATTCATATGGTTCGCGAGTCTTATTGGCATACGGTAAAATCTTGCTTTTAACTTTATGTATGAATATAAATAATTACTTAATTGTTATTAATTGTATAAAGTAGTATGTATACGAAGTGAGCAAAGTAAAGCGTGATGTAACTGTTATTTATGAACATTATCCTATATATAATTTACCATCAACATTTAGCTACATTTGTTAGCTACAGTTGACGCAATAGTGTTGGGCTATGCCTTACCTTCTGGGCTCCCGCTCCTTTTATCCTTTATTCGTTGCCTGCGGGGTGATAGAATACCCTGTAGATTTATACGTGTCTCTTCCCTGTGGTTTCCATCGGTAGTTGCGCAGATCTTCTTCGGAGGCTTTCGATCGGTTGCTGTAACAGTCTACCCTTACCGGACTCCGGTACGTTTGTGGTTTGTGTGTCCACTACTTATGATTTACGTTCTACTGCCTTATTAATTTGTTTATTTATTTGTTTGAGGATATTAGGTCTCTATATTGGTTTTTTTGGTCGATTTTTTCCCGTCCCCTTTGTTCTTGCGATTAAATGGTTGTGGTGATTTGTGTTAATTGTTTCATTTGTGGTGTCTTGCCCTTCCTTCGTGGTTATTTGTGATCATCTGTCTAATTTGCGCTTTGTTTAATTCGTAACGGCCAGGTCTACCCGATAAGAATAGTCTTATGTGTATAAGTAGTGTTATTGATTTACGTGATTTGTTATTTGTTTAATTTGTGGTAAGAGTAAAAACCAAAAAAAAATTAGCACTACGCCTGTTCATCATACCTAAAAGAAGTAGTTATTAGCTAAGTATGGGCCGTAAGCCTAAACCTGTCCGTAAAAATTGTTACCAACAACCGTTGGGAGGATACGGGTCTGTTAGAAATGATCTTGGTGAAGGACTGGTCCGTGGTGGTGTTATGGATGTGCCTGATCCTTCATATGCTAGCAACGGTGCCAGTTTTCTTATGATTGATACGCCTACTTCGGTTTGTGAAAGTATGATGATTCCTACATGTGACATTGCCGAATTCATGTCTGTCGATGGTCCCTTACATTGTGACGACTATTTGGACCATGATTCGGTTCCCATTGACAATGTCCAACCTTTGCCTACAAAATCTTCGAATGGTATATCGATTAATGAGCTTTGCCTGGGTAACGTTCGTGCCTTCCCACCTTCCACAAGTTCTGCCAGAAAAGGGAAACAAATTATGGATGATATACCGCTGTCAACAGCAACTGGTACTTTGATTCCTTTTGTTGTTCTTTGTTTATTTCTGTATTTTTTTCATGCCTGTAATCTTTATTTCTGTATTTGCAGGCCCATGCCATGCCAGTGTGCCTGTTCCAATGCATTCAGAAACCATCCGATCTTCTGGTAATGCTCTGTATCTTTTATTTCTCATTTCCCTTTTCCATTGTTCCTTTCTGTTTGCTTATATAGTCTTTTTCCTATGCACGTTCCCCAAGCAGATATACCGCCACATACGGGTTCTGATACTGGTGCCTCTTTTCTAACGGTCAATATGCCAAATTCGTTCTGTGAAAGTATGATGATTCCTCCGTGTGATATTGCTGGATTCATGGATAGTGACAGTTCATTATGCTATACCACCAACAGTCCTTTAACCGCAATTCCTGGCAAATATTCTAATGGTATATCGATTAATGAGCCGCATGAAGCTTATCAGTGTAGTGGCTCAGGTCAAACTGCTGTTGCTGAAAAAGGGAAACAGAAGGTAGATGATGTATCACTGTCGGCAAGAACCGGTGCTGTACACTTTCCTATTGTCATTCGTTTTCGTCTTTATTTTGTTGCTTATTGCATCTTTTTTTACGCTTCTGCTTTCGTCTTCTGTCACTAACTTTCGCCATTGGTTTTTTCAGTTGGACCTCATCCTCCTCCTACTACATCTTTTGGTTGTACCAGTCACTTTGAGCATGCATCTTCCACTCCCGTTATTGTTTCTCAGGAACGTACAAGTCCTGTATCAAGACCTCGCCGTTCCACCAGGAGACAAAGGACTGCTACACCATCCTCTGGTAATATTCTCCATCCTCTGCTTTTGATTTTTTTTTATTGTTTCTGTCTTACTCTTTTCTTATGTAAAGTTTTTTTCTTTCCTTAATGCCTGCGTACATCAGCTTTGCTTTCTTATGTCACTAACTTTCGCCATTGTTTTTTTCAGTTGGACCTCAGCCTCCTCCTACTACATCTTTTGGTTATACCAGACACATTGAACATGCATCTTCCACTCCCGTTATTGTTTCTCGGGAGCGTCCAAATCCTGTATCAAGACCTCGCCGTTCCACCAGGAGAGAAAGGCTTGCTACACCATCCTCTGGTAATATTCTCCATCCTCTGCTTTTGATTTCTTTTTATTGTTTCTGTCTTACTCTTTTCTTATGTGAAGTTTTTTCCTTTCCTTAACGGCTGCATGCACCAGCTTTGCTTTCTTATATGTCTGTAACATTTGTTGTTCTTTTCGTACCTCAATCTGACCCTGCTCCTACTACAGGTTCTGACTATAATGCGCACTTTCAAGATGCGCCGTCCACTCCTGCTACCGTTTCTCACCCGCCTACAGATCCTATATCAAGTGCTAGCCAAGCAGCTAGAAGACAAAGAACTGGTATTAACCGTCAACGTGCACGTACTATTAATTATGCAAATCCTGTATCAACCACTACCTCTGCTTCTGATTTTTCTTATTCTTTCTTTCTTACTGTCTTCTTATGTAGAGTTGTTTGCTTTTCTTAACGCGTACATACACCAGTTTTTTTTTTTTTTTTTTTTTTTTTTTTGTCTATGTGTAACATTTGTTGTTCTTTTTTTTTAGTTGGATGTGAACCACATCCTACTGCATCTTCTGACTATAATGCGCGCTTTCAAAATGCAACCTATGGTCCTGCTAACATTTCTCGCCCGCTTCCAAATCCTATTTCAAGTGCTAGGCGAACAGCTAGAAGACAAAGGGCTGGTATTAACTGCAATGACTGCATACTATTAATTATCTTTTCTTGCTATATGCCATGTTTTTCCTGTTTCTTTTATCCCTTCTAATCCTTTTTTTTACTTTTTTTTTTTAAACTACTTTGCAGGCCCACCAGACACATACGTCTCTTTAGGACCATGTAACAGAGTCTGTCGTCATTGCAAGGCTCTTTTTTGGTTTCAAGAAAGGGTCAAACATGGAAGCCGTGTATTTCCTGCCTATCATAGATGCTGCATGGGAGGTCAAGTGGTTTTGCGCCGGCAGTCTGAATATCCTGCATACATAAAACAACTATTCACAAACCGCCATTTCATGGAAAATGTCAGAGCTTATAACTCGATGTTTGCTATGACATCGTTAGGAGCTCAGACTGATGAATCAGTTAACAGGGGCCGTGGCCCATATGTTTTCAAAGTATCGGGACAGATTTATCATTGGATAGGCTCTCTCTGTCCACCTGATGAAACTGAACCGCGCTTCTTGCAGTTGTATATCTTTGACACACAAAATGAAATACAGAATCGTTTAAACCATTTTGAAGATGGTGGTCAAAATTTGAGCCTAGAAATTGTTAATGGTCTAATTCATGTTCTAGATGAACACAATGAGCTGGTTCGTTTGTTTAGGACGGCAAGAAACCTCCTGAACACTCAAGACATCCCTGACTTCAAGATACGCTTATTTGCAGTCAAGGGTTCGCGTCAGCATGAATTGCCTACGGGTGATTCTATTGGAGCTATTGTTTATGAAGGAGGCCCTGATACAGGGACTGAATTTGATATGGTTATTCAGCAACGTTCCACTCAACCGCAAAGAGTTAGCAAATTACATCCATGCTATATGTCATTTCAGTTTCCTCTACTTTTCATTTTTGGAGAAGATGGATTCCACACCGGGTTACGCTTATGCAACCCAAATACTCAAACAGTCAAAGAAACCAAAAAACTGTCAATGAAGATGTATTACGCGTATCAATTGCATGACCGTTTTCAAGAATATAATCTACTCACACGATCCGGTAGGCTCTTTCAGCAATATGTTGTAACAGCTTATTGTAGTGTAGAGCAATATCGATTAGATTACATTCGGGAACACCAAAACGATATCAGAAACGACGACCTTTCAGGGGTATATGATGCAATCGCACGCGGTGATCGGAATGGTTCTGATGTAGGAATGCGGACAATCCTTCCTGCATCATTTGTTGGTGGGCCACGCTATATGTACAGCCACTACCTTGATGCACTCGCAATTTGCCGGGTTTATGGAAACCCATCTTTCTTCATCACATTCACCTGCAATGTAAAATGGCCAGAAATTACAGAATATATGGAACAGTTTCCAGACGTGAATGTTGCTGATAGACCAGATGTTGTTGACCGAGTTTTCGAGCAGAAAATTCATCTTCTGATTGCGTATCTCCGTGACGGAAGACCTTTTGGACCAGTTGCAGCGAGTGAGTTTCAGTCTCTGTTAATAGCTACCTTTACATAAACTATTTCCATTATATCTTATTCAATTTTTATGTTTACCTTTTCAGTTTTGTACACGGTTGAATTTCAAAAGCGTGGGCTACCACATTGTCATCTGTTGTTATGGATAAAGGAAACTTCAAGAATACGCTCACATGCAGATATCGATCGATATATATCAGCTGAATTACCTGCTAGGCACGTTGACCAAGAAGGCTATCGAATAGTTACCGAGTTTATGATGCATGGTCCATGTGGCATTGCAAATACATCAGCACCATGTATGAAGGGAACTGATACGTGTACAAAAGGGTTTCCTAAACCGTATGCTGATGCTACTACTGTCGACAAAAACGGGTACGTACATTATCGCAGGCGTTTTTCACAAGACATTACCACCATTCAAAACGTTGAGCTAGATAATAGCTATGTTGTGCCATACAATATGATGCTTCTTAGAAGGTTTTATGCACACATCAATGTAGAATATTGTGAATGGACGATGTTGATCAAGTATTTATTCAAGTATATTTCAAAAGGCACAGACCGGGTAGTAACGCAGATAACAAGAACCGCTAGGAACACGGCTTCAACTAGCCAAACACCTGCAATTAGAATTGATGAGATAACGAATTATCTAGATGCAAGATACATTGGTCCACACGAGGCGTGTTGGCGGTTACTAGGACTCGATATTCATTACAGAGACCCGGCTGTTCAAATACTGGCTGTCCATCTTGAAAACATGCAGCGTGTAACTTTCAGAACAAATGAAAGTTTAGACTCTGTTGTTGAAAATCCCAGTAACAAGAAAACCACCCTAACACAATGGTTAGAATTTAATGCTCAGTCTACACTCGGTCACCACCTGACATATCTAGACTTTCCTTCTGAATTTGTTTGGAATAACACTCAAAAGTTTTGGTCGCCTAGGCGAAACCTTAACAAGCCTTCAATTGGTAGGTTAGCATACATACATCCTAGCGCTGGTGATTTGTATTACCAAAGGCTTTTACTTTGTCATCAGAAGGGATGTGCATCGTTCTCTGCTGTACGTACAGTTGAAGGCCGCCTTTATCCAACTAATAGAACAGCATGTGAAGCAATGGGTTTATTAGCAGATGACGGAGAATGGTCACTTGCTCTTTTAGAAGCAGCCTTAACCGCTACAGCATCAGAAATACGCCAACTGTTCTCTCAGATTCTTATCTTTTGTGATGTTAGCAATCCAGCATCTCTTTGGAATAAGCATTGGAAGCTTATGAGTGACGATATACCTATAATCTTATCACAAGTGTTCCAAATGCGCCAAATTAGCTTGACTGATGAAGAGCTGCAGAATGGGATTCTGTACGAGCTGGAACCTATTCTTAGGTCTCATGGGAAATCGGTTACAGATTTTGGTATCCAGCTCCCTGCACGACGCCTGCTACAGATTCTGCGAAACAGAACAGTTATGGAAGAACGAAGCTATGATACCGAAGCCATGAGCATTCAGAGAGATCGTTTAGTCCCAAATCTCAATACTCAGCAACGACAACTCTTTGATGATATTCTTGAAGGCGTTAGAGATAACAGACAAAAGCTAATTTTCGTATATGGTTACGGTGGCACTGGAAAGACTTTTGTATGGAAGAGTATAATCTACGCCCTACGAGCAGAGCGAAAGATAGTTCTTCGCGTGGCTTCTTCCGGGATTGCTTCACTGTTGTTACCATCAGGGCGCACTGCTCATTCAAGATTTAAGTTGCCACTTGATGTCACGAATGAATCTATGTGCACTATAAAAAAACATACTCAACTCGCTGATTTGCTGATACAGGCAGACCTGATCATCTGGGACGAGGCGCCTATGAACGATCGCAAATGTTTTGAAGCACTTGACCGGACCTTGCGAGATCTCTTAAATACACCAACAACTGTTTTTGGCAATAAATCGGTCATTCTGGGTGGAGATTTCAGGCAAACTTTACCAGTAAAGAGAAAAGGTACAAAACAGCAAATAATTTCCTCATGCATCACTGAATCATATCTGTGGAAACACTTCCGAGTTCATCTGTTGACTGAAAATATGCGGCTACAAAGAGCAGAGTCATCTCCCCATCAATTGCTTGCAACTGCAGCTTTTTCTGAATGGTTGGTCGACATAGGAAATGGTGTTGCTGGTGAACCAGATCAATCAAATCCACAAGACACCTCATGGATACATATACCCGATATGTACTGTATTCCAGATAGCCCTGAAGCCAGGATGCAGCTTATACGATTCATATATCCTGACACGATTCTTCAATCGCCAACTGCCGAATCCTTGCAAGAAAGAGCAATTGTTTGTCCAAAAAATGAAACCGCTGACACTATTAACTCAGATATCTTGCGCATGTTGAATGCTCCCACTCATGTATATACAAGTAACGATGAAGCTATACCGCGTGGAAATGACGGAGGAGCCACAGAATTACTATATCCAGCAGAGTACCTTAACACGCTTTCATTCACAGGAATTCCGCCGCATAAACTCGAACTCAAAATAGGTGCCCCTGTTATGTTGCTACGGAACTTGAATTTGACTGGAGGTCTTTGTAATGGAACACGCATGATAGTAACACAGATGCTTGCCAAAGTAATCGAAGTCAGAATTGTCACCGGCACTCGCATACTACAAAAAGTTTTTCTTCCTCGAATCCTGTTATTCAACAGAGACGAGCAACTGCCATTCATATTCAAAAGGAAACAGTTCCCGGTCAAAGTATGCTACGCGATGACCATCAACAAAAGCCAAGGACAATCACTGAACAAAATCGGCGTGTACTTACCAGAACCCATTTTTGGCCATGGCCAATTATACGTTACGCTTTCAAGAGCCACATCTCCTGACGGGCTAAAAATCCTCATCAAAGATCAGCTCAACAGACCACCAAATACGACGAAAAATATCGTTTACAGGGACTTTTTAGAAACCATAATCAGAAACCAGGTCTTATTCATAACAAATAAATTGCACATATTCTTTCGCATTTCTGTCTTGGTATTTATTCATAGGGCCCAAGCACAGCTAAAGCGTACAGAATATATTATTCTAATAGTTAGACAGTGTATAGCGCTTAGCTAATCACTAATTTTTCTCTAGAAGAAATTTAAGTATTCGTAAATTGTAGCTCAGTAACCCTTTATAATATCTGATATCTTATTTTAGTGGAATCTATATGTCTTAGTTATTTTCATGCCTTTTGCTACCTACTGCTAAAATCTACCTCCTTAAACCCATATAAGTTGATATGCGTTTTCCTTTTAACCAGTATCACATCAACAAACATATTCCTTCCTAATCCTAATGCATAGGTAACTAGACTCATATAAAATCGGTTATATTTTTAGATGTTTTCTTTGCTTAGGCTATTACTCACTAGCAAATTCCTGGTACCATCTAATATCTACTATTTCATTATGTTTCTTAGCTATATTTTTACAGATTTTCTTCCTTATTACTGAATCACACCTGCCTTAACCTATATAAGGTGCCATATCTAATTTTAAACCTTCCCAGCTGTATCTATGTTAGCTATATTTTTACAGATTTTGTTACCTGCTGCCAAAGGCCAGCTCAATTAACCCATATAGGGTCACACACATTCTACGAGTATGCTTATACTGACGAGCAAATCAGTCACAAGGTACAGTCCTATAGACAAGAAGACAGACTATGCTCACAGATACCTCTTTTGCATGCACTTACCAATGTGCATATCAGTGAACCCACATAGGGTCTAATACATAGATTCTGTCACATCTGCTTCCCTTACCTTTATCTTGGAACAGGTCACACATCATAATATATTACTAAACCACAGGTAAGTACACCCATATAAGGTTTACTAAATCACAGGTAACTAAATCTATATACAATCTAATATCTTATTTTAACCCTTGCGGATTATATCTATGTTAACTATATTTTGACAGATTTTGTAGCCTACTGTCAAATAGCCAGCTCAATGCACCCATATAGGGTTACACACAGTCCACTGCCATGCTTATACTGATCAGAAATCGGACAAGGATTTCGCTACATCCTATTTGACAGTTACATGTACGGTCTTATACACAAGAGAGTAGGCCCATCCTTTTATAACGTTCTAAGAATGGATACTTTCAGAGACTTCTTTCGCATGTACTTTACGGAGACCACGACCATACATGTCTCCTCATGTAATACCAATACATTTTCAAGCCAAGGTAAACCTGTACTAGACTGCCTCCTGCCAACACCAACTTTCGTGTGGTGGTTACTTGGATACAGTTTATTGCCTATCTATTTTTCCTAACAGCTACCTTTTCTTGCTTATTACACATATTTATATATGATGTCATTTATCATTTCATCGTTATGATACAGGAAAATGTCACATGATACTTCGCTGGCAGCAATGGCAAGGTCTGCAGGAAAAAGGCCAGCAACAGATCTTGAAATTGTTAGCCTTGCTAATCTCAAACCATCAGACATACGAAAGGCAATATGTGTACGAGTATATCGCAAATGGACAGTTACAGATACTAGAGGAATAAAGCAACCAACTTTGAGCGTTATATTACTTGATGACCAGGTAATGTTAATCTGCATCACATCTTTTAATACACATTAAATTTCACACTCTTGACTTTTGTCCTTTTCTGTCCTATTATAGGGTGCTGCCATACAAGCAAATGCAGAAGGGCGCGAAAAGACAAGATTTGATAACACCCTCCAGATCAATGCTGCATACACAATCACTGGGTTTGGTCTTCTAGACACCAAAAAATGGATGCAGACATTACCTAATCGCTTCACCTTGATATTCGGGAGGGCCACTGATGTACAGCCCTATACTGGAACCAGCTTTCCACTACATCATTTCAACTTTGCCACATACGGCCAGTTACTTCAGCGTGCAGACAAGAACAATGAAATACTATCAGGTACATATTAATATTGCTAGCAATCACACAATAAAAAGTAATATAACTGCACATTATACAAATGCAGATTACATAGCATGCGTCCTTTCCGTTGGTGATATCCGTGAACCAAACCCACCCAATACAAAACAGATTGTCTGGAGAGACATTGTACTTCGAAACTTAGAGTAAGTTAATCATATCGACTCTCTTTTTAATAACAAGCGGTCTAAATAACAACTCACTGACATTTTTTCCCATATCCAGAGGGGACACTGTCAGATTCACACTTTGGAATGAGAGGGCTCACGAATTTGACATCAACGCTTACGAAAAAGAACCTAAACCAACTGTAATGGCTGTCAGTTCATGCTGGGTAAAGACATACAAAGGTACCATCATTGCCACCCACCAAATTCAAAAGATATAAACAGAATAGATTCTAACAAGCCCACAAACAAATGCAGGGTTGCAGCTATCAAGCACACCTGCAACTTACTACTATTTCAACCCTCCTATTCCTGAAACAGATTACATCCTAAGCATGTCAGTTGCTCTGCCATTCTCTTAACACATTTGCCTAATTCTTTACACATCTACCTAACTTGCAATACCCTTATAGGTATGATCAACTGCTCCCGCCACCAGTCATACAGAATGTACGCACATACCGCTATGATAACATACAGGATGAAAAGAAAAGGAACAGAGCTACAATAGATGAGCTCCTGCGAGAAGATCCAAGAAACCAAACAGTCAGTACTTGCATCAAACTCACAACTTCTACCTTTCTATTTGCTATATGATTCTTTTAATTTACAACTACCTTTTACAGAATGTTAGATTCACAGTCGTTGCAACAATTCAACAAGTTGTTGTTGGCATACCATGGTTCTACCACAGATGCCACGACTGCAGAAAGAAAATCTTCGATGACCGCCCACATACACAATGTGAGGCACCAGCTCCAACACAGGCAGATGATTACAGGTCCAAATAACCAATAACAGTTTATGACCAACACAAAAAAAACTGTTAATATTGTGCAATAAACTTACTATTGTTTAATACCTATGCAGTTATTCCTTTAGGCTGCTCATTTCTGACAACACTGGAGTTTTAACATTAACATGCTTCAGTAATGAGGCACATTCAATAGTGACAGAAGTCAACAAAGTTGTCTCAGAAGAAGGATTCAACGATCCGTATACAATCCCACCACATTTAACAGCCCTCGAAGGAACCACACATTTGTTTCAGCTGCACTTCTCGCCAGATGCTACAACAGAAAATCAAAAGTATGTGCTTGATAGTGTGATGGAAACTGGTGCCCATCTGCTGCTACCACCTCAGCAAAACATCCCCCTGCTAACAGAACCTGAACCCGAATCACCAACTGAAGAAGGTTGTCACTTCACAAGCTGTTGTCTCTTTCGTGTACTTGGTAACCTTTTTTTACGTGATAATTAACTGACCTCTGCCAGGTACTACTTCCGAACCTCCAGTAACCCCTACTTCACCTGGAATTTTACAAGCAACGACTCCTACTACAATAGAGACTGCTGCCCATTTACAAGACCAACCAACAAAAACAGCCATGCCAAGAACATCAGCTCGAAGACGAATCTTAACAGAAACCAAGCAACAGGAAACAAGCAGTGCAGCAAAAAAACCAAAACCAGATATCCGCAAATAACTTAACATCTGGCTCCAGCAGTTTAATAATATATTAGCTTTCTCCTTCTTCAAAACATCTAAACTATCACCTGTAATATGCCTGTAATATGCCACTATACTACGATTACCTTTTTATGCAATCTTTTGTGTATGTATGTTGCTATCTATCGCTGCCCCGCCGCAACGCGGCGGTTCGCAGCACATCTCGGTTATTTATGAACATTAGCATAAACTGCAGGCTCATGGGCATAAAATGTAGGCTCAATTAAGGACTATTGATGCGGCGGTTGTAAAACCTCCTAAAAAGTTTTACAATCCTTCTAGGCAGTGTACCTAACCGTTGTAGTGTAGTATAGGCAAGACACGGGAGATTGATCGTTCTCTAGAGGAATAGTGTATGTGAAAGCCGAAGTGTATGTCGAGATAGGTCTAAAGGTGATGGATGATTCTTTTTGTGTTTTTATATTTTATGAAAAGCAGTTAAAAATCTCGGGGTTTGAAGAGTGGGCATTTTAGCTACTAATTAACTAAAACAAAACTAATAATAAAACTAAATTAAACTTGTTGATGCAAATAATGTTCTAAAAACTTTATTTCTATCTTTCGATAACTTCACGTTTTGAGGATGACGAAATGTGAAATCACGTTACGTTAAAATTAACGTAATCAAGTTTTTAATCGGAAGATCCCGTTTCTACACAAATCACTCTAGAACAAAGTTACAACTTAACTAATGATCAAAGAAGTGAATTTGAGTTTTAGACATCACATTTTTATGTGACAAAATATTTCTTTCAAAAATATACTTTACAAATTATTTTTGAATAATTAAGAAATGTTTTAATGGAAAAATAAGTTTAAAATACATAACAGCTATTCCCCCCCCCCCCCCCCCAAAAAAAATCAGCTCCAAACTTCCCCAAATAAGTCATTTCACCAGAAAAGACAAAAAATGGAGCGTCTTTTTCTGACACGGCTCCACGGTTCCACTAAATTTAGTGGAGCCGTCCCCTTATAATGGTCAGATTTTTTCTGCCTATAAATACCAGCCCTGTTCACAGTTCTTGGGCATCCTTTTTCACACAGAAACTTCTGAGTTTAATACTCCCACACCACTCTCTCTTCTTGATCATTTAGTTAGGTTTTCTTTTGTTCAAGAGTGATCCAATCATCCATTCAAGTGATCCTCTTCATTCCTCTTCATTAGCAAGAGAAGAACACAAAGTATCCAAGTAGATACAAAGTGTTGTCATTCCTCTTCATTTGCAAGAGAAGAACTCAAGGTATCCAAGAAGATACAAGAGTTGTAGTTGTTAGGTCTTGTAACATTTGTTACACACTTGTTGTATCATAGCATACATCAAGATCATTTTTATTTTGTGAGAGAGTGAGTCAAGATCATTGTGATCTTATAGAGATATTGATTATCTCTTGAAGCCATTGGGCTTGTGTGATTGATCAAGAGGATCATAGATAGATAGAATAGGTTGTGTGAAGTGAGAGTTGATCATTGTGATCGTGTCGAGATCTTGGAGATCTCTTGAAGCCATTGGGCTTGTGTGTTTGATCAAGTGTGATCATAGGTAGATCGGGTAGATCGAGTCTTGTGTGAAGTTGTAAAGGATCAAGTGGATCGTGGTAGACTGGTGCTAGCTAAGATTAGCACTCGACATCTAGCTTAGTGTCGGAAAACAAGTTAAGAGGCGTGTACGGTTTTTCTCCGCCTTAAGGGAGGTTGTTGACATAGTGCTTGAAACTCTCGAGTGTGGTACTCGGGGAGTGGAGTAGGGCGAAGAAGAGCTTCGTAGCCGAACCACTATAAATCCTTTTGTCCCGGTTTGATCTTTCCATCTCTACTCTTTACTTTCATTACTTATTATTAGTTAGTTTAGTGTGTAGTTCATATTGGTGTTGTTTGATTGCACACAAGAATCGAATCAAAGGTTTCCAATAGCAAAGTTTTTAAGAAACGTTAAAAGAACTAAAAGAACTTAAAAATCGGTAAAACTATTCAACCCCCCTTCTAGTTTTCCACAATTGGTATCAGGAGCCACGTCAGTCAAGTTTTTAAAGTATATTGTATTTTAAAACTTGAATCGATCAATGGATTTCGACAAATATCTAGAAGGGCAATCTATGCAAAGACCACCACTTTTTGAAACCGATTGTTTTATCTATTGGAAAACAAGATTCGAAACGTATGTGAAATCAAAAGACATTGATCTTTGGCATGTTATTACCAAGGGTGACTTTCAACCGATTCAAATGAATCCGATAACTAAAAAGGATGAAATAGTTTCTTATGATAAACAAAGTGATGAACTTAAAAGGAAATTAGCCAAGAATAATGAGGCTAAAATGATGATTTACAATGCTTTGCCCAAAAAGGAATTTGAAAGAATTTTCATGTGTAATACGGCAAAAGATATTTGGAAAACTTTGTTAGTCACTCACCAAGGTAATAACCAAGTCAAAGAGAACAAGATAGATCTTCTTGTTCAACAATATGAACAATTTTCCATTTCGGAAGATGAGTCAATAGATAATGCTTTTGCTAGATTTAATACTATTATCACTAGTCTTAAAGCTCTTGATGAAGGTTACTCTAGCAAGAATTATGTTAGGAAGTTTCTTAGGGCTCTACATCCTAAATGGAGAGCAAAGGTCACCGCCATAGAAGAGTCAAAGGACTTGGCGACACTATCACTCGATGAACTAATAGGAAACTTGAAGGTTCACGAGATGATAATCAAGAAAGACTCCGATATAGTTAAAGGAAAAAGCGAGAGAGTTAGATCTCTAGCATTGAAAGCCAAGAAGGAGTCTAGTGATGAGGAATGTTCGAGTTCCGATAGTGAAGATGAAGAATATGCGTTAGCGGTTAGGGACTTTAAAAAGTTCTTTAGGAGAAGAGGTAGGTTCGTTAGACAACCTCGTGATGAAAAGAAGACATCACAAAAGAACCGAGTTGAAAAGAAAGGGACAAGTGATAGAAAATGCTTTAGATGTGGAGATCCTAATCACTTCATAGGAGAGTGTCCCAAACTACCAAAATCCAACAACCAACGAGCTTTCATAGGAGGCTCGTGGAGTGATAGCGGTGAAGATGAAGAGAAGAAGCCCAAGGACGAAACATGCCTAATGGCTCAAGCTTCTCATGAGGTACGTTATGACTATCCTGAATATAGTGATGATAATTTGTCAATAGATGATAACACACTAAATGACGAATATAATAAACTATGCGAGATTAGTTCTAAAATTTTAGGTAGAAACAAATCACTAAAATTAAAATTGCATGAACTCGAAATACAAGTTTTAGAACTAAAGGATCAAGTCAAAAGACTTGAGAAAAATAAAGAAGTAGACGTAGGATGCAAGTCATGCATAAGTCTTCGAGTAGAAAACGATAAACTCAAAGAAAATACACTTAGGATCACTAGGTTTGAAAAAGAAACAGATAATGCTTCGACAAGTAAAATAAAGCAAGTAGAATCTGTCAAACCCACAAGTTCTGTCAAAACAACAGATGACACCACTAAATGTACACACGGCACCATTAAAGTTAATGGTACCGTGGTACCGTGTGTTACTAAAGACAGAACTGAGTTGAATTTGAAAGATAATTCAAGTCCTAAACCAAGACACATAGTTGTAAATGGTACCAAAGTATCTATTGCTAGTATAAAGGAAGCCAAAAGATGTTACAAACCTGTGTCAAATTCCAGGCATGGCTTTGTAAAACCCGACATTAGGTCTAAGACTCCTCCACCTAGAAAAACAAATATTCCTAAACCTCGGTCAAGAACTCCTCTACCGAGACGTAACTCTAGAAGACAAAGTTATCCAAGTAACTATCCCGTAACTTGGAATGACTATCAACTACAAAGTTACTTACCATGGGAAATTTGTCCTCCATTCCAACATCCTAACCAAATACAACTAATGCATAGGATGTTTAATGCTAACAACTTTGGAACCATGAGATATTGGGGACCAAATGTTTGAATGTTTGTCTTATTCAATAGGTATGCTTGGGAATCGACTTGGAGCCTGAGGAATGGGTCAAGGATAGTGGATGCACTAATCATATGACGGGTAACCGAAGTCTTTTCTCATCATACAAAGCATACAACGGAGGTAATGTCACTTTTGGTAGCAAACTTAAGGGCAACATTATAGGCAAAGGTACGATCACTCAAAACTCCCTCACTATTAGAAATGTTGAGCATGTAGATAACTTAGGATTTAACTTGCTTAGCATTAGTCAAATGGTAGATAATAAGTGTAAAGTTATATTCACCGAAGAGGGTAGTGAGATTATTAAGGATGGTAAAACCATAGGCAAAGGAGTTAGGAGAAATGGCTTATTTGTTATGAAAATAGGAAATAAGCCTCAGGATAGGATATGCTTAGCAACCATAGATGACAATTCCACTCTATGGCATAGGAGATTAGGTCACGCCAATATGCGATTAATACAATCATTGGCATCTAAGAAACTAGTTAGAAACCTACCTAAGATTAAGTTTGATCAACACTTTTGTGACGCTTGTAAAGTTGGAAAACAAGCTCATTCTAGTCACAAAGCTAAGAATATGGTCTCAACCTCTAGATGCCTAGAACTCCTTCATATGGACTTATTTGGTCCATCCGCCGTACGGAGCTACGGAGGAAACTACTACACCTTAGTGATAGTTGATGACTACTCTAGGTATACTTGGACTAGATTTCTTAAGAATAAGATACAAGCCTTTGAGGAATTCGAAGTCTTTAGTAAGAAAGTCCAAAATCAACTAGGATGTACAATAGTTTCTATTAGGACGGATCATGGTCGAGAATTTGATAATGAAGTGAAATTTGGAGCATATTGTGATGCTAATGGTATTACACACAATTTCTCGGCTCCACGCACTCCACAATCAAATGAGGTAGTTGAGCGGAAAAATCGTACTCTACAAGAGATGAGTAGAACGATGTTAAATGAACAATCACTTCCGCAAAAGTTTTGGTGTAATGCGGTGGACACCTCAACCTACATACTAAATAGGGTTCTAATTAGACCTATCTTAGGAAAAACCCCATATGAAATCATGAAAGGTAGAAAACCTTCTCTTGATTACTTTAGAGTGTTTGGAAGCAAGTGCTTCATACTAAACACTAAAGACTACCTCACCAAGTTTGACCCAAAGTCTTACGAAGGTGTTTTCCTAGGATACTCCCAAAACAGTAAGGCCTATGTAGTCCTAAACAAGGAAACAATGAAAGTCGAAGAGTCACTCAACGTGACATTCGATGAAAGTCCACCACCAACTAAGACATCACCCTTGGTGGGTGATGACTTAGATGAGGATGAAGCCATTAAGGTTAATGGCAAGAAACCCTTAGAAGATGACATTGAGGATGAAATAGTTGAAGTTGACGAAGTTGTCAACATTAAGGAATCCAAGAACCATCCCATTGAAAATGTCATAGGAAACCTTAACCAAAGAACTCTTAGGTCACAAGCCCAAAACAAAAGTAATTTCTTTTGTTTCATATCAACCGTAGAACCTAAAAATGTCGGTGAAGCGATTAAGGATGAAAGTTGGGTAGTCGCCACGCAAGAGGAACTTAATCAATTCACTGCAAACCAAGTTTGGGATTTAGTACCTCCTCCTAAGAATCAAACCATCATAGGAACTAAGTGGGTGTTTAGGAATAAACTCGACGAAAATGGCGTCGTAAGTAGGAATAAGGCAAGGTTGGTAGCACAAGGCTATAACCAACAAGAAGGAATAGACTATGATGAAACCTATGCACCCGTAGCTAGATTAGAGTCTATTAGGATACTCTTTGCCTATGCTTGTGCCTTAGACTTTAAGTTATACCAAATGGATGTGAAAAGTGCATTCCTAAATGGTTATATCAACGAGGAGGTATATGTTGCACAATGATGAACTCAAATAAGTACATTTTATTATCATCATTTATCCTATTTATTTGACTTGTTTTATTATATTATCTGTTAGAATTGATATGTTAATGTTTACTTTTGTAATTCTCATGTAAAAACAAGTACTATGTGAAACTTGGCGATTTTGGACTAAATATGGAGCAAAACAAGCAAGAAGTTAAGAGTCTACTGAAATGTACAAGATCAAGATCATTCTGCTCCAGATACGCCGCATCCTACTTCGTACATACGGCGCATCACTATCAAGATTTCACAAGTTATAATCCAAGACGGCAAAGGACATGCGCCGCATACAAGAATGGAGTTACGCCGCATCTTATGGCGGTGTACGAATATTCCTGAATATATTAATCTTGGACCCCACGCGAAGTTAAGTCAATGCGCCGCATCTACTTATCCTATGCGCCGCGTCTAACCCTCAGACAGAAACTATAAATACCCCAAGGTCAGACGAATTTCAAAGGTTGGTTCGTGCAATATACCAAGTACGAGACAGAAGAAACCCTAAGGCCGAATTCAGACGAAGTAGCAGCACAAGAACACCCTAAACGAAGATACAAGAGCTGTAAGAAGGTCCTGCATGTATTCAATTCATTAAGTAGTTTTTGTTTTATTGTATTAGTACACTTAATTCATCAGGATTGATGGGCCGATTCCATGTGACTACGGAAAACCATGGGCACCCCTTAAAATTGCTTTCCCATTAATTAAAGTTTATATGTTGATGTCTTTGGTGACTTTTATTAGTGCATTGATAACCTCTGTGTCTAGCTGAGCATTGATCGGGTCGCCATGCCTCTATCCTCGCCTATTTATTTTATCGCCTATGCATTCTATCGTCTATAGAAAAGTAGGAAGAAAGGGTAAGTAGGATAGACATAAGTAATCATTAAGGGTTTACTCGCCGATAAGATTAGAGCCAACGAGAAAGGGTTAATTACATACACTTCATATAAAACTAGCAATAAAACAAGTGACAAGCTACTTAACTATCAGGACAGGTCTTCTTATTGTCTCAAGTATCTATCTGTGTACGTGTGTGCTAATCGCTGATTCGTGCCTATTAGTTTAGTTTATATTTAATCATAACCAAACCGTGCCAGTCTCTCAGGCTGAAACCCCTTTGCGTTAGATTAGTTGTATAGCTAACTTAAGATATTAAAATACTGATTAGAATAACTAGATAATACGTTCCACTCTTAGTGATCGACACTCTACTTACCATTATATTCATACTGACCGGGTACACTGCTCGTTAAAGTGTGTGTTATTGATAAGTCGGCTAAATATAAATTTAAAACTTGAATACTGCTAAAACCACAACGACATACCGTGGGTATAAAAATTAGAGCAACAAGCACACGCATCAAGTTTTTGGCGCCGCTGCCGGTGAGTGAATTGTTATTATCTGTTAATTTGATTAGTATTTTAATTAGGTTTTTCTTTTTAATTTTTAATTCTAACCGCTAACCCTGTTATATATTAGTTAAATTGCATTCATTGTATTATTTGCATATTTTCTGTTTTTGTGTTTTTATCTTCGTTTGATTTTAATTTTTGTTTTTATTTTTCTATTATCTGCATTCTGCTATCGTTGTACTGAGCTAATTCAAACGATACGGCGCATCTATTTTCATAGATACGGCGTATTGCGTTTAATTTTTATAAAATACGACGCGTTTAATAAATTCGATACGACGCATCTTTCCCCAAGATACGGCGTATTCTGTTTTAATAAGAAATTTTTCTAAACCCTAACGCCATACGACGCATCTGTTTTAACAGATACGGCATATTATCAATTTAAATTAAAAACAGTTTTCGAATTATTAAACAGATACGACGCATCGATTTTTATCGATACGTCGCATCTTCTGAATCAAAAATCTTGTATTTTAAAACGTAACGAAAATACGGCGCATTAACTTTTGTTAATACGACGCATTTAATTTTAATAAATATAATTGATTTTTGATAATTAAACTGATACGGCGCATTCTAATTCTAAGCGGCGTATCTATTTTCTGAATATAAGTCTGATTAAATTTTAACGATTGTAAGATACGGCGTATCCAACTTTTTGGATACGGCGCATCGTCTGCAGATATCAGTAACTTTTATTTTTCGTATTCCGTTTTCGTTGTTAATTTTCTGATATATTACTTTCTTGAACATACCCTACTGATGCTTTTGTGATAGTTTCAGGAAGTGCATGACCAGGAGTTCAACTAAGAACTTGATTACACCTTTCGAAGATCCTGAACGCGCCTTTCATTCGCTTAAAAGGCTTTTCAACACAAAAAGCTTTGATTTCTCAAGTTCGTTCGAGCTTGATTATTTTTCTGAAGAGAAAGAGGAAGAAGAAACAGAAGCAATGGCGGAAAACACTACTATGGAGGAATACATGAACAAAACCCGTGTTGATTACACTTCAGGAGTTGCTAGACCAAAGTTTGATGAAAAGTCAAAATTTGAGTTGAAGGGTCAGTTTCTCAAGGAGCTAAGAGAAAATGCTTTCAGTGGATCGGAACATGAAGATGCTAATGAACATGTTGAAAAGGTCCTCGAGATTGCAGATTTGTTTACTACAGAAGGAGTCTCTGACGATCAACTTATGCTAAGAATCTTTCCAATTTCGCTTAAAGGAGCTGCTAATAAGTGGCTAAGGAATGAACCTGCTAGTTCAATCACAACATGGGAAGATTTGAAGAGCAAATTCCTGAAAAGATATTGTCCACCTGCTAAAACCGCTAAAAAGATGGAGGCTATCAACAGTTTCAAGCAAGAGCCTGATGAAACTCTTTATCAAGCTTGGGAACGATTTAAAGACCTATTGATGAAATGCCCTCAACATTATCTAAGTGAAATACAGGAGATAATATTGTTCTATCAAGGATTGGACGTGCCTACTAGACAAATCTTGGATGCTAAGGGAGCTGTGCCTCAAATGAGTGTAGCCAATGCTAGGAAAGCTATCCAAGAAGCTGCTGATCATTCTCAAAAATGGCACGATGGGACCTCTACTAGATCTAAGAGCAACACTAATTTTGACGGGTTTGCTGCTATTCAAGCTCAATTGGATAAAATTAGTAGAGAGATGAAGAAGCGTGATGAGAAAGTTTATGCTGCCCAAGTTGGATGTGAAAAATGCGAAGGACCTCACTACACTAAGGATTGTCCTAATAAGAATGAAAGTGAGACTTTTGAAGAAGCATACTACACACAATTTGGACAACCATTCCGACCTTCAGGAAGATTTAGGGAAGCTACTCCGGGATACTATCAAAAGAACAATTTTAATCCCACTTATCAAGAAAGGAGGCAGACTTTAGATGACACTTTGAAGCAAATTATGGCCGATGCTGCTAAAAGACATGAAGAGAACACTGTTATGATCAAAGAAATCCGAGCCTCAACGGATACTATTACAAGAAATCAAGGAGCTTTGATCAAAGCATTGGAACAACAAATTGGACAAATGAGCAAAGTTCTTCAAGAAAGGGGATACGGAAGTTTACCGAGCTCAACTGAAACCAACCCAAGAGATCATGTCAAGGCCATAAGCACTACTGAAGAAGTCACGCCTAACATTCCTTTTCCTAGAAGATTGATGAATGGTAATGATGCTGCAAAGCCCAAATTTTTCTTTAATTCTTCAATCAGTGTAAGGAGGCTACTAAAAGAGAAGACAAAGATTGAAGAGGAGATCAAGGCTACAATGAAAGAAGAGAGCTCTGCAACCGACTTACATGCCTTGCCTCATAAAGAAAAGGACCCAGGAAGTTTTACTTTACCTTGTTCAATTAATGATATATCTTTCAATAATGTGTTAGCTGACTTAGGAGCTAGCGTTAGTGTTATGCCCCTTAAGACATTCACTACCCTAGGACTAGGAAAATTAGCACCAACTAAGTTGCTTATTGAATTGGCTGATAAAACGGTAAAACGACCTGAAGGGATTGCTAATAATGTGCTAGTTAAGATTGAGAAGTTTGTTTTCCCTGTAGACTTTGTTATATTAGATATGCCCGAGGATGTTAAGATTCCTTTAATCCTTGGAAGACCTTTCTTGTCTACCGCCCATCCTAAGATTGATGTGTTTAAAAGAAAAATCTCATTAAAGGTAGGGAATAATAAACTAGTCTATAAGTGCCAAGATCCTGTTAAAAGCATAATTAGAGGCGTCTATGTGCTAGGATTAAGAGAACGTATGGACATCGATCTAGAAGCTAGTTTTATGGGAGAAACCTTGGTAAATAATGAATCACTTGAGACCTATAGTGGAGACTACATTGAATTAAATGATCTTAATCTACCATTAGGAATCAATGATCAATTTATGGAGGATTCTGAACCCGAAATTGAAGAAGGAGAAATTATGGATATACCTAGAGTCAATATGATCAACACTAAGAATTATGATGAATTTGAAGGGTATCCTAGTTTCTGTGATTATGGTAGAAAGATCCATGTAGATTGTGCTTATAATTTACAATTTCCTTGCATGATAGGATTTAAACAGATTAGTGCCAACTTTTTCCCTATTTTACCAATTAATGTAATGTCAAAAGATTTCTATAATTCTATAATGAAAAACAAATTTGAGTATAGAGGGAAAAACGTAGTTGGAATGTTCATGAATGTACCTATTTTTGTTGGGAATTTAACTATTGTTACATATTTCACCGTGGTGGAAAACATGGATGCTTATCGTGATGTTGAGATGGGTGACGTGATCGTTGGGAAACCATTCTGTAAGGAGGTCGAAATTAACGCTAAAAGATTTGAAGGAAAGATCACCTTTCAAAGTGGAAGCAACGTTATCACTTACATGATGCCTCGTGCTCACCCAAGGTTTAAACATGCCCCTAATAAATTTTGTTACAAATATACACCGTTTCTTTTTGTAGATGAAAATGACGCTGAGAAAGGGATCGAATATCCGTACCAAAAGATGAAAGGATTCTACAAAGGTATACTTGAATTGGGGCCAGAATATGTTCGTGACGAAGTAATTCGCAACTACATCGTGCGCGGACATGTGGGGATCAATAGATCTGAATAAGGAGCTGAACGTGAGTCTAACTTGAAGACTCTGAAATAAAGACAAGTGCTGACCGGGAGACAACCCGGAGAAAATTTTTTACTTTTCTGTTCTGTGTCGAGTCAGTCAGGCCCGCAAAAGATACGGTGCATCTCAATCTTGAGATGCGACGCATCGCCTGCACTGGTCATATCTTATTTAATTTTCTGCATTTTTATTTTTGACTTTAAAAACTTTCTGTCAGTATTTTAATGCGGCGCATCCCTGGTTAAGGATGCGACGCATCTTTTATTCTAATTCGTACTTATTCCAGGCTCGATACGGCGTATCTTCTTCCATAAGATACGGCGTATCGACTGACCTGATGATTTTCAGTTTAATTTTTAAGTTTTATTTTTTTTCTAACTACTAATGTATTATGCAAGTTTGAACCTTCTTAACTCAGGTGTGTTAAAGTCTTGATGGTATTATAGATTCCTGCATTTCCTGTGGATACATAAAATATGAAGCTTAAACGTTCTCATCCACAAGAAAGATGATTTTTGCTCCTATACAAATAATGGAGGATCATACCGAGCAAATCTCAGGGGAGTTTTTCTGTTCTAATTCTTTTATTTTCCAGTTTTTAACCTTTGACACAAACAACGAGGACGTTGTTTAACTTAAGTGGGGGGATTGGAGAATTAGAACACTTACTTGTCCTAAAATTTTTCAAAATATGCTTAAAATGTGCTTAATATATCAAAATTTAAAATTTTTAGCATGTTTTTGTTTAAAGTCTAAATTACATAGCTGCACACATAATATTATTTTCAAAAATTGTGAACTTTTCAAAATTCACAAATCTATGAGTGTGCCGGTGACTTGTAAACTTTAGAACTTGGCTTGTATACTATTCGAGACCACCATAATAAGTATTATTTACATAATTGGAATGACTTGTCTAAGATTGGTAAATTTCTAGGATTACACCCAAATAGCCTTTATAAGTTATGTGATATTAACTAACTACACTGGTTAGTTAACCCCCGTATAAACCCTTTTGTTACTCTCACTTTTAGAGTAAGATACCCCTAGAAAAACACTCAGAGCCATTCCTTTCGTTTCTTACACCTTTGTTATAATGTTTCGTTACACCCTTACACCTTAGCCTACCCTGTAGATTAAAATCCGTGGTTGGTTAATTGCTTTAGGCAAAGTGTGTTTCCTTACATTACATGTGTTCGCGTGCGTAATTCATTATCTTTGGTTGAGTCAGGAAATTGCACAATGCAATTGGAGTGAAAGTAAATATTGTATATCTTTGAGTTTATTTTTCGTGTGTTTACTACTTTAGCTATTACAGTTATTTCTGAAAGTATGAAAAGTATGGAAAAATTATCCGGAAAGAAAGTGATAGAAAAGTTGTGAAATTTTACACATTTATATGTTGATGTAAAAAAAATAAAAATAAATAAAAATAAAAAATAAATAAATAAATAAATTGAAAAAAGAGAAAAGAAAAAGAAATAAGAAAAGTTGGATGTTTGTTTTAACCAACTTATGTAAAGTTTTGTATTAAGTGGTCGATATCACCACTATTTGTTGTATATTATATTTATGGATTGAATGGGAGTTGGCCGTTATGGGAACGCCAACTAAGGTTTATTCTTTGATTGAGATCTTGTTGAGTATAATTCGTGTCTACCTAAAGCGTGTATTTCAAGTGTTAAAGCGTGAGTTATTCAATGATATGAGTCTTATTCATGGGATGGTTGGGATAGCAATTAACCACACTTAGGATTTTAATTTATCTGTTTTGTTTATTTTGTATTTTACACCAATTTGTATCCCAAATATTATCCATACCCTATATTATTCTTTATCCAAACCTTTGATTTATTGAGATTAGGGATTTGAGCAATCTTAGGTATCGTAGTCGTGGATTCGACTATGTATTTATGATTTTGTCGCCCTTTTTGATATAATATTATTGGTGAAGATTACTTGGTCCTATCTTTAGCCCATTCGAGTTAAGGATTTGAGCAATTGCAAGTATCGTGTTCGTGGATTCGATCATGTATTTGTAATTTTGTCGCGTTTTTTGGAATTTGAGATCGATAGAGATTAAGAAGAATGATCAACCCTTAACCAACAAACCCTTTTTACCGCTTTAGACTTGTTATTCCTTGGCTTTAGTGGAGGAGATGCGTATACTTGCCAAGCTTATGATAGAATATTCGTCACGACTGGACAGTTAAACGATTAGATTTGCTTTTATCAAAATATTTTATTTTACTTCTAATTCGTTAAGTTTTTGGTTGTGTGATTATGACAAAATGAATACATGCTTAAATATAAAAAATAAATCCTAATAACTTTTAGGATACATTTTCATATGATTAATTCTAAGGTTTACTTGGGGACAAGTAAAGTTCAAGTGGGGGGATATTTGATGAACTCAAATAAGTACATTTTATTACCATCATTTATCCTATTTATTTGACTTGTTTTATTATATTATCTGTGAGAATTGATACGTTAATGTTTACTTTTGTAATTCTCAGGTAAAAACAAGTACTATGTGAAACTTGGCGATTTTGGACTAAATATGGAGCAAAACAAGCAAGAAGTTAAGAGTCTACTGAAATGTACAAGATCAAGACTATTCTGCTCCAGATACGCCGCATCCTACTTCGTACATACGGCGCATCACTATCAAGATTTCACAAGTTATAATCCAAGACGGCAAAGGACATGCGCCGCATACAAGAATGGAGTTACGCCGCATCTTATGGCGGTGTACGAATATTCCTGAATATATTAATCTTGGACCCCACGCGAAGTTAAGTCAATGCGCCGCATCTACTTATCCTATGCGCCGCATCTAACCCTCAGACAGAAACTATAAATACCCCAAGGTCAGACGAATTTCAAAGGTTGGTTCGTGCAATATACCAAGTACGAGACAGAAGAAACCCTAGGCCGAATTCAGACGAAGTAGCAGCACAAGACACACCCTAAACGAAGATACAAGAGCTGTAAGAAGGTCCTGCATGTATTCAATTCATTAAGTAGTTTTCTTTTATTGTATTAGTACACTTTAATTCATCAGGATTGATGGGCCGATTCCATGTGACTACGGAAAACCATGGGCACCCCTTAAAATTGCTTTCCCATTAATTAAAGTTTATATGTTGATGTCTTTGGTGACTTTTATTAGTGCATTGATAACCTCTGTGTCTAGCTGAGCATTGATCGGGTCGCCATGCCTCTATCCTCGCCTATTTATTTTATCGCCTATGCATTCTATCGTCTGTAGAAAAGTAGGAAGAAAGGGTAAGTAGGATAGACATAAGTAATCATTAAGGGTTTACTCGCCGATAAGATTAGAGCCAACGAGAAAGGGTTAATTACATACACTTCATATAAAACTAGCAATAAAACAAGTGACAAGCTACTTAACTATCAGGACAGGTCTTCTTATTGTCTCAAGTATCTATCTGTGTACGTGTGTGCTAATCGCTGATTCGTGCCTATTAGTTTAGTTTATATTTAATCATAACCAAACCGTGCCAGTCTCTCAGGCTGAAACCCCCTTGCGTTAGATTAGTTGTATAGCTAACTTAAGATATTAAAATACTGATTAGAATAACTAGATAATACGTTCCACTCTTAGTGATCGACACTCTACTTACCATTATATTCATACTGACCGGGTACACTGCTCGTTAAAGTGTGTGTTATTGATAAGTCGGCTAAATATAAATTTAAAACTTGAATACTGCTAAAATCACAACGACATACCGTGGGTATAAAAATTAGAGCAACAAGCATACGCATCACACAACCTCCGGGATTCGTTGATTTCGAGAAACCGAATCATGTTTATAAACTCAAGAAAGTACTCTATGGTCTCAAACAAGCTCCTAAAGCTTGGTACGATAGACTAAAGGCATTCTTGATCGAACATGAATATACCATGGGAGTGGTAGATAACACACTTTTCACAAAGAAACGTAATTCACATCTCATTATTGTTCAAATATATGTCGACGACATCATATTTGGCTCAACTTGTCCAGAACTGTGCGATGATTTCTCTAAGATTATGCGTGACGAGTTTGAGATGAGCATGATGGGCGAATTAAATTTCTTCCTTGGTTTACAAATTAAACAAATGGAAGATGGTATCTTCTTTAACCAATCTAAATATAGTAAGGAGATGCTTAAGAAGTTTAGTTTAGAAGAGTCTAAGCTCATGAAAACTCCCATGTCCACGGAAATAAAACTCACGAAAGATGAAGAAGGTAAGTCCGTGGATAGCACTAAGTATAGAGGTATGATAGGAAGTTTGCTATACATCACGGCAAGTAGGTCCGACATCATGTTTAGTGTCTGCCTTTGTGCTCGCTTCCAAGAGGATCCCAAAACCTCTCACCTTGAAGCGGTTAAGCGTATCTTCCGATACATTAAAGGCACTATACACTTGGGATTATTCTATCCCAAGGGGACCAGTGTAGAAACTGTTGTCTATGCCGACTCTGATCATGCGGGAGATTATGTGGATCAAAAAAGTACGAGTGGCGTTTGTACCTTCATGGGTTGTTGCTTAACTTCTTGGTTCTCCAAGAAACAAACGGCTCTTGCTATCTCCACGACTGAAGCCGAGTACGTAAGCGCCGGAAAGGCATGTCAACAAGCACTATGGATGAAACAAGCCCTTAATGACTATGACATCCATTTAGATGACGTCCCCATTATGTGTGATAATAAAGGTATTATTGACTTGAGCAAAAATCCCGTTCAACACTCCCGTACTAAACACATCGAAATTCGTCACCACTTCCTTCGCGATAATGTTCAGAAAGGAAATATTTCTATTGAGAAAGTTCCTTCTCAAGACAATATCGCCGACATCTTAACCAAACCTCTCAAACGAGAATCCTTCAATTACCTTCATCTAGGTCTAGGAATGATGGAACATATTCCATAAATCTCATGACTATGTCAATATTTCACGGGAAATATTGAAGTCATCTCGTGTGTCTCATCTCATGACTCTTTGAAGTCATCTCGTCTAGACTAGGTTCCCCTTGTCAAAAGAATTTATTAGGTATAAATTCTTTCCTCGTGTCAAAAAGTCTCACTAAATCAGCGAGACTTATTCGTCAAAAATCAAAATGGGACGAAATTTCATCCCATCAGATCATGGCTCCACTAAAGGTGGCACGACACCGTTAAATTTAACGGTACCGTGGAACCGTGTATCTGATACATCCCGTATTTCAGTCCCCTTTTTCCCACATTACCAAATTCAAACCTTCCCAACTTCTGCAACTACTGTCAAAACCAAACCTCACACTCCAAAATTCAATTACACCCCTTCAAGATCATATTCAAGACATTGATTTTCAAGATTATCAATCACTTTTCCTTATTCAACATAAATTGTAAGTCATCTTACTCAAATTTTATTTAATTTTGAGTCTAGGGTTTGTTCATAAAAATTGAATTGGGGTTTTTCAATTTTTGAGTCTTTATCCAATTAGTACTAGGATTAGACAAAATGTGATTCCCTCAACATAGGATTTTCATAAACCAAATTGAATCACATATTTTTTTTATCATGTCTAGGAAAATTGCAATTTAAAGTCATCAACACACAAATCTTTCAAACCTTTTGGCATCAAAACATTAAAATTGCCAAACACCCCAATACCATTATTTTCGAAACATTTTACAAAACTAGGATCATGCATTGTTGATGCAACTAAAAATGTTTTCTCATGCATACATGATCTCACAAATATTGATCGAATTACATAATCAATATGTACTTTCCGACATATTTGTCTGAGCGAAAGTGAATTAGGAGTGTTTGGGTAATCTCATTAAGTTTAATTCTAGAGTCGAGATTACCGCACCTCCACATAGTTTGCATATAGGCACACACTAGGCTCGTGTCATTAATGCAACCACTCACTATTCTAATTTTTCCTAAAATCTTCTTTATAGGAAACAAAAATGTCTCATGAGTATGATTTTGATCATCTTCTAACCGATACCTATACACCCCAAATCTCTTGTGAACCCACAACACTCGAAAACCACATTCGTGTCTATGTCAATCTTGAAACCCGTCGGTTTCATGAAGGCAGAGTCGTTGATCTATCCCTAATTTATCATCGGGATATCAACACTTCCTTTAGAGCTATAGGATTCGATTGCTTACTCCACATTAACGAGCACATTTGTCCTCGTTTTGTGTTGGAATTCTTTCGACAAATTGAACTCGTACGTAACGAGGATCACTCTTTGTCACTTTGGTTTTGGGTCCGAAATTTCAAATTTGTCCTAACCCTTGAGAAATTTGCTCAAATTCTCCGAATTCCCAATCATGGGCAATGTGCCTATACTGAAGATTGGTGTCTTGAGTCCCTCTTCAACTTTCGTGAAGAGGATAGTCCATATTGTTCCTACATACCCTCTCTAACCAAACTTGCCAAACTCATTCGTACTCTTAAGTACTCTTCTTCTTACCCAAATCCAATGAAAATTTGTCTGGATGAGGTTCGTCATGAACTACTTTCTTGGGCAGTCATCCTGCGAGAAAATGTTCTAAGTCTAACAGGAAATCGTGAGCAACTTCCGGCGTGTTGTGCTCATATGATTTACTGTCTCCTCACCCAACAACCTTACAATCTCGCCTACTTCTTCGCTAAGCGAATTGTACATCTCAAGGGTAACAAAAATAAATTAATACCCTATGGGATGTTCCTAACCCGTCTCTATCACCACTTCATGAACTCTCACCCTTACCTTCATAGTCCTCAATATTCACTCTTCAAACCCGTCATGCAACCCCTAAACGAGTCATATGTCTCATCCATTCTCATTTCCGAATCCTCCACCCACTATGCACCCTTTGATGATCCAAATCATGAGAATGAGATGCATGCTCAAGACAAGAGTGTGATAAAAACGGGAGAAAGCTCAAGTCATAAGTAGTTAGGAAGAGATTAGTATTACTATTAGGATTTATCTATAATAGATTAATACTATTGCATGCTTAAAGCTTAATCTATCACCTTGCATGGATATCTTATGTGATATTTGGATGATAGCTTATTTTGTCCATTTTGCTTGCATGCTTATGATTATCTTGGCAAATCACATGATGATCTTTATATGCTAGAAGTAGCTTGATATAGGACACATTAGTAAAATAAATCTCTAGTGATTTGAGGCACTATCATTTCCAGGAACTAGTTCCCCTACAAAACATCCCCCTAGCTGCCCAGAACTAGCCTTCACAGGAAAATTCGTGACTACAGTGTCACGGTACCGTTAAATAGGCCACGGTACCATTAAATTTAATGGTACCGTGTGATATTTAGAGGAACCGTGTACCTGTTTGACGAATTTTCAATGTTCCTCCTAAATCCCTGCAACCCTAACCTCAAACCTGCAAATTTTGAAACCTCACATACATCCTAAGATTCTCTTCCTACACCATAGGACACTCTCATCCACTTTAATTCAAATTTCACCCATCTTGCCTATATAAGGCCTCATCCTTGCAAGATTACCTTGCACATCATCTTCAACCTCACATCACACACACACACCATGTCCTCCACACAAGGATCCACCTCTCACATCTCAAAGAAACCTAGAATAACCATAAGACCACCAACAAGACCCCTCTTTGTGGATCTTACAAAAGATGATGAAGCAATGACACCACCTTCCCAAGCTACTCCCAACTCACCATCACCACCTAATGCACCTTCCAAAACATCCTCTACCTACACAACATCTTCATCATCTCCTTCCCTCAACACCATACCATCCTCAATGGATTACACACTCTCACCCATAACTCCATTGGACTATGCCATGCCAACTCCATCACCAACAAACTCACCACCACCACCTTCTCCTATCATGGCTCAACCCATCCAACCTCATCCCTTTGATATACATAGTGCTAATTGCCTATGTTGCCTCCACAACCGTAACCTCATCTTCTCTTTGAGAGATGAAATTCACTTCATGTTCTCCTATGTGGAACATCTTTTAACACCACCACAACCCCCATGATGTCACCATCTCCACCACCTCATAGCCCACAAAACTAAACATGATCTTGTTTAGTTTTTCACCAATAAACCTTTAGGACACTTCTTGGAAATGAAGCTTGCCTCTAGTCATTAGGGATTTATGCCTCTTGTTGTCCATTTTCTTTATGCTTATTATGTAGTCATACTTATGTATGACCCTTGCTTCTCTTTATGAATGAATATTCTCTTTTATGAGGTTGTTTTATTTTTGGGGGCTTGGCTCTTTAGTCATTTTTGTGGTTGGATATTTTTACATGTTAGATTTTGTATACTTGTTATCTAACCTTGTTTTGTAGCACGAACCATTGCTCGATTCCTTGGTGTCCTCCAAACGAGGGGGAGTATACATCAAGGGGGAGCCTTAGCAACCTTGTTGACATAAATAAATGCCTAAAAACATTATCAATATTTATTCATATCTCTATGTTTTGATGATCACAAAATGTAAACTCATTAAAACATAAACTTATGAAGTAAACAAGTATTTAGTTGTAAATATCTATTTCTACAACTCAAATCACTTAAGGTATGAATAAACAAATGCTTAATGCATTATATGATCAAAGGAACATTTTCTTAATAACTAGATTTTTTATAAAACATCAAAAACATTTTATATATTTTTGAAAAACATTTTTGGCATTAAATAAAAATGTTTAATCTTTTATAAAAATATGAATTCAAATTTTTAACCAAAATCAGTTAAAATGTTCCAGAAAAACCTTCCCCACAAAAGGACAAAATTGGCCAACGTTCAGTAGGGGCGGCCCCCTTAATAATTAAGGGGACCGCCCCCGCTCCAGTAGACCTCCAGCTGTCCAATTTTTCTCCTATAAATACCAGCCTTCTCCTGGACTTTTACTCACCTTTTGCACCCCAAAACTTTCTGATCTAAATCTTGTAAATACTTTCTAATAATCCTTTGATCATATAATCTTAAGCTTTGGTTTCCAAGTGATCCAAGCTTCCTTCATTCAAGTGCAAAAGAAGAATACTTCTATCAATCAAGATTAGAAGTATTACAACTTAGTATCCTCTTGTTACTTAAGTTGTTAGTTTAACAAAGTTTGTAAATCATTCATTCATTTGTGTAAGGTGTGTATAGTAGATTAGTGTTGTATGTAAGTAGTGAAGAAGTTGTATAAGTAGTTGTGGTATAGAAGTTGTGAAGACATAGTGTAGAAGTTGTGAAGCCGCGGAGTAGAAGTCGTGAAGCCGTAGCTTTGAAGTCGTGAAGTCCTAGTGTTGAAGTTGTGAAGCCATTGCTTTGAAGTTGTGAAGTCCTAGTGTTGAAGTCGTGAAGCCGTAGCATAAAGGTTGTGTAGCGGTCGTGTTGAAGCCTTGAAGTCCTAGTCGTGAAGTCCTAGAGTTGAAGTCGTGAAGCCGTAGCATAGAGGTTGTGTAGCGGTTGTGTTGAAGTCGTGAAGTCTTAGTCGTGAAGACATAGTGTTGAAGTCGTGAAGCCGTAGCATAGAGGTTGTGTAGCGGTTGTGTTGAAGTCGTGAAGCAGTCGTGAAGCCGTTGTGAAGTAGTCGTGAATAAGTCGTGAAGAAGTTGTGTTGTGAAGTTGTGAGATTGGTTCTAGCTACGATTAGAACTCGACATTTAGCTTTGTGTCGTTAAGCCGGTGTAAGCCAAAGTCGTGTAAGGTTTTCTCCGCTATAAGGGAGCTTATTGAAGTTGTGAAGAAAACTCTCGAGCTCGGTGCTCGGGGAGTGGAGTAGGGCAAGGAAGGTGTCCTTGTAGCCGAACCACTATAAATCTCTCGTGTCTCGGTTAGATCTTTCCATACCTTATTTACTTCTTTACTTATATCGTCATTACATTCATACACATAGGATTATATAACTGCTAGTATTTATTAGAGATCGACTTCACATAAAGATCAATTTGAAAATCCATTCAAGAAACCAAAACATTTACAATCAATTTAAAAGAATACATATATAACTAATAATAAGATTTAAGTTTTAACAAACTTGAATCTAAGTTTTTAAAAGTAAACAAAGCTTTTATAATAAATTAAAAAGACGTAAAACTATTCAACCCCCCTTCTAGTTTTCCACAATTGGTATCAAGAGCCACGTCAATCAAGATCTTTAAAATATACTGTATTTTAAAACTTGAATCGATCTATGGAATTCGAAAAATATCTAGAAGGGGAATCTTTGCTAAAACCACCACTATTTGAAAACTATACTTTTCTTGAATGGAAAAATAAATTTGAAACTTATGTGAAATCAATTGATCTAGATCTTTGGCATGTCATTTCGATTGGTGATTTTGAAAGTCAAACAAAAACATATTTTGTAAGTTAAACAAAAACTGATTTTGAAAATCAAACAAAAACGGATTTTGAAAGTCAAATTGATTATTTGAAAACGAAGAATGAAATAAATAATAAAGCTAAAATAATTATTTATAAAACCTTGCCGAAAGTTGAATATGAAAGAATATTCTTCTAAAAAACGGCAAATGATATTTGGAAAAATTTCTTAAACTTTCATCAAGAAAAATGTCAAGCCAAAGATAAGGATTTTGATCTTGTACATGAATTAGTTATCTTAGAAAATTTAATAGATAAACATGTAGATAAAATAGATACATGTGCTACTAGTTCAAATGTTGTTAATGTAGGTGTTAGCGACGAAGACTACATGAATCAACTCAAAAGTGAACTCAATCCAAGATCATGTAGTGACACAGACGAAGGAGAAGATCATCATCCGACTCACCTATCATTCACACGTCGATCATCATCTGAGACATTATGAAGAAAAGCTAGGACGTGAGGTAAGTTCTCTTTTTAAATTTCATAAGTAATTACTTCATGCATATAATCTTATTAATGCCTTAGGATACGCTTAGTCTGATAGGTTTCCTTGCCTTTACACTTTAGTTATATTCGTTCTGTGGCTTAATGAACTAGAAACTCTTTAGTTAGCCCCCCTAAGTATTAGTAAACCAAGCAATCTTCATATTTGGTACTCTTCGATAGGTAAATTTAGGAACTTAATTTCTTCTAAAAAGAGAATGACTACTGGAGAATCTATTGACTAGAAACTCAATTTGACCTAACGGTTGAATTGCTTCTATGTGAGAAGTTGGGTGTGTGTAACCCGTAAAAACGGTCGTGTTTAGCCTGAATTGAGCACCACTAGTAATAGTCTCATACTCATTCTCCAACTTGAATACATTATTCTTCCTAAATATACCTAACAATAGTTTACTGTTATGAACTTTGCTTTTCACTAAAGCTTTTCATTCCTAGATGTATGTCATCCTGCATATATAAAATTTCTAGATGTTTACTTGCTCCTATGTGATTTGACTGCATGCCTTCGTAATTATTTGCTTAGTTGAATGCATTGTCATTATAATAGCTTTTATTTTTCTCTAACTACTCTGACATGATGTATTTTTGTATTTAGTCATAATACATGCGTAAATGTCATAGGATATGTAGAAAGAGGTAGCATGTGACAATAGACTTGAGCATGAGATCTTTTATAAACCATTATTTCTTAAACCTATAATTAATGGGACTTATTTTTAAATTTGCAAAAACTTCACATTTTGGAAAAATAATTTTTCAGAAGATTATGACACATTTCTATTTTACATGTTTCACCATCCTACCTTTCTTCCAAACTTGTGTCCATAATTACGTATTTATCAAAACCAAATATTGGAAAAATATGTTTTCTTTCCTCATAAAAACATTTTGAAATAAAACCAAAACTATTTCATTAAAATATTTTTCACATCCACATAAAAACCCACTTTCAAACATTGTTGAATAATGCCAAAAACATTTTTTTAAATCATGCATGGTGATCTCATATCTGTCATCTATATTTATGTATGTGACATTTATAAGTGAACTAAATTTGAAAATAACCATAATTTATTCACTAAGACCTCACTTGGTACAAGTCTAGAAGTCCATGCTATCACAACTCTACATTCTCATGCACATAGATATTCATTAGGATTATTTAACTAGCCTTTTAATCTTCCTAAGTATGATACTATGAATTACTTGGTGCTATGTATTATCTTCTTGTCTAATATATGTATATACATGTTATATGCTTAATGAGTAGTTTGCATGTTAGATAAAGCTGCTTAAATAAATATGCTTAGCATATATGAGTTATTAAATCCTAAATTGCCTTGAAAGAAGTTGGACTTGCTTGAAACTAAACCCAAAAACACAACCTTTTCTACAAATTTATGCCAAAAACCCATTTCCAGTAATCTGGAAGTCAGCAGATGGGCGGCCCCCTTAAATACCCAGGCGGCCCCCTTAAAATTAAGGGAACCGGCCATCTGGAGTGACGGATTACTGATTTCTTTTTCAATTTCTAACCCATTTTATCCTATACTTCCCAAAATTCACAAACACATTTTGTCACAAACCACCCTCCAAAATTTACCTTCCACAATCACATCATCACTACACCATAAATACCCATTTGGAGGAGGAAGCTTGACATTTGCCATAACCCAACAAATGATGTTGTTCAAACTCAACCAACACCTAAACCTCATCCTAATGAACCCTTTCACACACATAACCAATCATCCATATGTCCACCTTCATTCACCCATAATTACCCAAGTTCACAATTGTCTCCACCACCAAAAGTGTCACCACCACTTCCACCAAATAACAACCACTCTCCATTATCATCACCTTCCACTCAACACTTGAAGTTCATTGAAGAACTCAAGGAAGCCCATGAGCTTAATGCTCTCCTTGCTTTGCACCTTGCTCAAAGCAACTTAAACCCATCACTATCCATATCACCATCATTACCATCATCACCACATCACTTGAGTCAAATTGAGAAACATGTCAACAATTGTCCTTGTTGCATCTTTCTCCAAAATCAAACCATCATTACCATCATCACCATCCATCTCACCATCATTACCATCATCACCACATCACTTGAGTCAAATTGAGAAACATGTCAACAATAGTCCTTGTTGCATCTTTCTCCAAAATCAAACCATCACCTTAAATGAGCGTCTCACTTGGATTGAGTATCTTCTCACTAGATCTAATCCAACACCACCACTTGAACAACATCAAAACCCTTATTCAACATGGTCAAGTCCAAGCTATCCACCTCCAATTCCTCCATCAACACTTTCTCCAACATCCATACACCCAAACTTACAACCCCATTAATCCAATATTTTTTACCCCCTCTTTACCATCATCCATCCAAAATAATTCAAGTTTTTCATGTCTCAAGCAAGTCAAATGGATCTCTTAGGCAATTTAAAATTTTCTACTTATTGTATGCTATAAGCAAAATATATGTTGTATCAATAATTATGTTTTTAACATAATTATTTTCAACTAATGAATGCTTTATTTCTTGTCTTTAATATATGATTGTTATGCTTATTGCTTGTATACTTGATATCATGATATATATATACATGCTTGATGATTAATAACATGCTTATTCCATAATATGTTTTAAATGTATGCATGCGTATTTAACATGTTTATGCCACTATTTAATCATTCTTGATGTACATGATTCAAATGGAGCTTGCTGCAAAAACACCCTAAAAAAATGACCCTTTTCTGGAAATTTCTCAAATTTGGTCGCCTGGGAAAACACCAGATAGGCGGCCCCCTTAATTCCCTAGGAGGTCCCCTTAATTTTAAGGGGGCCGGCCTACAATTAAGGGGACCGGCCATCTGGGCAGTAAAATTTACTGTTTTCTTTTGCATCTTGCGACCCCTTTTATCTAGCCCAAACCTTACCTAAATCAACCATCACCTCCATCAAACACTCATTTTCATTCACCATGTTATCACCAAAATCATCTCTAAGACACCAAAACTCCATCACCACCACCTCAATGTTAATCCCCAAGTGCACCAAATGCACCATCAAAAACACCCTTTCATCCATCAATAACTACATCAACTCACACCTTTCGTCACCACCATCAAGAGCATCAACTCCACCTCCTACTCAAGAACCTCCATTCACCCAACTTGTCATTTCCATATCACCAATAACACCTCTTGATGCTCATTTCTCATCATCACCAATACCACCACACCCACAACCGAACCGTCATCTTTGGTCTTAGAGATGAGATACACTACATGTTTTCATCCCTTGAACACATGCTTAACAACCAACCTCCACCACAACCTCCATCATTTTCACCCACTACACTACCACCACCCTCATTCTCACCAAATTAAGCATATGCAATGCTTAATCAAAAATAATTTTTCAAACCATTTTGTGTGCAAGCCCCATGGAAAATCATGTACTCCTAGAATGATTATGTAGATTGTTGATGCAAATAATGTTCTAAAAACGTTATTTCTATCTTTCGATAACTTCACGTTTTGAGGATGACAAAATGTGAAATCACGTTACGTTAAAATTAACGTAATTATGTTTTTAATCGGAAGATCCCGTTTCTACACAAATCACTCTAGAACAAAGTTACAACTTAACTAATGATCAAAGAAGTGAATTTGAGTTTTAGACATCACATTTTTATGTGACAAAACATTTCTTTCAAAAATATACTTTACAAATTATTTTTGAATAATTAAGAAATGTTTTAATGGAAAAATAAGTTTAAAATACATAACAGCTATCCCCCCCCCCCCCCCAAAATCAGCTCCAAACTTCCCCAAATAAGTTTTCACCAGAAAAGACAAAAAATGGAGCGTTTTTGTCTGACACGGCTCCACGGTTCCACTAAATTTAGTGGAGCCATCCCCTTATAACGGTCAGATTTTTTTTGCCTATAAATACCAGCCCTGTTCACAGTTCTTGGGCATCCTTTTTCACACAGAAACTTCTGAGTTTAATACTCCCACACCACTCTCTTTTCTTGATCATTTAGTTAGGTTTTCTTTTGTTCAAGAGTGATCCAATCATCCATTCAAGTGATCCTCTTCATTCCTCTTCATTAGCAAGAGAAGAACACAAAGTATCCAAGTAGATACGAAGTTTTGTCATTCCTCTTCATTTGCAAGAGAAGAAATCAAGGTATCCAAGAAGATACAAGAGTTGTAGTTGTTAGGTCTTGTAACATTTGTTACACACTTGTTGTATCATAGCATACATCAAGATCATTTTTATTTTGTGAGAGAGTGAGTCAAGATCATTGTGATCTTATAGAGATATTGATTATCTCTTGAAGCCATTGGGCTTGTGTGATTGATCAAGAGGATCATAGATAGATAGAATAGGTTGTGTGAAGTGAGAGTTGATCATTGTGATCGTGTCGAGATCTTGGAGATCTCTTGAATCCATTGGGCTTGTGTGTGTAATCAAGTGTGATCATAGGCAGATCGGGTAGATCGAGTCTTGTGTGAAGTTGTAAAGGATCAAGTGGATCGTGGTAGATTGGTGCTAGCTAAGATTAGCACTCGACATCTAGCTTAGTGTCGAAAAACAAGTTAAGCGACGTGTACGGTTTTCTCCGCCTTAAGGGAGGTTGTTGACATAGTGCTTGAAACTCTCGAGTGTGGTACTCGGGGAGTGGAGTAGGGCAAAGAAGAGATTCGTAGCCGAACCACTATAAATCCTTTTGTCCCGGTTTGATCTTTCCATCTCTACTCTTTACTTTCATTACTTATTATTAGTTAGTTTAGTGTGTAGTTCATATTGGTGTTGTTTGATTGCACACAAGAATCGAATCAAAGGTTTCCAATAGCAAAGTTTTTAAGAAACGTTAAAAGAACTAAAAGAACTTAAAAATCGGTAAAACTATTCAACCTCCCCTTGTAGTTTTCCTCAAAACTAATAACAAGAAAAGATAAAGTGGTAACTCTTATGATATGAGAGTGTGTTCACTTAGATTTCCTTACACCCTAGTTATCTCCTATTGATTAGTTGAATTGTTACGTCCTTGTTTTAATTGAAGCGTTGTATTCCATTTTATTGGTCGTGGGGAGGTGTCGAATGCCCCTACTCTATGAGCGTATAAGTCTCCCCTAGAAACCTTAAAGTCTATTAAGTTCTCTAGGATATACAAGCCACAATTCACGCAATAAATACAACGAGAAAAACCAACTAGTGCACTATAGGGTTGCGTTTTATAAGATGGACAAGCTAGTACTTATAAGAGTTAAGCAGATTTTCTTATTCTAACGCGAGACAATCAATTAAACAAGAGACAACAAATCAATAATCAATAACTATGTTTCATTAGATCTAAGCAAAGACTAATAAATCTAGCCTAGCATGTTAACGCAAAGAAAAAAAATACAAATAATCAAACAACACATAGACATATTGAATGTTTAAAAGAGTAGCTTATCTTCAATAAAACATGGGCAAAAGTGGCTGAAAAAGCCTTACAAATAAGATGGAAATCGTCTAGGGTTTATGTCCCTCCAAGATGTTACAACTGTGACGGCGTCACTTTCAATCTGTGATGCCGTCAGCTCGCCTCCAATTAGGATTTCGTCTATGTAAATAGCCGTCATGACGCCGTCCTGTTTGATCTCTGACGCCGTTAGGTATGTCTTAACGCGGTCTCGTTGTAAAACTTTTGAGCCGTCACGTTATAACTTTGTACTAAATTTTGGTCTTCAAATACAAGCGATGGCGTCAGGTTGTAAGGTGTAACGCCATCAGCTCTCCATCTTGACAGATTTGTGACTTGGTCGTTTTTTCTTCCTTTTTTCGTCGATTATGGTCCAAAACATGCCGCTTTTCAAAATTCTCGTCCCAAGTACCTAAAATGCAAAAAAAAACGATTTAGGGCAATATTTGATCAATTACATATGACTTTTAGCCTTAAATGACCTCTTAAAAAGGTACCAAATAAATCCTTATCAAATATCCCTACCCTTGGTATTTGCTTGTCCTCAAGCAAATATGCTTTTATCTAATCAATCTACAAGCTAGGGGTCATTTAACATTGGTATAAAAGTAATTACAACACATATTCGTTCCACCATAGTCACAATAAGCACGGAAATTATATACTAGCACCTCACAATAAGTGTTTGGATTCTCACATCTCTCGGGTGTATAAGTTATATAACATGAATGGAAACAGCAAAAATAAATACTCTCTACCTGTCATAACACATAGATTACCGTAGGCTTGAGAACGGATCAAACATCCACCACTTTGGCGTAAGCACCTAGGATAAACTATCAAAGAGCGATTTTAAAGGGTTGTAACGTTAGGTATAAGGGTATGTAAAACTCGGTTTTGTTAGATATAGGGAATTTTTACTGGTGGCAAGTCAATTATCTAAGTCAATCACATATACAAGGTGGCGTTGCTAAGCCAAGACTCGACTCGACTCGCTAACTACTAATTCTTTTTGTACTTTTCTTGACACTTTCTTGACTTAAACAAAGGATAAAAGACGGGATGGTAGTGCGTATGTCTTTTCTTTCTTTTTCTTCTTTTTTTCCTCTTTTTATCATTTTTTTTCGATTTTTTTCTTTTTTTTTTCTCATACACTCTTGCCTTACCATCCAAAATATACATCCATACAAAAGGGATTTATAGTTACATCTCTATACTTGAACTTTTAAATAATTAAAACTAACTAATGACCCGAGTTAAGAGGATAAAAACACGTGGAGTACTTTAAAACATTTAACGTACATATGGGGGTAATAACATTGACTTTCTTCGCCATTACTCCATAATAACTAGTACTTTACCCATGAGTCCCAATCATCCTAAAACTGTATTTACAAGATATGACTCGACTTAGCAACCATGTAATCAACTAGACAATTAACAAAGGGTTTAACATATATGTTGTAACAATAATGCACTAAAGATGAGTGCATACAAGGTATGCTAAGGCGATTTGGGTGTACATTTTGGGGTGGATTGTAAACAATGCTCTTCATTAATATTTCAGAATCCACCGAAATATTACGAGAATCTTGAAAAGGATAGGTTCTGAGGGGTGTACTATGGGTATCTTGTACTAAAAATGAGTACATAGCAAGGGTGTGGGATAATTACTTGACCAATGTAGCCAATATACTTAACAGGTTTATGTATCACCCCCAACTCGAAATATGGCAGCGGGACTGAGCTTGGGGTGCTACGTGAGGGGTAAGATAGTCACAATCACAGAAAACGATCTCATAACGAGATGTTTTTAATAAAACATATCATTCGAATACAAACTTTAATGCTTGGAGTCTAAAAGACTCATATCACAAGTAGCAGCGAAAAATAAAGAAAGTTTTGCAGCGGAATAAAAGACACAGTTTTAAAATACTATTCGAATGATAAGATAATAAGGGCAAAAGCATAGCCCAATGATATCCATCCTCAACCTTCAGCCACTCCTGGTGCTCACGTCATGCATCAATTACCTGAGATAAACATGCTAAAAAGTCAACACAAAGGTTGAGTGTAATCCATAGGTTTAGTAAATAATAGTTGAGCACAAGATTTTAATCTGGAAGATATAAGTAACAAATACAAATATCGGGTAAACGTCACATATTTCTCTTATTTTGCTAAGCTCATGACACACAAAGCGTTAACCAGCACCAGTAACCCTGGCGTAAGTCGACAGTAACCGCGGAATTTCATAATCATAATAGTTGCCCCCAAAGCTAGGTATCTTGCCAAATACCTAGGTAACTCAAATATAGCACACCCGTGTTGCTTACCTGGTCAACAGGGATGGGATGGTCAATCCTATAGGCCTATATACTATAATCGCGCTCACCCGTAGGTGATTAATGGTTCATGATCGAGGGACTTGCTTTTGGCAAGGAAGGTACTTAGCATTTATCGCGTCAGTCAGTAATAGTATACCAATAAACAATTGTGCTCAAAAAAATAGTAAGTAGCATGTATCTCTCCCACGGGATTTATAAACATTTAAAAATATAAAAGTGGGGCTATGAATCACACCTTAGTAGCAGAGAAATGAGATATCACAATATGATCAGATGGAATAGCACGGCAAGTGAACCTCATCACAACCTAATATATGAATAATATGTCTCAGCAACAACCTTAGAGTGATTTCAAAATCAATACTCGTATTTGGAAATAAAAATGTTTTATTTCAATGGCATTTTGAGTTAAATAAAGTTTAACACTCGTGTGGATACGAGACGTTAAAATAATAAAAGTCGGCAAACACGAACGGGTACGAAGAAAGGATAACGAAGAGAAAAGAGGAATTAAAATAAAGAAAAGAAATAAGAAAGGAAGAAGAACAGAAAACATAAATAGATTGTTTCAGTGTTTTACCTTTTTTCTCAAATAGTTGATGAGTTATCGATATTTTGGAAGAAATTATATAAATATCGAAAAGATTTTTAAGTTATTTGAATAATTGTAATTGATTATATTATAAAAGGTTTTAACAAAATTTGGGCATGATGCGCCCGTTTACAAAACATTTCCAAGTCATTACGACTTTTGAATACACGTTTTATTATCTCATTTTACAAACTAAAATATACAATTGAACACTATTAGTTGCGTATATATATTAGCTATTAAGTTTTATCGATCATTTTGTTTATATTTTCCAAATTAATAACCCGAAACATCATATTTAATAACAAATAATTAAATAAATACAAAACAAATACATAAAAGATATAATGGATCAAGTGTATTGGGCTTCGGCCCAATACTTAACTTATACACATTGGGCTTTCATTGGGCTTTCGGACCCAATTTATTAACAATTAACCATTAGACATTGGCCATGACTCGTTGAGTCACGGCGAGTCTATTCGAGCCAAAGGTTTTGGTTTTTGGCTATAAGCCAAACCAAATCAAATATTTAACACAACACAATATTTTACGATGCCGTGACTCATTTGAGTCACGGCTCGTGTTTTACCCGAGCCAAAGGCTTTCAAATCAATTCACTAAACCAAATCCGAATTCAATGTAAAACACAACCAATTAAATCCAGAAATCAATATCTCAATGCAATATACTGTTATGCTATGCCGTGACTTATTTGAGTCACGGCTTGAGCTAGTTTTAGCCAAAGGGCTTCTCGGATGATCAACACAATTATACCACACAACTAAATCCAAATCCAATTCAATTACAAATCCAGTATAACAAGGACATATGGGATGTGCCGTGACTCATTTGAGTCGCGGCTCGAGCCATTCCGAGTCTTTAGACTCTCGGACAACCATCAACATAACCATAAGGCCTTGTCGTGACTCAATGGAGTCACGACTCGAACCTTAACACAAGCCAAAAGGGCTCCTGGTCACAACCATATCAACACAGCTGTTACCAACCAAAAATCCAAATCCACAAACAATTACAACAAATCCAAAATCAAACCTATCAGATCTAATCTAACTGAATACAACCATATCGAATCAAAATGAATCTAAATCAAATAATACAACCAAATCGAATATTAAATAATCAAATAGAATGAAATAAAAATTAAATTAAAACTAAAACTGAGGCTGTTATGTAACAACCCGTAAATTTCCACACAGTAAAATGACTATTTTACCCTTTGACTTTTTTAAAGTTGACTTTGACTTTTACTTCTTGACTATTTGACTTTTACCTTAATGTAAAAACAAATACTGTAATCGGTAGTTGACCGGTAACTTCCCAAGTTAAATGATTTACTCAAATTTGAATTATTACTCTCTGAACGTTACGTTCACCTTTGTCTATTTAACAAGAGAATATATTATTTTTCTTGCATATCAACACCGTAATAAAAAGGGTTTACATTCGATAATCATTATTCGGAATCAACAGTCTCGTTTTTATATTTTATTTATAAAGACGTCTCCAAGAATATATTTTTCACATTTACCCAACCGTGGTACCGTATTTACATATTGACTAAACGGGACACGGAGTACACACAATACACTAAATAATAATAACCCTTATCTCCTATCTCTTATATATTACATTTCCGATACAATATTCCATTTCTTATCTTTCTCACACTTATATTATCCGTTTCCTTTCAATAGCATCAAAACATCAGAACCCATATCTTCCATCCTCTCTCACTCTTTGGTAGACGATAGCAGCATGAGACAACACCACCATCACCATTGGGCACATCAGCCTCCTCATGTCACCACCGCCACATCTCCACGACCTCTCCCCCCACATCTCTCCTCGCCATCTTGTTCATTTTGGTGGTATGTCGAACCATTCATCTCACGGTATTACTTCTTTTAGGTTCAACTCTGATCATAAATCATAAATATTATTGTTTTCGAATAATCCGGATTAAAAACAATTGATAATCATTTGTGTGGTATAAAAACATATAAGAGGCGTTTGTTTGATTCGTTTATTTTTGAATCGGGTTTAAACCCGAGTGGGTTTCACAGCCGAGACCCTTAAGGGTCTTGTGATGATTGGTTATGCTTATTTCCTTTTTAGTTGATTTTGATAAGATGTAGTTATGGTGTTTGTTTTGTGTCAAGAATCGAAACAACCCCAAGAGGGTGTTCGTTTGGTCCTCAGCCTCGACGGGAATCACCCAAGAGGGTGTGGTCTTGTTGCTTGTTTGTTAATTCTTAGTATACGAGGAATCACGAGGGTGATTGCTTTCGAGCTTATGTCTCGGCTTATGTGATTGTTATACTTAATTTATGCTTATTTTACATGCTTATTGTTATAAGCCATACCTTTTTGGCTGTTAAGCTTAATAAGGTTTATGGCTTAATTGGTTTGGTTCTCGGCCAAGGTCAAACCCAACTCGAGAGAGTTGTGGTTGGTTGTGTACTTGGTAGAACCAAAACAGCCCCGAAGGGTGTTTGATTTATCCTAGTTCTCGGCTAAGAAACAACCCCATTCGAGGGCGATTGTTGGCTGTAATAACAGCCCCAAGTAGGGAATGTTGCTGCTGAAAAATCTGCACTTAATATGGGTCATTGTATGCTGAAAATCTGCACTTAATATGGGTCATTGTATGCTTAAAATCTGCACTTAATATGGGTAACCGTATGCTGAAATTCTGCGCTTAATATGGGTAATTGTATGCTGAAAATCTGCACTAATAAGGGGTGTTTGGTTGCTGAAAATCTGCACTAATAAGGGGTGTTTGGTTGCTGAAAATCTGCACTAATAAGGGGTGTTTGTATGCTGAATTTTCTGTAGTATATAGGGGTATGTATTGTGTTTGAATTGAGCTTTAGTGTCGGCTTATGTGATTTTTGTGGCTTGCGTTTATTGTGGACACATTAGTGAATTTCTGGTTAAGCTTATTATATATTGCTTATCATTGAGCTTATGTGATATTGAATATATCTTGCTCGGCTTATTAACTTATTTGGCTAAAATGGGATAACTTATAATTTGTTAACGGCTAAACATATAAACCTTAATGGGCTAAATATATATAATTTATTTGACATCATTGGACTTTAATAAACTTAACCATCTTCTTATCTTTTGCCTATATGCTTAATTGATACTTACATGTTTATTTTCCTTTTACACTTGTGCTATATGTTTTATGCTTTGGCGTGCGTTTTGTCTGCGTCTATGACTTCATACCACCACACGAATGAGATACTAAACTTTTTACAAACATTGATACAAATATTCCACGAAAACTAAAACGTACTATCTTTTGAAACTCATATGTATCGATTCCTTTCCGTGTGTCATATCTTGAGACAAGTTTATATTCATTAGGTTATGCCGATTCGGTATCATTATGCTATACTTCTTACACTGTTCTGCCATACTCCTTGGCACCATTGTGTTATCTACATCACTACATTCCAAGGTGAGTCGTAGCCCCTACTCTTTTAATGCTTGTTTTATACTCTTTTGGGGAGATACATGCTCAACTATTTTCTTTTACTATTCACAAGTACAATAAACTTTCACGGATTGCCGTGAGTCATAGCCCCACTTTTACTCGTTTAATAACTTTATATTCTTTGGGGGAGATACATGCTCGTTTTACTTAAACTCATTATTCGCTTTACATGGTTGATTACTTAAAATGCTTCTTGTCTATCTAAATACTTGCTTGATTATTCGAGTACAATGCTATTCACTTGTTATCTACACATCAGGGTGCATAACTACCTATACCATTTGGGTACTAGGTACCTAAACTACTTGGGTACGTAACTACCTACACATTAGGGTGCGTAACCACCTACACTACTTGGGTACGTAACTACCTACATATCAGGATGCGTAACCACCTACACTACTTGGGTACATAACTACCTACACATCAGGGTGCGTAACCACCTACACTGCTTGAGTACTTTAATAATTACATGGAGCATAATCTCTTACACATAGCTAGAAAACCTTTTCGGTTGCATGAACTTAATGCTAGACATTTATATTGATGTGTCATCAGGGTGATGGTCACATGTTTCACTTATGGTACAACTTTACTGTTTTACTTACGAACTTTATGAACTCACCAACCTTTGTGTTGACACTTTTAGCATGTTTATCTCAGGTCCATAATGAACGAGGATGGCACGGATACATCAAGAAGGCTATAAATTTTGTTATCAATTGAAACTTATTTTGTAAATCTTACAACTACTGGGACCTCACTTTGTAAACTCTGATCTTCTAATAGTAAATCTTTTAAAACGACTCAACTAGAGATCGTTTTCTATCATTATAACTGTTATGCCATGAAGTAACACCCAGTTTGAATTCCGCTGCATATCACGAAATTGGGAGTGTTACATGTTAACTCCTAAATCCGGTACTGCCGTGACTCAAAGAGTCACGGTTAAAGCTTCATACGAGCTCGAAGCTCTTCGGCTTCAACCACCAGGACCACTCGGATCGATTCGATACACAAAAACTCCAAAACTCAGCTACAAAATAAGTAATAAATTAGCAACATACGAAATAAATAAAAATATAGTCGACTCACCCCGAGTCAACGCGAGTTGACTCGGTGAGTCACCCTGACTCGGACTGAGTCAAGGGTTTCATGGCGAAACAAAACAGATCCACACGTTTTATTGTTAGATCGAAAGGTTTTATAACGTTTTATTAAATAAAAATGATATACGAAACTAGGGTTTCGTTTAAAATTAAAAAGAAGAAGAAGTGAGGCGCGTGAGTTACTTTACCGAAGAGAGAAAGAGACGGGGAAGCCTCAGCTAGAAGGTGGTGGTGGAACGTGGTGGCGGTGGTGGCGGTTGCGGTGCTATACTTCTAGGACGAAGCTGAAACCTTCCAGATCAGGAGAGGATCTCCTGATCTATCGATTGGTGTAACGGGTTGAGTTTGCCGGAAAATTTTCCGGCGATGACGGCTGCCGGCGGTGGGTGGTGGCTGCCGGAAGTTGGCCGGAACAGGGGAGAGAGACGGGAGGGTGATTGTGTGTATGTGTGTGTTAAAATTAATAGAAAATAAAAAATTTCCCCTTTTGTACCCAAGGAGGGGGTAAACTTGGACAAATGAAAGATAAGGGGGCGCGGGGTAATTATTTGGGCGGGGGTAATATCTGCCAAACTAGTAATACTTTTGCTTTAAGCATTGTGGGGCCCATTCAAGGTACCAAACGGACTCGAAAAATTATGAAACTTGCGCCATTGTTTTCGAAATATTTTTTCTGATAAAAACGAGTATAAATATGCATAACTTTCCAGAATTCAATTTATTTGGCAAATTCAATTCGTTTCGCGTTTTCTATAGGTTGTGCTGACGTAATAAGGGACTAAGGTTCACATTTCTCAAGATATCTCACGTTTCTCAAGTTCAAATAAATTCAGAAAAAGTTCAACTGCTAAGGTGATGCAAAAATAAATATTTGGCTAGTAAAAATGGTTTGGAAAATTACCGGGTGTTACAGCACATACATCATATTGGGAAATCCATCCCGGATTTCAGTTTAACTTATCAGTTCTGGTTTCAAAGAGGTGAGGGTACTTGCGCTTGAACTCGTCCTCGCGTTCCCAGGTGAATTCGGGTCCTCTCTTGGAATTCCAACGAACTTTCACAAGGGGAATTTGGCTCCTATTTAGTCGTTTAATCTCACGCTCTATAATCTCTACGAGCTCCACAATAAAGTTCAGTTGCTCATCAACTTGAATCTCATCAAGTGGGATTACGACTATCTCATCAGATAAACACTTCTTCAAATTCGACACGTGGAAGGTGCGGTGAACTCTACTGAGCTCAGGAGGCAATTCCAGCCGATAAGCTACAGGACCAACCCTGTTCAGAATCTTAACGGTCCAATGTACCTCGGGTTCAGCTTTCCTCGTTTGCCAAACCGTATCAAGCCTTTCCACGGTGAGACTTTTAGCATAACTTTGTCTCCAACTTGAAACTTTAGCAGTTTACGTCTCATATCCGCGTAACTCTTTTGACGGTCTCTCGCGATTTTCAATCGGTTCTTAATCTGCACAATCTTTTGAACAATATCCGGCCCAATGAGCTGAGCTTCTCCTACCTCAACCTAACAAATGGGTGATCGGCATTTTCGACCATATAATGCCCCAAATGGTGCAGCCTTAATGCTTGCATGGTAACTGTTGTTGTACGAAAACTCGATCAAAGGCAAATGAGTATCCCACCCATTTTCAAAATCAATCACGCAAGCTCGGAGCATATCTTCCAAAGTCTGAATCGTCCTTTCACTCTGGCCCTCTGTTTACGGGTGGTAGGCAGTACTCATATCGAGATTCGTGCCAAAGGCATCTTAGAGCGATTGCCAAAAATTAGAAGTGAGTCTGCTGTCTCTGTCAGAGATGATAGATATTGGGGCTCCATGCCTCAATACTATTTCCTTCACATAAAGCCTCGTCAACTTATCCATACTGTAGTTCTCTTTGATGGGTAGAAAATGTGCTGATTTCGTCAATCGATCGACTATAACCCAGATAGCGTCAAAACCAGTTGTGGTCCTCGGGAGTTTGGTGACGAAGTCCATATAATCCTCTCCCATTTCCATTCAGGAATCTCAGGCTGTTGTAGAAGACCAGACGGTTTCTGATGTTTGGCCTTAACTTTCGCACAAGTCAAACATCTGCGAACATAATCAGCAACTTCAGCCTTCATGTTCGGCCACCAATATAACACCTTGAGATCATGATACATTTTGTCGGACCCTGGGTGTATAGAATACTTTGACTTATGAGACTCGTGCATGATCAAGTCTCGCAGTCCTCCATAATGCGGCACCCAACTTCTTCCTTTAAAACACAAGGTTCCATCTGAACGCTTTTCAAACTTCTTCTGTATCATCCCATAAAGATTCTCATTCTGGAAATCTTCTTGTTTCACGGCTTCTTCTTGAGCATGGAGAATTTGAGCGGGAAGGTTTGAATTGATGGTCGTAACCAAAGCTCGAACTCGTAGCGGCTTTAATCGTTCCTTACGGCTCAAGGCATCAGCCACGACGTTCGCCTTTCCCGGGCAGTATCTGATTTCACACTCATAGTCACTTAAAATTTCCAACCATCGTCGTTGCCTCATATTCAGCTCCTTCTGATCTAAGATATGCTAAAGACTCTTGTGATCAGTGAAGACGACATACTTCGTTCCGTATAGGTAGTGCCTCCAGATCTTGAGTGCAAAAACCACGGCTCCTAACTCAAAATCATGCGTGGTATACTTCTCTTCACGGGTCTTAAGTTGTCGGGAAGCATAAGCCATGACCTTCCCTCTTTGCATCAAAACCGCTCCTAACCCGTGATATGATGCATCACAATACACCACAAAATCTTCTACTCCATCTGGCAATGCCAAAATCGGTGCACTGCACAGTTTCTGTTTCAGGGTTTGAAATGCTTCTTCTTCATCCTTTCCCCACTCATACTTCTTATCCTTCTGAGTCAATGTAGTCAACGACTTAGCTATTTTGGAGAATCCATCGATAAATCTTTGGTAATACCCGGCCAATCCCAAAAATTGTCGGATCTCTATAGCATTAGAAGGTGTTGGCCAATTCTCAATAGCTTTAATCTTCGCGGGATCCACATGCAACCCTTTGTTGTCAATCACATGACCAAGAAATTGTACTTTGCGAATCCAGAATTCACATTTAGAGAATTTTGCGTACAATTGTTCTTCCTTGAGCAACTTAAGAATCGTCGTCAGGTGTTGCTTGTGCTCTTCTTCACTCTTGGAGTAGATTAAGATGTCGTCGATGAAGACTATGACAAACTTATCCAGATATGGTTTACACACTCGGTTCATGAGGTCCATGAATACAGCCGGTGCGTTTGTCAAACCAAAGGGCATCACTCGAAACTCATAGTGGCTATAGCGAGTCCTAAACGCCGTCTTGGGAATATCCTCTGTTGGGAATTAAATGTTCTGAAGATTAGTACTGCTGAGAAGAATACTCTAACAGTTCTAACTGCTAGTGTATATCTGAAGACTTCTCAAGTTATAACTAACAGTACTAACTGAAGTTAGTACTGCTAGTATAAACAAAGGTACTGCTGATTCCTACTGCTGGATGGATAAGTGTCGCGTATACTACTGCTGGTTGGATAAGTATAAAAAGATATTTGTGTATAAAAGTCAAGTATATACGGTAGATAATATCTTTGATTTGTAGTCAGTAAAACAAGTGGTAAACATAGATACATGTTGTATCTAAGCTACTGACACACTCAACACATGCAAAGCAAGTAGTTCGACAAGACTTATCATTTATTGTAAAGATCTTCTTTGGACTATAAAAAGAAGATCTTAGACTAGATATTAAGTGTGAATTTGTGCTTAATTCATATGCTTAGAATATCTATCAAGAACAAAGAACATAACTTATCATAGAAATCATAAGTCATAGAAACATATAGATTCAAGGTTTGTAACCCTAGTGATAGTGAAGATCACTCGTATTATTATCTTAATAATATTGAATCGTTTGGTGTTAACATTGTGTGTTCATTGTTCATTACTCAAGCATTACTTTCCATTTCCAATAACCAAATAACCTTCTAAGTGTGGTTAAATAGATTCCGCATACTTAACCATATTAACTCAAAGTATCACATACACAAGTTACAAAGGACTAACATCCTACATAGTGTATTATAATCCCTCGCAATTGGTATCAGAGCAAGGCTGATATATTTGATTTAGAAGAAGAAGAAGAAGAAATGGACGTGGAGAATACTCAGGCTACAAATATTGCTGCAAAGTTGCCTATGATCAAACAGAATGAGTTTGAGTTATGGAGGTTAAGGATTGAGCAATACTTTATGGTTCAAGATTATGCTCTCTGGGTTATCATTCTGTATGGTGATTCTTTTACACCAGGTTATACAGATGTCATTCTTGAAGGCAAAACAATTCGAAAATTAAATTCTGGACCAACTACCAATGAAGAAAGGATACAGAAGAGGAATGATCAAAAGGCAAGAAATTTGTTGCTTATGACCATTCCTGGTGAACAGATGCTTTCTTTTAGCAAGTATCCTGATGCAAAAACTCTTTTTGAAGAGATTTGTGCATGGTTTGGTGGTAATGAAACTACCAAAAAAACACAGAAGACATTGCTGAAACAACAATTTGAAAACTTTAATTCAAATAGCAATGAGTCTCTTGATAAGTTGTTCTCTAGATTACACAAGCTTGTCAGTCAGTTAGCTGTGTTGGGAGTTGAGATAGCCAAGGAAGATCTCAACATGAAGTTTTTAAGAAGTCTACCTGATGAATTCCATACTTATGTGGTTGTCTGGATAAATAAGCCAGACATTGAAACCATGAAACTCAATGATTTGTACAACAACTTCAAAATTGTTGAACAAAGTCTGAAGAAGTCTGGAAGCTATAGCACTAGTTCTGGGAATATGGCATTTATGTCATCTCCCAACATTAGTAAGTCTGAAGAGGTAGATGAAGATGAAGGTGTTTCTACTGCTAGTTATAGTGTTTCTACTGATACTACACAACAGAATGTTGCTGGACTTGGAGATCCAACATTCTATGTATTCATTTCTAGTCAAACTAGTGGTTCTCCTCTAAATCATGAAGACCTTGAACAGGTGGATGATGATGATTTAGAAGAGATGGATATCAAGTGGCAGGTTGCTTTACTGAGCATAAGGGCTAAATTTTTTTGGCAAAGAACAGGAAAGCAGATTACCATTAATGGTAATGAAACTGCTGGGTTTGATAAGAAGAAAGTAGAGTGTTTCAATTGTCACAAGGTGGGACACTTTGCAAAAGAGTGCAGAAAGCCAAGAAAGCAAGAAAATAGGAGCACATGGTACAAGCAAGATAAGAAGATGGAAGTCACTGTGGAAGAGCCAAAGGCTATGCTAGCCATTGATGGTGTTAGCTATGATTGGAGCTTCATGGCTGATGAAGAGGAAGCACCAAAAAAAGCTGCAATGGTGGCAACTGAGACTGCACTGATGGCTTTTTCTGATTCAGAGGTAAAATCTATAATCAAGTGTACTGAATCTTGCTCTGCTCTTAATGCTTATGAAAAACTTAAAAAGGAATCTGATGATCAACTAGAAGAGCTATATAAAACAATGGCTAACTTAGCTAATCATAAAAGAGGTCTAGCTGTCCTTGAAAAACAAATCTTACATTTTCAAGGAAATGAATCTAAGTTTAGTGATGACATGGCTGCACTAAAAAGAAACTTAGAATTCAAAGATGAGTGCATTACTGTGCTGAATGAATCACTAGCAAAGCACAAAAAGGCAAATGAAAATGTTAAGATAACAGTAGATACACTAGCTTATGCTTCAGATGGAATCAATAAGATTTAGGAAGCTCAAGTTGTTAATAAAGCTAAGTATGGTATAGGTTACAAATCTGTTCCTCCACCATACAGAGGTGTTCCTTCACCTCCAGGTATTGACCTAGCCCACACAGGATTAGCTGAATTTCAAGACCCAGTAATGGAATATGGTTCTAAGTCTACTGAGAGTCCTAAGGTAGAGAAAGTAAGTGAAAGTATATGTAATACTTCACTTCCTGAGGACAAGGTGTCCTCTGATAGGAAATCAGATGTTGTAGTCATTGAGGACTGGAAATCTGATAGTGATGAGGAAGAACATGTTATGTCTAAACCTGAAGTGGTTAAGAAAGTGGGAACAAGTGTTCCTAAGATAGTCAAACATAATACTGATAGGCCTAAAATCAACATTAAACATGTTAGGCAACCAGTTAGGTATTGTGAGCAATACAGAACCACTAACAAGCCTAAAGGCAACCAAAGGAATTGAAATGGCCTTAAGTCTCACCAACTAGGTGATGACTTTGACTTTTATAACAAAGCTTGTTTCATATGTGGAGAATTTGACCATCTTGCAGCTTTCTGCAACCAAAGGGTATTTGGGTATACTAACAATAGGGTGAATTTAAAAAGGCAAACTCCTAAAAGTCACTCTAATAATACTAGAACAATACCCAAAACAGTTTCAATTAAGTCTGGACCAAAAGCAGTTCCTACTGCTAGACCAAAAGTTCATACTGCTAAACAAGCAGTTTCTACTGCCAGACCTTTTTACTCTGTTTACCCAAAACAAACAGTTAAAGGTGCAAAAACAACTTACACTCATGCATCAACAACTGTTAAAAGGCCCATTCTAACAAAAGCAGTTATCCAAAAACAAATTTGGAAAGTGAAGGGTACAACTACAAAGCCAGCAGTTTCTACTACTAGGCAAGTAGTTCATACTGCTGCTTGGGAAAAGAGGGCAAATGCTGTTAAGGCCTCAGCATGTTGGGTTTGAAGAAGTTAAACCCAATGGTGCATCAACCATTCTTAAGAGATTAAATTACATTGATGCATGAGGCAGATCCAAGTCAGTAATGGCTTGGGTCCCCAAAGGAAACTAATATTCCTCATTTCTGTGTAGGAACATTCAACTGATAAACAAGAGGATCAAGGATACTCAGATAGTGGATGTTCAAGGCACATGACTGGCAACATGTCTTATCTCTCAGATTTTCAATCAATAAATGGAGGATATGTTAGCTTTGGATGAGGTATTGGTGGCAAAATTTCCGGTAAAGGTACCATCAAAACTGGAAATTTAGATTTTGAAGATGTGTACTATGTGCAAGAGCTTAAGTATAATCTTTTTAGTGTCTCACAAATGTGTGACAAAAAGAACAAAGTTCTTTTTACTGACACTGAATGTCTTGTACTTTCTTCTGATTTTAAGATGCCTGATGAAAGTCAAGTACTTCTTAAAATTCCAAGAAAGGGCAACATGTACAGTGTTGATATGAAAAACATTGTTCCTAAAGAGGCACTTACTTGTCTAGTTGCAAAGGCCACATTGGATGAATCAATGAAATGGCATAGAAGGCTTGGTCACATTAATTTCAAAACCATAAATCAAATTGTTAAGAATGGTTTGGTAAGAGGTTTACCTTAAAAACGATTTAAAAATGACCAAACATGCATTGCTTGTCTTAAAGGCAAACAACACAAAGCCACTTGTAAGCCCAAAATTTTTAACTCTATTGGTCAATCATTGTTTATGCTTCATATGGACTTATTTTGACCTACTTTTGTTAGTAGTATGATGCATAAAAGATATTGTCTAGTTGTTACTGATGACTATAGTAGATTTACATGTGTTTTCTTTTTAGGTTCTAAGGATGAGACTTCTAGCATTCTTAAAATATTCATTACAGAGATAGAAAACCTAGTAAGCAAAAGAGTAAAAGTCATTAGATGTGATAATGGGACAGAGTTTAAGAATAGAGTTATGGATGACTTCTGCAAGGAAAAAGGTATTAGGAGAGAATTTAGTGTTGCAAGAACTCCTCAGCAGAATGGAGTAGCTGAGAGAAGAAATAGAACACTCATAGAAGCTGCTAGAACCATGTTAGCCGACTCTAAGTTGCCTATCACTTTTTGGGCTGAAGCAGTTAATACTGTTTGCTATGTCCAGAATAGGGTTTTGGTTGTCAAATCTCACAATAAGACATCATATGAGCTTTTTAGAGGTAGAAATCCTGCAATAGGATTTCTTAGACCTTTTGGATGTCATGTGACAATTCTGAATACCTTAGACCATCTTGGAAAGTTTGATGGTAAAGCAGATGAAGGATTCTTAGTTGGATATTCTCTTAATAGCAAAGCTTTTAGAGTATACAACTCAAGAACTAGAAGAGTAGAGGAAAACCTGCATGTGGAATTTTTAGAGAAAAAATCCAATGTAGCAGGTCAAGGTCCTAATTGGCTATTTGATCTTGAGACACTAACCCATTCTATGAATTATGTGCCTGTTGTTGTTGAAACTAATGAATTTTCAGGTTCAAAAGGAGATGAAACAACAAATGAGGCAGGGTTAGACAAAAAGAAAGATCAAGATTCTGTATGGATGCCAATAAGTACCAGTGTGGCTTCAACTTCAATAAATGATGAACCTTCTTCTGATAAAGCTAAAGAAGGGATTGAAGATGAAAACAAGGAAGATGGAACAAAGGAACAAGAGAATGTTTCTAATGATGATAGTACTGCTGAGACAGAGCATTCTACTGCTAGGCTTAATTTTTCTACTGCTGAGCCAAATGTTTCTACTGCTGGCCCATCAGAACCAAATGAAGCAGAATTCTCAGAAGAAGAGGTGGATTTCAACAATCTCCCACCTAACTATCAAGTTCCTTCTACACCACACACAAGGATTCACAAAGTCCACTCCCTGGACAATGTGATTGGAGATGTACAATCAGGGGTGAAGACAAGACAACAACTGATATCTTCAGACCAACAAGGGCTTCTTGATGCCCTTTATGCTTCAAAGCAACATGAGTTTGCAAATTCTTGCTTGTTTGTATGTTTTCTATCACAAGCAGAACCAAAGAATGTTCTTAAAGCCCTAGATGATTCAAGCTAGGTAGAATCTATGCAAGAAAAGCTTCTTTAGTTCAAGATTCAGAAGGTATAGGTGCTAGTTGATTTACCCAAGGGTGTAAGGGTAATTGGCACTAGATGGGTTTTCAGGAATAAAAGGGATGAAAGGGGCATAGTGATTAGGAATAAGGCTAGATTAGTAGCCCAAGGGTACACACAAGAAGAAAGGATAGACTATGAAGAGGTTTTTGCTCCAGTAGCAAGAATAGAAGCCATTAGATTATTTTTGGCTTATGCTTCATTTATGGGCTTCACGGTTTATCAAATGGATGTCAAGAGTGCTTTTCTATATGGTACTATTGAAGAAGATGTGTATGTCTCACAACCTCCAGGGTTTACTGACCCAGATCATCCAGACAAGGTGTACAAAGTAGTTAAGGCTCTTTATGGCCTTAATCAGGCACCAAGAGCTTGGTATGAAACGCTGGCTTCCTACTTAATAGAAAATGGATTTCAAAGAGGGAAGATAGATAAGACATTATTCATCAAGAAGCACAAGAATGATCTTTTGCTAGTTCAGGTGTATGTGGATGATATCATCTTTGGATCTACAAGGAAGGAGATGTGTTTAGAGTTTGAGAAACTTATGCATGATAAGTTTCAGATGAGTTCCATGGGGGAACTTAAATTCTTTTTGGGTCTGCAAGTTAAGCAATCTTGTGAAGGCATATTCATCAGCCAAGATAAATATGTTGCAGAGATTCTTAGAAAATTTCAATTTGCTGATTCAAAAGTGGCAAGCACACCAATGGACTCTGAGAAGCCACTTCTTAAAGATTTAGATGGAGAAAATGTAGATGTACACACATACAGATCTATGATAGGCTCTTTGATGTATCACACATCATCAAGACCTGATATCATGTTCTCTATTTGTGCTTGTGCAAGATTTCAAGTAACTCCAAAGGTTTCTCACCTCACAGCTGTCAAGAGGATTTTTAGATATCTCAAGGGTCAACCTAGGTTGGGTCTATGGTATTCTAGAGAATCACCTTTTGACTTGGTAGCATTTTCAGATAGTGATTATGCAGGTGCAAGCTTGGACAGAAAGTCAACAACTGGAGGATGTCAATTCCTTGGGTGTAGACTTATCTCATGGCAGTGTAAGAAGCAAACAATTGTGGCTACTTCAACAACTGAAGCTGAATATGTAGCTGCTGCAAGTTGCTGTGGTCAAGTACTTTGGCTTCAAAATCAATTACTTGATTATGGGTACAATTTCATGAACACTGTCATACATATTGATAATAGTAGTACAATTTGCATAATTAAAAACCCAGTACAATATTCTAAAACAAAATACATTGAAATTAGACATCATTTTATTAGAGACTGTAATGAGAAAAAGTTGATTCAAGTTCTTAAAATTGATTCTGATCACAACTTTGCAGATCTTCTCACAAAAGCTTTTGATGTTGGAAGGTTTCAGTACTTGGTAGCAAGTATTGGAATGCTTAATCCTCAATAATTTTAAACTCTGTGTTATTGTATATAAATTCTTGTTAGTACTACTAGCTTTGTAAATTGGTACTGTTATTGAACAGTTTGTACTGCTAGTACAAATTTTGATTGTTCAGTTCATACTGTTAGTCATATGATTATACTGCTATAAGACAAATGTTTTTGCATTTTGTTTCTTGGTTTTGGACTAACAATTTCAGGTATGAACATTGAGCACAAAGGAAGTTTCAAGTGAAATGGAAGCAGCAGAATGATTATCTTAGTTGCTGATATAATAGGTTTATGATGGACTGAGTTTGGGATTTCATTAACAAAGGTTTACACATAAGTTAATTAATTCTTTAAAACTTCTTTCTTGAAACCTGATTATGATGTTTCACATTGACTTGATGGCTCAGTTGGTCAGATAGTAACTGACACAACTCACTTTCTATCATTTTATACTTTAATTAGTATAATGAGCAAGTCTAAGGACATCTGATAGAAAGAACAGCTAGCAAAAGTGAATCTAACACTTGTGTTAGAGGCAACAATTGCTATGATCTGGAAACCCTGTCAGGAAAGCCTTTTGAATAGGTTTATCTTTACACAGGCAGTTATTTATAACTGAAAATATTGGTTCTCACACAACCAGAGGTTAAGTTAAACCGAATTCTTGATTAAGTGTCTGTTACACACTTAATCCCTTCAAAATGGTTGAGAGCAGTATGATTTTTCAATAATAAAATCATATTCATACTGCTAAGTCAAAAGTTTCTTTAAAAGCATTTTCAAAGTGGCTCAGAATAACGATCAAATGATGGATAATGAGTCAACGCCCCATGAATCACCTCTCATAGGAGTTAACACACCTAGAAGTGATGAGGGCAGCACATAAACTCTTAAGGAATTGATGGCTACATGTACAACATTGTCTGAAAACATGTTCTAATTGGTAGATCAGATGATGGTGAGAGATCTTCCAAACAGGGGAGGAAATGATAAATCTCAGGGGAGGAAATATTTTAGTACATGGTGAGAGATTTTCCAAGCTCAGGGGAGGAAACTCAAATTGGTTGTGTATGCTCAGAATCAGGGGAGGAAACTCAAATTGATCAAGTTAAGAAAAGACAAGAGCATACAAGATGATGATGTCAGCTTTTTGAGAAGCTAACATGTCTTATTATTCAGCAAATAATAAGAACAAGCATTCAGTTGATGGATGCTAGGAATAAACTTTTTCAGTTGATAGATACTGGGAATAAGCTCTTCAAATGAAGAAAGTTCAAATGAAGATTCTGGAGTATTATATATATTCAGAAGGGATGAAGCATTCAAATGGAGAAAGTTCTATCTAGGAGCTTTCAGTTTCAATTTCAGTTCACTACGTTTGTTCATCACTTGCAAAGGCATGCTGGAAGATGATTTGACTTCTTGGAACAAGCATCCAAGATACACATCACCATTGCCTCTTATAATTCCTCCATCCAAGGAAATTGCACCATCTTTTATTCAAGGTACTGCTATTGTTCAAGACAAAGAAAGATGATGTTATTGCTGAAAAAGATTCACAGAAGGTAGATGAGTTAGACAGAAAGATATTTAATCATGAAGAACAAAGGAAAGCTCAGATCAAGAGTCTGACTATGAAGTGTTTGAAAGATCCTCACAATCAGAATTTAATTCAGAAGAAACATGTTGATTAGGGAAATCACATGTTTAGGGGAGGATTGTTGGGAATTAAATGTTCTGAAGATTAGTACTGCTGAGAAGAATACTCTAACAGTTCTAACTGCTAGTGTATATTTGAAGACTTCTCAAGTTATAACTAACAGTACTAACTGAAGTTAGTACTGCTAGTATAAACAAAGGTACTGCTGATTCCTACTGCTGGATGGATAAGTGTCGCGTATACTACTGCTGGTTGGATAAGTATAAAAAGATATTTGTGTATAAAAGTCAAGTATATACGGTAGATAATATCTTTGATTTGTAGTCAGTCAAACAAGTTGTAAACATAGATACATGTTGTATCTTAGCTACTGACACACTCAACACATGCAAAGCAAGTAGTTCGACAAGACTTATCATTTATTGTAAAGATCTTCTTTGGACTATAAAAAGAAGATCTTAGACAAGATATTAAGTGTGAATTTGTGCTTAATTCATATGCTTAGAATATCTATCAAGAACAAAGAACATAACTTATCATAGAAATCATAAGTCATAGAAACATATAGATTCAAGGTTTGTAACCCTAGTGATAGTGAAGATCACTCGTATTATTATCTTAATAATATTGAATCGTTTGGTGTTAACATTGTGTGTTCATTGTTCATTACTCAAGCATTACTTTCCATTTCCAATAACCAAATAACCTTTTAAGCGAGGTTAAATAAATTCCGCATACTTAACCATATTAACTCAAAGTATCACATACACAAGTTACAAAGGACTAACATCCTACATAGTGTATTATAATCCCTCGCATCCTCTTCCCGGACTCTAAGTTGGTGATAACCTGACCGCAAATCTATTTTTGAGTAGTAATCTGATCCTTGCAGCTGGTCGAACAAATCATCAATCCTAGGCAACGGGTAGCGGTTCTTCACCGTTAGCTTGTTCAATTCCCGGTAGTTAATGCACATTCTAAATGATCCATCCTTCTTCTTCACAAATAACACTGGTGCTCCCCAAGGTGATGAATTAGGTTGGATAAACCCTTTATCCAACAACTCCTGTAACTATTAAGACAATTCTTGCATTTTTGTCAGAACAAGTCGATACGGTGCACGTGCCACAGGTGCAGCTCCCGAAATTAGGTCAATCAAAAATTCCACTTGTCGAACCGGTGGAAGTCCAGGTAGATCTTCAGGAAATACTTCAGGAAAATCACACACAATTGGAACGTCCTCGAGTCGCTTCTCTCCAGACTCTTTCTTGGACACATGTGCTAGGAATGCATGACAACCTTTTTCGATATACTTCAGAGTCTTAATGCAGGAGATGATACTCAAACGGGTTCCGCTACGGTCTCCGCGGACAACCAAAGTTTCGTCATCAAGAGGGATATGAACAACTCGTTTACCGCAAATAATACTGGCTCGATGTTTGGACAACCAATCCATACCCACTACTACGTCGAAGCTTCCGAGTTCGATGGGCATAAGGTCGATGCTAAATGGGTGATCTAGAAGGTTTAGGGTACAGTCTCGGATTACGGTGCAGGTGTTAACCAAGTTGCCATTAGCTAGCTCTATACTATAGCTGGTGTCTAGGGAGGTAGGGTTGAGGTTAAGTAGTGGCGAAATCTTAGAAGATACAAAGCTCATATCGGCACCAGAATCAAATAAGGCTTTAACACAAAGGTTGTTGAGTAGGAACGTACCGGTGACTACGTTCGGGTCATGCTGCTGTTCTCCAGTGCCCATCACATATGCTCTGCCACGAGCGCCTTCAGTCCTTCGTCCATTATTCTTTGGGCAATTACTCTTGTAGTGTCCACGCTCCCCACATCCAAAACAGGTTACAACCGGCTGTGCATTACTCCCTGTAGCCACAGCTTTTCCCTTACAGTTCTTAGCAACATGCCCAACCTTGTTGCATTTCTGACACCTCACAGTGCATGGCCCAGGGTGATGTTGGTTACACTTATCCACAACTCGGAATAAGTGTAACTATTCTGTGACAAGTGTAACCAAAATATAGCGTCCATTCAACATCATAAATAGTACATCACCAAATACATCATAGATTCGATACTCGTCATAAGTCTTACAAGATATGCAAAACAACCACAAGTTTCTGATCAAAATCTACTAACTGAAACTAGTCAGTTTAGTACGTACAAGGTAAACTACTACTACAATACCAAACTACTATAATAATAATGATCACTAATCTCTACTGACGGTCCACTCTGTATGCAGCCAAGACATCAATGCTATCATCAAAGCGAAAATGAGTCATCCTGTCATAATATGCCTGCCACTGCATGGCATGGATCTCATCCCACATCTCTTGAATACTCTGCTGGTAGTGACGACCATCGATATCAGTGAACACAGCTCCAAGATCTATCCTCTTTACAATCTTCTCAACCTCAGTCATCCTCTGCTCTAACAACACTAAACGCTCCCTAATATCTAAATCAGCTGTCTTTGATGAACTCAATCTCGCTGCCTATCAACCTCTACTCCTCACAACAAATCATCATTTGTACGAGCAGGCAGCTGATGAGGCGGCATGGGGAGAGCCTCTTGCTCATCCTCCATCGGCTCCTTGTCATCATCATCATCGTCGTCGTCATCATCATGGTCATCATCCATCTCGTCCTCCTCATCATCATCCATCTCCTCATCATCATCCATCTCCTCATCATCCTAGTGAGGTACATCAATAGGGTGTGGGTCCATCTCTGGATTCAGTGGTGCAAGGGGGTGATCGACAGGTGCATCTGGTAACTGACCGGTAGGGACTGATGTAGCCATAATACTCTCATAGAGCATCGGGACAAGTATAAAGATGTCTAGCCAAATTTTTATAAAATAGTTTCATATGAAATGAAATAGTAGTGGAAAGATCCAAACATATGATAGTGCAAAGCATGCATACATAAAAGTTTAAGTAAAGCACTTACGAGCGAAGTGGCACGGAGGGCTGATGGCTATCGATTTCGAAAAAATGTTTTGACTCACACAAAAAATGTTTATAGTCGAGTATGATCTCGTTCTCTATAAACGGTGGCTCTGATACCATTCTGTAACACCCCCAACTCGAAATATGGCAGCGGGACTGAGCTTGGGGTGCTACGTGAGGGGTAAGACAGTCACAATCACAGAAAACGATCTCATAACGAGACGTTTTTAATAAAACATATCATTCGAATACAAACTTTAATGTTTGGAGTCTAAAAGACTCATATCACAAGTAGCAGCGGAAAATAAAGAAAGTTTTGCAGCGGAATAAAAGACACAGTTTTAAAATACTATTCGAATGATAAGATAATAAGGGCAAAAGCATAGCCCAATTACCTGAGATAAACATGCTAAAAAGTCAACACAAAGGTTGAGTGTAATCCATAGGTTTAGTAAATAATAGTTGAGCACAAGATTTTAATCTGGAAGATATAAGTAACAAATACAAATATCGGGTAAGCGTCACATATTTCTCTTATTTTGCTAAGCTCATGACACACAAAGCGTTAACCAGCACCAGTAACCCTGGCGTAAGTCGACAGTAACCGCGGAATTTCATAATCATAATAGTTGCCCCCAAAGCTAGGTATCTTGCCAAATACCTAGGTAACTCAAATATAGCACACCCGTGTTGCCTACCTGGTCAACAGGGATGGGATGGTCAATCCTATAGGCCTATATACTATAATCGAGCTCACCCGCAGGTGATTAATGGTTCAAGTGTATTGGGCTTCGACCCAATACTTAACGATCATTTTGTTTATATTTTCCAAATTAATAACCCGAAACATCATATTTAATAACAAATAATTAAATAAATACAAAACAAATACATAAAAGATATAATGGATCAAGTGTATTGGGCTTCGGCCCAATACTTAACTTATACACATTGGGCTTTCGGGCCCAATTTATTAACAATTAACCATTAGACATTGGCCATGACTCGTTGAGTCACGGCTCGAGTCTATTCGAGCCAAAGGTTTTGGTTTTTGGCTATAAGCCAAACCAAATCAAATATTTAACACAACACAATATTTTACCATGCCGTGACTCAATTACTCGAGCCAAAGGCTTTCGAATCAATTCACTAAACCAAATCCGAATTCAATGTAAAACACAACCAATTAAATCCAGAAATCAATATCTCAATGCAATATACTGTTATGCTATGCCGTGACTTATTTGAGTCACGGCTTGAGCTAGTTTTAGCCAAAGGGCTTCTCGGATGATCAACACAATTATACCACACAACTAAATCCAAATCCAATTCAATTACAAATCCAGTATAACAAGGACATATGGGATGTGCCGTGACTCATTTGAGTCGCGGGTCGAGCCATTCTGAGTCTTTAGACTCTCGGACAGCCATCGACATAACTACAGGGCTTTGCCGTGACTCAATTGAGTCACGACTCGAACCTTAACACGAGCCAAAAAGGCTCCTGGTCACAACCATATCAACACAGCTGTTACCAACCAAAAATCCAAATCCACAAACAATTACAACAAATCCAAAACCAAACCTATCAGATCTAATCTAACTGAATACAACCATATCGAATCAAAATGAATCTAAATCAAATAATACAACCAAATCGAATAATAAATAATCAAATCGAATGAAATAAAAATTAAATTAAAACTAAAACTAAGGCTGTTAACTCCTAAATCCGGTACTGCCGTGACTCAAAGAGTCACAGTTAAAGCTTCATACGAGCTCGAAGCTCTTCGGCTTCAACCACCAGGACCACTCGGATCGAGTCGATACACAAAAACTCCAAAACTCAGCTACAAAATAAGTAATAAATTAGCAACGTACGAAATAAATAAAAATATAGTCGACTCACCCCGAGTCAACGCGAGTTGACTCGTTGAGTCACCTTGACTCGGACTGAGTCAAGGGTTTCGTGGCGAAACAAAACAGATCCACACGTGTTTTTGTTAGATCGAAAGGTTTTATAACGTTTTATTAAATAAAAATGATATATGAAACTAGCGTTTCGTTTAAAATTAAAAAGAAGAAGAAGTGAGGCGCGTGAGTTACCTTATCGAAGAGAGAAAGAGACGGGGAAGCCTCGGCTGGAAGGTGGTGGTGGAACGTGGTGGCGGTGGTAGCGGTTGCGGTGCTATACTTCTCGGACGAAGCTGAAACCTTCCAAATCAGGAGAGGATCTCCTGATCTATCGATTGGTATAACGGGTTGAGTTCGCCAGAAAATTTTCTGGCAAAGACGATTGCCGGCGGTGGGTGGTGGCTGCCGAAAGTTGGCCGAAACAGAGGAGAGAGACGGGAGGGTGATTGTGTGTATGTGTGTGTTAAAATGAATAGAAAATAAAAAATTTCCCCTTTTGTACCCAAGGAGGGGGTAAACTTGGACAAATGAAAGATAAGGGGGTGCGGGGTAATTATTTGGGCGGGGGTAATATCTGCCAAACTAGTAATACTTTTGCTTTAAGCATTGTGGGGCCCATTCGAGGTAACAAACGGACTCGAAAAATTATGAAACTTGCGCCATTGTTTCCGAAATAATTTTTTTTTTGATAAAAACAAGTATAAATATGCATAACTTTCCAGAATTCAATTTATTTGGCAAATTCGATTCGTTTCGCGTTTTCTAGGTTGTGCTGACGTAATAAGGGAATAAGGTTCACATTTCTCAAGATATCTCACGTTTCTCAAGCTCAAATAAATTCAGAAAAAGTTCAACTGCTAAGGTGATGCAAAAATAAATATTTGGCTAGTAAAAATGGTTTGGAAAATTACCGAGTGTTAACAGTTTAAAACAAAGGTTATCCTAATGCCTCTTATCATTTAGTAAATCCTAATTACAATGTAGTCTTACTAGCGATCTCGGGATGCATCACAAACGCAAGTTTGATGTGAGGGATTATTAGTCAAGTGGGGGCAAAAGATTTTCAATCACTACGTGTGTAATAAACATTGCGTGAGGGACCAACAATGCTAGATGCCCAAAGGTTAATATAAGGTGGGCCTCTCCAATTTAAAAAAAAATTAAAAATAAATGATTTACGTTGTTGAAATGCAAGAATTGTCCTGCTCTTCATGAGTCTCATTGCCATGTGTCACATGATCTATGGCCATTAGCCATCAACTAGACTGCTAAAATAATAGTAAATGGAAAATGATGGAAGCATAGCACGTGAAGATATTTGATAAAAGGAATTGAGCATATCTTTCAGTTTGGCAAGCGATTGGCTGATACTCTCTTAAAATAATTCATCAAACGCGCGTGGCATTTGCTTCTTCATCCAATTGCAGCTCCATTAACCTTTTTAGCCATTGAACACGCAACACGTGGCCTTTGGTCAGGGTCGAGTACGAGGTTGGTGCATATAATATTCTCCTTGGTCGGAAATAAAAGGAAAGAAGGGCAGAAAAATGGACACGTCGACACATTTATCCTCAATCATTTGACTATTCAAGACTCACATGATCCGAGATACAGGAGAGGAGCTCTCATTATTTTTCACAGACACATTAGTATTTTTATTTTAGTAGGAGTAGGTAGATAATAATTTAGGAGTAGGAATAGATTATTTAGTAGTACTTAATTTAGCTTATTGTAATCTTTTAGCTTATTTCAAAGTGCTTATTGTACCCAACTTATTTCAATCTTATTAATGAAGGTTACTTTATTTCTTACTTAGCTTATTCTTCTTCTACTCATCCTCTTTTTTTTATTTTTTATTTTCTTTTATTTCTTGTCTAATAAGCCAAATAAGCTTATCCCCATAGCTTATTTTTTTGGTTTATTTAGATTAGCTTATATTGATAAGCTCTCTTATAGTTTATTCATTTTAAGCTCTTTTCTTTATTTCTTTTAGTCTAAAACTAGCTCATCCTTATAGCTTATTTTTAGATATAAAAGTTTAGTTTTTTGGATAAGCTTTTCATATAGCTTATTCAATAAGCACTTTTATTTATTTATTTTATTTTCAAATCTTCTTTATTATTGTTAGATCTAAATATTTTTTATCTCTTATTTCAAAAAGCTTTTACCTTTATTAGTTTTTACTCTAATAAGCTATACTTTAGCTTATTTCTTAGATCTTATAGTTTTTTAACTTTTATATTTAGTAGTATATTCATACTAGTTTTAGATCTATTAGCTTTTTAGCTTATTAGATTTAATACTAGTTTTCCTAGATTAGAGTAGCTTATTAATAGCTTATTTGATCTAGTTTATTATTTAGTTTGCTTATTATGTACTAACCTTTGATAAAGTTTTGATCTTTTTTGTTGAACCAATCCTACATCTAAGGCGTGGAGCTTAAGGGTCTTATAAGCTAGCTTATTTCTAAAGTCTATTGCTTTTTAGTTTTGATAAAGCTAATTAGTTAATAAAGTCACAAGCTTTATTAACTATTTGGTAATATGAAAGCTAATAAAGAAGTAAACTTTAGTGTTTGACAAGTTTATAAGATCGGGTGGTTTTATTCGTCTCATTTTCTCGGATCGGGTTCTATTTTCTTTCCTTTTTCAATTCTTTAGCTTAAATATTTAGTTTAGAAATATGCTTATTAATGTTGGACTATTTGGTATTGTTAGCTTAGTTAATATGTGTAGTGAATAGATTGTATATACGCTTGTTAAGTGTTGGTGATTTGTGAAATTAAGTGTGAAAACTTAGAAATTGTTGATTAATAATCTTCGGTTACTTGGATTGATTTTTGGTTATTTTAACGGGCAAAAGCCGTTAGGGTGATTAATTAAATCTAGTAATTTTACCAAGATAAAGAATTGTTTTCAAAATAAACCAACGTTATGAGAAAATAGTTTTTTTAAACGGGTATTGAAGATTGTTAGTTAATAATTTCCGGATTTATTTTAGATTTATTTACTTGGTTGTTTTAACGGGCAAAAGCCGTTACGATAATCAATCATTTAAATCTAGTGATTACTACCAAGATTAAAAATTGTTTTCAAAATAAACCAACGTTGTGAGAAAATAGTTTTTAAAATAGGTATTAATTCACCACTTTAAACGATAATTCAAACTTAACGAGCTTTTCACCTCACTTGACAAGCATATCCTTTATTATCACATTTTAGTTCTATTATTAGTGTGTTACTTGTAGTTTTCTTTTATTTATCTATCTAGCTTTTAAAATCAATTATAAAAACCAAAAATATTTGATAATCAAGCATTAAACAAAAGATATAACGTGATTTTCAATTCAAATCTCGCCGTGGAATACGACTCCGGAAGATCGAATTATCACTTGTCCTCAAGTGATTATTTCATCTAACGGGAAATACTTGAAATTTAAAACTGTACTAAACAACGAAATCAATAAGCATTAAAGGTGAATGCTTTTTCCAAACAATCTAAAGGTGAACCTCACATTTTTGGGGCAGAAATTTTTGAGTGGTAGGGTTTTTGTGCTAGCTATATAATTCATATCCATGAGACGCTTATTAAAACTAAAGTTTCATTCCAATATGTCATAAATTTTTTTAAATTTGGTGCTAAAATCTCTTTCACAAGTATTTCTTTTAGTTTATTACACAATTACTCTAAGACAAAACAAATATCAAGCGAGTTATAGTTTCTAAGGTATCCTATTTTTACCTCCCTACACTTAAATTGAACATTATCCTCAATGTTCTTGAAAAGCATCAAAGTTATGATAACAAAAAGAATAAAACAAATGAAAGAAAACTAATACTCCCTTGATTTGCTCGGCATGGACGATGTGAAATATGGTTAAATCCTCCTACAAGAAGAATAAAGATGATAAGCTTCACTTCCAATGTATACTTCAATCTTCTTGTCCAATATAACCTGTAAATCACTAAGAAAACGAACACGAAATTCGCATAAAATCGGCGGTAAACACTATATATAATAAAATAAAAATCATATAAAGCAAATAAGATATAATGCTTGCAAAATAAATGTTTACAGAATCCTGGACATTTTTTCAAAAATTATGGAAATTTTCAAAAATTAAGTTTCGACAGAAAAACAAAAATTTGGAAAAATTGTTGCTCCAGTGCCTGACGCCGTCGGGTGTAAACCCTGACGCCGTCAGGATTGACCTGACAGTATTTTTACGTTTTGTTCATGGAAAATATCTGGAAAAATCTAATTATTAAAACCTGGAAAGTCTGTAAAAACATTCATTTTGACTCGATACAAGCATTTGACTCAAATAATCACACAAATACGATAGAATATATGTTAATCATCAATTGTTAACTTTCATGTTCGAATTCGTTCTTTTAAACAAATATGAACTTCCCTACACTTATCTTTTTGTAAAATACCTTTATATGCAATTAAGACGAGGTTAAAAACAAAATAAAGCATTTTCACAAAGTTATTTCAAGACATGAAAGATAAAACAATGTTGATAAGACATATATATGACACAAATAAAAATAAAAATCAAACAAACAATAAGCTTGGGTTGCCTCCCAAGAAGCGCTTTTCTTTATTTACGAGTCTTTTAGCTAGACTCAAAGTCGTGGCCTATTACGTGACTCCATCCTCCGTCACATTCTCACTACCATCCTTATCATGGTCATACAAGGAATAATGATGCCCCGTAATGTATTGTCCAGTAGAATCATCATTGCTCAATCTTTCTCTTTCCATCTCACGTTCTTTGTAACTTTTAATCCTTGCTTCCCACGAGCGAATCTTTTGCTTGACATGATTACGGGGTGTCGTTAGATCCATGTCAAGTTTTCTCTTTTTCTTATACTTACTCATGTATCGAGGAACTATATATATCCTATGTTTGCTCTTACCCGCCTTAAGTATCATTACCCCTTCACCACACTTAATAGTTGCTCTTGACGTCGCTAGGAATGGTGTTCCTAAAATTAAGGGTATATACTCATCTTCCTCGTCGTCAACAATCACAAAGTCAATCGGGTATACAAAATTTGCTACTTCGACTAACACATCCTCCGCTATTCCTATAGGGTACACATAAGAGTGGTTTGCTAAGGAGAGCCTAATATTAGTACTAGTCAGCTTATCAGTAGTCAACTTAATGTAGATTGATAGAGGCATTATGTTCACATCGGACCCTTGATCGGCCAACGCGTTTATGTACTTTAAATCACCAATGCTACAAGGTATCTCGAAATTCCCATAACTACATGTTTCTTAGCCACACTCTTTTTAAGAAGACTTTCGTATAGCGGTCTTACGAGTAACGTATCATACACCTCTTCATCCATTTTCCCCTTAAAGGTCTTTCGCAATGAGTCGTTATACCTAAAGTTATTTATTAGATTATTAATGGTTTTCTTAATAATGTCATGTTTCAAGTAGTATTTGATTGGATGAGATTTGGGTGCATCCGTAATCACTCCATTACGCCCTTTTTCTTCGTCATGGGTTGTTTCTTTTTCTTCATTTAAACACAACTTTTTATTCTTGCCGTTAGTCACGTCTTCATTGTCTTCTTCATCATTTACCACATTACTATCTTGTCCCTCAACCTTGGTATCACTTTCTTGTACGAGAGAGATAGCATTCACCAGTTTGGTGATGGGAGTGTGATCTTCTTTTCTCATTAACACTCTCTCCGGAGCTTTCGTCTTAGTGTATTCCTTCAATAAATTCATCATCTCCGCCATCTTCTCTTGAATCTCCTATCGTTGTCTATACACGGCTTCTTCAAATTCCGCCAACCTCTTAGAATGTGCTGACATATACTCCCTCATTCGAGCTTCAAAGCTGGGACTAAGTTCGTGGGGAGGCGAGGAAGGGCGTGCATATTTTCTAAAGGAATCCGCGTTTTCCCTACGAGGTGACTCGGATAGAGGGATTGGTTTTTGGTTTGAAACATAATTGGCCATCGCCTGATTGGAGTTTATCGGCTTCCTTCGTCTTTCAAGTATGTAATCAACCCTTTTTTCAAGATCACAAAGTTTTTCTTTAGAAAGGTTGGTGATTTTGTCAGGTGACGAGATTGCGTTGACCATTTTGTTCAAATCACGAGGATCATCCCATGATTCATTATTATAAAAGGCGAGTTACTCAATAATGTCCCATGATTCCTCCGCATTCTTCTCTCGTAATTTACCACCGGCTGTGTGGTCAATAGCTTGCTTGGTGAGGTAGTTGACATGATCGTAGAAAATATGGATTTGGAGCCAAAGATCAATGCCATGATGAGGGACTTTTTGGAGTAAGTCCTTCAAACGAGTCCACACTTCATAAAGAGTTTCACTTTGACGTTGTTGAAACATCAAAATGTCATTCCTTAGCTTGGTAGTTCTCCTCGGTGGGAAAAATTGAGCGAGGAAACGAGAAGTAAGATCATCCCAAGTTGAGATAGATCCCGCGGGTAAACGCTCAAGCCAATTACTAACTTGGTCACGTAGATAGAATTGGAAGAGACGCAATCGCGTCGTCTCCTGAGTAGCAACATCAAGGTCAATGGAGTCAACAATTTTAAGAAAATCCTTGAGATGTTGGTTTGGATCTTCGGAACGAAGTCCATGGAATGCGCATCCGTTTTGCACCAACCGGATGGTGTCGGATCGCAAAGGAGACACATTAGCTCTTTGGGGGAGCTCAATGGTGTTTCGATAGCCTTGGTGGCTCGGTTTGGAGTAATCACCTAGAGTACGGGCTCGAGGTGGGTCTTGGTGTGGTTGGTCTTGGTGTGCTTGGTTGAGGGGTTCAAAGACGCCTTCATTCACCATGATGGAAAATGAAGAGAATTATGAAACAAAGGGAACAAAGAAAAGATAGACTAAAAGAGAGCTAATAAAAAAGAAAACCAAAAATCTCACTTGATAGGAATCTAGTGAGTAGACCTAAACGAGATAGAAATCAAAACTTATACTATTCCCCGGCAGCGACGCCAAAAACTTGATGCGGCAGTTGTAAGACTGTCTAAAAAGTTTTACAATCTTCCTAGGTAGTGTACCTAACCGTTGTAGTGTAGTATAGGCAAGACACGGGAGATTGATCATTCTCTAGGGGAATAGTGTATGTGAAGGCCGAAGTGTATGTCGCGATAAGTCTAAAGGTGGGGGATGATTCGTTTTGTGTTTTTTATATTTTATGAAAAGCAATTAAAAATCTTGGGGTTTGAAGAGTGGGCGTTTTAGCTACTAATTAACTAAAACAAAACTAATAATAAAACTAAATTAAACTAATAACAAGAAAAGATAAAGTGGTAACTCTTATGATAGAAAGATCCTTGGATCTGAGGTTAGAGAGTTTAGAGTATAGAGAGAAGTAAACTCTAAAAGGGGTGAGAGATAAGAGAGAAATGACTCACTATTTATAAGCAAAACTGCCTACTGTTCACCCGGTTCCACCGGATCCCTTCCCAGAGGGATCCGGCTAGTGTAAACCGAGGGATCCGGGTAACTGGGTAAACCAGTCCGGATTTTGGTTTACAAACCGGGTTATGGGTTATGGGTTATGATCCATGGATAGATGATGTCATGCCTGGTGTCAAAGACATCTTGGGTCATAGGTCATGGACTTTAGGTTATGGGTTATGGACTTTGGGTCATGGGTCATGGGTTTTACCCATTTATGGATGTCATGCATGATGTCATGCAATGGGTCATGGGTTATGGGTCAAGCTCCATGGTTTATGATTTATGGACTTGGTTTTGGGCCATGGATAGTCCAAGTGTTTGCAATCTTTTTCTTAACATGTATTTTATAAAATGTAAGTAACAAATGTTACTTAAGTGTTTTTATAAAATAGTTTTGGTTTCATGTAAACTTGTTAACTAGATATGTTTAAGGTTTACTTGTTTAATGAAATGAGTTAGTAAACTATTGGCTCAAAGCATTACATAATTTATTTATCTCGTTAAAATGATTTTACGTTTGTTATCGACAAAACATTGAAAGACCGTAAAATATAAATAAATGTTTTGAAGGTTTATTTGTATTAACAATCTCCCCCTTTTTGTTGATGACAAAACATAAAATTATTTTAAGTAAAAAAAATAAAATTCGTAAATTTTTGAATTGTAGTTTTTACTCTTTCTCCCCCTTTTTTGTCGAAACAAAAAGAGCGTCGAAAGGAAACTAACCTGAATGCAAGTTTTAAGAAAAGTAAGTGAAGAAAAGGTGTAAAAAGGAATAAGGAGAGTAAGAAGTTCTTAGTTGCTCCCCCTTGACGGTTGCTTCCCCTTGTTGAGGGCGTCAAGTAATTAGGGAGACTAAGACGTGATCATTGCAAGTTTTTGCAATGGTTTTGCTTGGACGAGAGCTCCCCCTTAATGAGGGCGTTAAGTACTCCATGTGTATTTTTGAAAATCTACAAAACAAAGGTTAGAAAACAAGTATATTGTGTCCTTTTGCTAAAAATGGAGCTGCATAAAATTTTGGTTAGTATTCTGTTTGCCCGGATCCGCCGGTTCCCTTGAAAAAGGGATCCGGTTAGTACAAAGCGATGGATCCGGCTTACCTGCAACTGTTAGTAGTAGTACAGAATAGAAACAGGTATGAAGACAAGCAATAATCACACCAATCATGCTCACATAGACAAGAAGCACATAATCATATAGATACATTTAATAAAACAAGAGAAATGATACACACATTGGTCAAATCTCTAAAAACTAAGAAAATGATCTAAACATGAAAAGAAAAAAAATCCTAATAACAAAGTCTAGGCCTAAGACTAGAGGAATAAGAACACTTATGCTTGCACTTCAAGGCTTTTAAGTTTGTTGACGTCATCAAGACGTTCAAGAAGGTGGTAGAACATGAAACGTACTTCATCACGTAGTTCATGAACTAAGGTTTGGACATGTTGACAATGATCACAAGTATCATTGTGGCTTGTTTGTTGTGAGGTTAAGATAGAAGGTAGTTGAGGTATGTTTGAGGTGGAAGCACTTTGGTTGAAAGGTTGTGGATGTACCACGGGTGTTGGTTGAGTGGGAGGAAGTGTGTTATTGTTTGGTAGAGGTGGTTGAGGTTGTCGAGATTGTTGACATCTTCTCATTACCTAAAATGGGCCATTTGAGGGTGGAGGAGAGGAAGGCAAGTTTGTTATAGGTGGTGGTATGTTAATGTCAACGTTTAGGTGATGGAATGGTGGTTGAGTTGACATTCTCTTAATGGATGAGAATGTAGGAAATGGTGGTGAATTAGAAGGTCTAGGAGGTAAGTTCTCCAATGAGTTGAAGTAGAAGTGAGGTGATAAATGAGGTGTGGTAAAAGAGGGAAGTCTTGGTTCAAGAGATGAACGTTTTGTTGGTTGAGTGAAAATAGGAGTTTTTGGTAATGTAGGTTCAAAGAGGAACAAGAATACTGTTACCATTCAAGCTATAAAGTTTATGTTTGTGATATGATTGAAGACTGTTACTATTCAAGCTATCAAGTTAAGAGATGTTTGAAGCTCCTTATAAAGGATGTTTTGTAATCTTTATTTGCAAATTGCAACAGCTTATAATGGATGTTTGAGATTGCCTATTTAGACTACTTTGAATAATCAATTGCCTATGTATCTCATATGGGTTGTTTGGGAATTCTTAGTTAAACCGTTGCTATAATGGAAATGAGATTGTTTGTGATAACCCGTTGAGACTAACTACTACTGCATGTAGTGGGTTTGTTTGTGATTGCTTGTTAAAACTGTTTAGAAAGTTTATAAGCACTTTCAATAAGCAATCCCAAACAAACCCACTACATGCAGTACTCTCAACAGATAATCACAAACACCCCTCATTCTCATTTAGCAGCAGTTTAATTAAGCAACCCCCGTGAAACCGGTCTAAAACCCTTTTTCAACCGTCTAAAAAGCATTTTTTTTGTAGTAGTAAGCATAAATTCCTTCAAATGGATAGGTTCACTTGTTTATCTTTAATTGCGGAAACATAAAAAACAGTAGGTAAATATAGCAGGCAATGAAATCATATACAATTAATGGAATACAAAAGAAATTGAATTTTTGAGACAAGGTTACAAATTATACTCACACAAAGAAGCAATGCCGATACAATATGAACATCAAATACAACACTAATTTTCACAAAGTAAACAAGATCAAATACAACACTAGTTTTCACAAAGTAAACAAGATCAAATACAACACTAGTTTTTACAAAGTAAACAAGAAAAAACCTTTTGAGAAAACGATTTTGGCAATTTCCTTGTAGATGGTGTTGCTTCCTCTGAACAAACAATGTGAGACCCATCTTTGCCATCTCTTTTGGCTTGATCACAATCATTGCAAAACTTCTTAAACGCGCTTTCAACGTAACTTTCACCTTGGGTTACCGTCATGTTCTCGACTAATTTGTTAGGGAATGTGTCTTTTTTACTGTCCCCATTTAAAACAGCGCCTAATTGGACCAACTCTTGTTGAAACTCGCTTAGTTTTTCATTTTCATCAGGCTCAGTCTCTCGCATTTTTTGGGGGTCTGGCAAAGTAACTATAGCACAAATGAAAGAAAGATTAATATGTCTAACTATAGTAGTGGCTAAATGGAACCAAACATAAGAAAGAATGATGAAAACAAGCCAAATTAACATTTTTTTGGGGGGTTTAAAAGTTCCAGGGCTCCTATGGAAGCAAAAAATAATACACAAGCACATTGTTGTAGGGAAAATACCCGGACAATCTGTTCTTGGAGTAGTCCTGCTAGCAACACCTTCAAAAGTACCAGCCCATTCGTCTCGTTTTGTCAAATGTGACTTTAGACCAAAAATCTTTTTAACAGTTGCCGGAATAGATGAATGTTCAAACTCCGATGTAGGATATGGCCCCGCTGGTTTATGTAACACTGTAAAGTTCAATTTAATTAGCAACAATTATAGATTTATGTTAGATTAAAATGACATGAAATGTATAAATGTGTTCACTTATATTTTTAAAGTATAAGTAATAGAAAAAAAATGCAACAATATAAATTCAAAGAGTATCAATGATTTTACCAGTCCCACGTTCGATCCATGGAGAAACAAGAATGGCAGGCACCCTAACACCGAGTCGATCAAAGTTGAAATTATAAGGTGGAGGACCAACGAGACCGTCAGGATTTGGAATACCAACATGAGGCGTTGGGACATGATCATAGAAACCACCATGCTCGTCATATAAGACTACAAACAATATTTCATTCCATTGTGGGCTTGATCTCAATGCTTCGTAGACTTCTTTCACGAACTTTTGACCATCAGACACATCATGTGACGGGTGATCATCGTTTCCTGGTATATCTTTGATCCCAAAATACCTTTGTTCAACAACGACGTAGTTTGGTAGCTTTCCTTCCTTGCAATGATGCTTGAAATGTAGATCAAATTGATGGAAGTTGTCAATATATTTTAATTTTCGCAGGTTTCTGTACGTCACATTCAAGGTAGAATGAACGAAAAATTAGAAATCAAATTACTAGAGGTTCAAGTTCTTAACTATACTATTGTTGTATAAGGTTAAAGTAATCACTTGGTTTGAGACACTACTTTCACCGAATACTGCTAGGCCAAATGCTCGTTGATAATAATTTGACTGATTAGAGATTACCCGAAGGAAATCACATCAAACTACAAAACCAGTTTAGCTAAATTCATGGTTCCAAGATCAACTTTTCATGTTGAATTAAATATTTAAGTAGAATAGTTAGTTACTTCTTTTATATAAGAGCACTAGGTATCGTTGAGATGGATAACACATTATTGGTATGCCATCTCAGCGCCGCATCATCACTTCCCAATAACACATCAATCACTCAAACACCCCTATCTCATAACACACCACTAACATGTTATTGGGTTCCACAAAATACCATCCTAAAAATACACACTCACTCACAATAAAAAAAAAAAAAAAAAAAAAAAAAAAAAAAAAAAAAAAAGTTGCATTTGGTGTGAGTTAATGGAGTGGCTCAAAATCCTTTGGCACAAGTTTGCCATTTTTGGTGGTATGGTGTTGGCGGCGTTAAAGGTAAACATAGGGTCGAATGGCGTGTTTTTTAGCATGATATCGAGTGCTCTAATCGTTGATATACAAATTAAATCATCCACTTGCTCAGGAATAGAAAATATGTCGGGGTGGTTGTAATAATAGAAGTGCCAAACAGCCATTGTCGTTTAATATACCATGCGTTATCTAAACTTTTGAATTATTAAATGAGTAAAATGAATATGATATTGTCTGCTTTCATGAAAAACTTTTTAATTCTACATCATTTTGACAAATAAAACATCAGATGAACTTCATTTGTTTTATATAACTTTCACTATATTAGTGTTTTTCCTTAATTGCATCATAAAATCGTTAAAGGTGCGTTCATTATAATATACTCATTATATTGTTGGATGTTTTATGCTAACTAACCAATTCACTCAATATTAAACAATTGTTTGATTAAATTCACAATTAAAATACATTGCACTACTAATACTTTAGTTCCATTACTCAAATTCTGAAGAAAAAAAAATCTATCACAATGACGTAATTTTAGATGATTTAGAGTAGTTTAGCACGTAAGCTTAGATGTGAGACAAGTAAGACAACCTCATATTCACTGCTATTTATGGATTGAGTTTCTAGCCTAGCTACACTTAAAATGACACTCTAACTTAGCGTTGCAAGTTCATTCATGTCTTAACGTGGATAATAGGTTGGTTTTAGAAGTGTATACTTGGATTTTTTATTTATGTTAGTTAGTTATTTATTTATTTATTTTTAACAGAGTATATACTTGGATTAGAGATGTGTGTATCCTTGCTTTTATTTTTCTTTTTGAAAGTTGGGTTTATTTTATTTTAGCAAAAGGGCAAAAGATAAGACAACGCAAAAGCAAGTAGGGTCAAAATTATGAGACAGTCTGCTTAAATCACTCGTTATTTGACATAAAAAAACAATTTTGAGCTTACTTTACCATTTAAAAAAACGTGACAAATAATAAAAAAAATAATAAAAGTCTTGTCTCAAACGGGATCCTATCATAACCTCTTTTTTTTTTTTAAATTAATACGAATTCAATATTTGCTAAAACAAAACTTATGAGAAGTACATCGTTTTAACTATACACAAATCATGTAAAATTTTGCAACCAACATGCTATATATAAATCTATTACACCTTTACACTTACTATAGTAATAGGTTTTTTTGGAAGGCGACTTTCATTTTTTGGAATGGAGTCGCACCCGTCACATCGGCAGGTCCTCATCCACTACGTACCCAGACTATGTTAACATCGATAAAATACATATGTTTCATATCATAAAGGTGAGAGGATGAAGAAAATATAATAATAGAGTTGTTAACATGTTGAAAATGCCAAGAGCAATTAGTTTAACGGAGCAGGTATATCATTGAAGTTTATAATAAGGGTAGTGATATGTACACATACACTTTTACTTCATACACATAAATTTAGTGGGACCACTAGGATCATACAACTAAAATTTATGTGTATGAAGTAAAAATATATGTGTAAATACTTTAAAATAGTATAGGGCAAATACTTTAAAAAAGTATCATACTTGACACCATTTATTTTTCTGGATAGCGAACAATGTTTTTTGCTTATAGGGGTACTTTTCTTTCAAATTCGTTCTTCTTAAGATACTTTGTGACATTTTTTCACTTCGAAAAAAAAATTCCTATCAGCCGAGAGGGGCAAAAATGTCACAAAATATAGCAAAATACCTTAAAAAGAACGAATTTAAAAGAAAAGTACCTGTATGAGCAAAAAAAATTTATTCACTACCAATAAAAACAAATAGTGTAAAGTATAATACCTTTTTAACTCATTTGCCCTTAAATATATATTATAGTTTAACTTCCATTAACAAAAAAACATAACTATCTATAAGTTATGATTAATACATATCATATCATCAGTCACATTATTCACGCCTGTTTATTATGATTGTGGTAATTTGCAAATTTAGCTATATATCAACAATATAAAGACTATATACGAAGAGGAAAAAAAAGTTTACCTGAAGAAAAGAGTCGAAGGAGGTAACTGATAATAAATTCCAAAAGAATGACCACCCTCCTCCACAGACTCAAATATGGTCTTTTGTGGGTAACCTTCTATCATCGACTTGGTGTCATTTGTCGTCGCACCGTATGAAGTTGCAGAATGAACATACAATCTGATGTCATATAACATAATAAACATGTAAAGCAGTTAATATCAACAGTTTATGATACAATCTGGCTCGACACTTATTATATTTTTTAAAATGCTACAAATAGTAAGATGGGCACTCTAATTGTTTATGTACAAATTAAACGTAACCTGTTGGGTTGAGTCAAAGTAGGAATCGAAGAAAACCACCTATCACAAACAGCAAACTCCGAAATCAACTCTTTGTAAACAGGGATAGAATCAGGCTCAAACCCACTCATGACCACCTCAGACAAGCCCGGTTGGACCTTTTCGGCTTGTTGAGCAAAGCCATCCATTGTTGGGACTAGATCACGAGCTCCCTCGGACCATTCCTTACCAAATATTTGTTCATAGGTAGCTTCAAAAGAGTGGCCAGGGTCGGGTTGGATAAACCCGGCCTTGTTAGTATGGTACAAACGTTGCGACTCATGGTTCGTCGTGGACAAAAGATTGGACTCTTGTCCTGTGACACCATCGATCTCGGGGTTGATGGATTTCATCCATCCTAACATGTGATCAAATGATCGATTCTCTTGTACTAGAATGACGATTGTTTTTATTGGAGATGCCATTATGGAAATGTTAGAGGGGTTTGTATGATTTGCTATGGTTGATAGTTGGAATATATGTTATGGATTTGTGGAGGCTTTTAGATATTTTATATTTTCGAAGCCTAATGGCGGCTCCATAAGACTACAAGTAGGAATATTTTATGCATGAGTTCAAAACGGTTGTTAAATAGTTATTGCTTTACCATAACCAGCTTCCTTGTCATTAACTCAACGTCACATCAGCTTTCTCTCTTTACAATCAACTTAACCATTAATTTAGTGTAATAAGATTATTAACTTCACCACAAAAACATATCCCACTTAAACACAAATTTACCCCATAAAAACCATTTAATAAACACATACACACACAATAAACCTCTCACAACTCGGTCGTTTGCACAACCGAGTCTTGCTTTTTTACCATCGATCGAAGACGCATTCTAGAGGGGATTCGTAGCAAGGATGACATGTCCTCCTTGAGACGAAGACGTGTGCAAAAGGCCCTATTACGGATGGTCTTATATAACCCTCTCAACATATATACTATAGCATATTTTACGTTCCTCATCGTTATTGAATTTAAGATCTGTTACACTCATGTACATTTTATATACTTCAGAGTTAATAAACAACTTATACACAGGGACGAAATCAGGACTAAATATGACAGGGTGCACAAATTTTTTGAAACCGTAATATAGAAACACATTTCGATAGACCAGGTGCATTTAAGATGTATTTAAAAAAAATTGACGTTTTTTTCAAAAATTAACACTACATCAAAAGAATCCATAGGGGTCCCGGGCACATGCGGGAGCCACTGGTTGAGTCCCTGCTTATATATATGATTCAATTGGTTCTGTCTTTCATGATGAAAATGGGTTGAAGGGCCCAAAATTCTTTAAGATTTTGTTAGGGCTCAACTTAATATTGTAATTATTAGACCAAATTAAGCGACTCACTCATAGTAGTATCCTATATTTGCACAAAGATTTTGCGGATTTGTGGATTTGTTTTCATGTATCACGAACCTTCATATATGTGCAGATACACAAGGACATAAGGTGTATCAATCAGTCGCGCACCATTTTCTTGACGTGATATATATATTATATAGCAAGACAAGAAATATGATTAAATACTCGTACACCAATAAAACTCACCACTTTACAACAATTGCATCTTTGCATGGCAAGGTAATATGGTATCTCATGTATTTTACTTTAATCTTGATTTCAATGTATAAAAATCTGAAAATGATATTTTAAAAGATTATTATATTTACGAATGTGAATGAATCTACATCTGGGCTCTCCTTGATTTGGTGTAGTTATCGTATTCAATTTATTATATTCGAAAATTCTCAAACTTATTAGTCCTATTGCATAATAAGTCATCATATAATCTTAAATTAAATTGACAATTCTCAATAAGTTAGCCACATGTTAGTCGTTGCAGATTATTCTATTTTATATGTATTTTCAACTACTGACTATTATCTATTTATGTCTATGCTTTCACAATGTTCACATCATCAAAATATGGAATTTAACAAGTCATAGTTCCATTTTTAACATTAATGTCTAAGTGTAATTTTGGATATCGCAAAGATGCAAGAAACTTAAAACTTTTATACGCCAGGTTGATGTTTAACTCTAGTCGAAGTATTAACCGAATTGGATTGCTCGAAATAAAAAAAGTCAAACGGGCACTTACATTTTTGTGACTTAGATTTCTTTAAGAGCGTCGTGATATAATTTATTACAATTTTGATGATAGTTAAGTAATAGTTTAATACTGATGAACTGATGTTTCTCTAGTTTTACCTTTGATGGCCATGGGCACCATTACAAATATTTACAATACTATCTTAGTAATCGAGCCTTTGATGTCCAAAGAGTTTATGTCCCAATGATACCTCATGTTGTATGAGAAGTATTTAAACCAAATGGTTGTGGGCTCAAGTAGGACATGTGAGATAGATGTAGTGTAAATTTTGTAGGATATTTAAAATTGCCGTTCTATATAAAAAATAAAAAAAATAAAAAATAGAGCCTTTGATGGACAAGAAACGGTATTTCACTATTTACTATGTAACGATGGCAAAATAATAATTTTAAGCAGCAAAATTATATTAAAAGGAGCATTCTAGCAAAATGCTAGAATCGCTATTAAGGCTTATTTTATTTTTATTTTTAATTGAAATTCCATAGTTGGGGTAAATCGTGTGTCGAAGTGGTAAAACTAACAATTGTTAGCTCATAACATGATTGATTGAATTGGGTCTCATGTTAAAAAAAATAATAATAATAATAATAAATAAAAAGAAAGAAAAGAAAAGAATTGGGTCTCAACTTTGTTAAGAAAAAACAGAAAAAAGAAAAGAATTGGGTCTCAACTTTGTTGAGAAAAAACAGAAAAAAGTACTGGATCTCAACTAGCAAGTGGAGTTCATGTAAAGTGCCAGATCATATGGCTCGATAGACCTAACCGAGTCATGTTATTTGGTTCATGTAAACGCTGCCAAATGCAAATCACATTGGGCTAGTATGGCCTTTGCTGTGTAATACTCTATACCCAATAGGCTCAAAATAACTTAAGCTGATAAGCTGATTGGCAAGTGGGCCGAGATGTGGTACGAGTTTATCCCATAAATTGTTTATCTTGTTCGAAAAAAAGTGGACCATATTTTTCTCATTAAGATCCATATAGTCTTAGAGTTATCGTATTTATATAACAAGAATGGCGGCCGCGTTGCGGCATGGCGGTTTTTTTTTGGCGTTGTATTTTGTTTATGATGTATTCGTGTTGCTTTTGATAGTTTTATTTGGCAACTATTAGAGAAGCCACAATTACCACATGAAAGCTACTAACAAATGAATAAACATATTATATGCTAATTTATGGTGCCAATCTAAAGTTGCAGACTTACTCAAACCAACATATAACTGTTATATCCATCTTTCTTTATAAGGGTTTAAACAAATAGCTAAGAGAAAACTAAATATTTAGTGATATATGATATAATACTACTCGCTTTCTGTTCAAGTAGTAGAAGTCCAGCACCAGAATCACCTCATCCTTCATCCTTACTATGATGTGTATCTCGTGGCTCTGTTAAAGCAGAACACGAATATCAATATATGTAGTGAAACGGAAAAGATGACAGCAAAAAAGTATGCAGTTTTTTTCTAGAGGTGGCGATTCGACCCGTTTACTTGAAAAAAAAAAAAGATATGTATATGAGTTATGGTTTCTTTAATAGGGCAAATGGGTCTAAAGTCACAAACAAAGTGTTTTCAAAGCATACGACTTCTCTAATTCAGGTTAAGCACTTTGCGCTGCAATAAATCACATATACATAACACTCCTACAGTGAATATAGTTTCAAAGACTATCCAAATGAAGGGCAGTAAAGTCTAGTCAATCTTTATTTGGATAGTCTTTCCTAATGGTTTCAGCCGTTTGCAACAAATGATTGACTTGAGGTTCGTCCAAATCAAGCCCGTTTTCTTCTACAACTTCATTTAATAGTTCTATTATTGGCACTTTGTTACCTATAATCTATAAGCTTTATAACAAAGGGCCTGACTTAATCTATAGGTTAAATAATAATTTTCATTTGGGCTATGCTATTGCCGTATCACAAATATAGCCTACTTTTTTAACTTTAACAAACAAACAATAGTTATCCTGAACTTCTTTTATATGAAAAGATGTTAAGAAATATAAACAATACTTAATTCATTGTATCTAAACAATGGACAAAAGATTGATGTGGGTCAGTCAACCCAAACCGGAAAAAAAAAATCTACACGTTTTGACCCACCGCACGACCCATCATGACATCTGTAGGTCTAGCAACTTATGTGGGCTTGGAAGTTACATATCTTACCATGCCTCCAACATGGAAATGGAGGGTAAAAGCAAAAAGCAATGCACATGGAATGCCCACAACATAGCAAGCTCCAAGATTCATAACTGCACAAACATTTTGCTACCCACATCCTCTGGCAGCACCTTAATTTTGAGAAAAAAAATATACTTAAAAAGACAACATACCAAAATAAAGAACAACGAAAGAACCCATATTTTATTATCAGTAACCGAAAGGCCGAAAACAGTGGCAGTGTGGCACATACCGAATAAATTTTATTAGAGATGTCTGGCAATAAATCCGTTACTTTCTTATTGAAATTGACACGTTGCTGCGGCAAATTAATAAATAATTGTAATCCGTCCCTTTCTTTTTCCCCATGTTGAAATCCTTATGAATCCGCCCTTTTTTTTTTATTTGGTATGTGTCACTGGATGGCTCTAGAAATTGCGGCGTTGACTTCCAAAGATACATATTCCAGCGGTGGTCCTGCAGATTTTCAAAGAATAACAAACATATGAACAACAACATTGAAATTCACATGCTACTAATCATGTATGGTACCTTAGGGTCTCGTATTTGCAGGCCTGCTATCCGTAAACGAATGATACAAATTTGGTCTTGGTAGTCGGGCAACAATACGTCTTCATGTTTGCTGAGCTGCATTAAAAGAAAAATAATATCTAAAGATGTTATCCATAGGTAAATCATGGAGTAGAGGCCACTAAAAATACAACAATAGACACATGAGGTAGATGAATTAACAACTTTAGTGCATACTAACAAATAGATATACAATACGCACATTTTATACCATAGAAGAATTGTGGTTACCGTTTCGAATTGCAGAACCGCAATACACCGTTTGAACAGATATCGATGTTGGAAATGGTGTAGGGAGCGTCGTCGACCCAGAAGGTTGAACACCATGAAAGCCCTGACCAATAATAGGGTCACTAACAGGTAATGGTTCAATAACACGGATCTCAGAGAATGAGCAATTATTTTTCCCGAATATTTTATGTTTGCCTTTAGCAATGGTTTTCAGTTGTCCCAAAGGCAAACAGTTATTGCACAACACTATACATTAGCGCATAACATATTTTTGCACAGCCCTATACATTAACGCATAACATACAAAAACCCCGTAAAGTCCTTACCAATCAAAACAAACCGAGCTATAAGAACTATAATCAAAATCATAATGCATACCTTTAATTGAACACGGACCCAACGTAGACAACAACAATATCGACGACAGCAACCTAGAGCATCGTAAACATGTCCAACGACTTACACGCAGAAGCATGTCAGAATAAAGAAAAGTTTATCAAAATAAGCAGTGTACCTGTAATAATCAAAACCATAGAAGAAAAAGGTATACCTGAAATAATCGAAAACCATAAAATACCAAAAAACATAATAAAAAACATTTGTACTCCTGAATTATAAAACCGATATTTGGATCTGGCTAGTTTTTGGGCTTTTTGCGATGGATCAGTGGTAGCCCAAAATCTTTGGCGGGAAACCCATAAGTGAAACGACGGCGTTTTAATTGCCTTATAATATAACTCTTATAATTTTTTGTTTGAAATTTTTCTCACCAGCTAGTATGTTTGTTTCACATTACAAGTAGGGGTCAATTATGCGACTTTGGGTGTGTTTGTTTGCAGGTTAAGGGGTTCATAGACTGTAAGTATTGGAATATGTATGGGTAGTAGCATGGGTTTCATATAAAAAGAAGTAGGCATACTGACCATTTAAATGATTTGGTTTAAACCGTGATCCATTCCCATTCGGCCATTCACACTCCTCTATTCTCAAACCAATACCTATAGCGATTCTTTCGACATGGCCGGCTGTGAGGGGTGCAACCGGAGTGGGGGCACAGGGCCTCCTACTTTGAAGGGCCACCAATTTTGTACGCTAACTACATATATACGTATGTTTATGAGAAGTTAATTGGTGCCTTGGTGGTGTTAATAATTTTAAAAGAAACAGGTCATTTGTTTAAACTATATACGGCTTGAGTGGGCAATTATTTTTGTGTTATTTTTAAATGTGAGATAACGAAGTAAAAATCTAAAATACTACAAGTAACTTACAATCTAATTTTCACTTATGAATTATTTTTCTAGTTATTGAATATGTCTTTTGAACATACTTTATATAATCATTCTCTTGGCATTTGGAATAAATTAATTTTAACTTACATATACTACTTTATACGATAGAATTGATGTTACATGCTCTAGTAAAAAAAAGTTCCCACGTAACGTTACTTCGAATGATTTATTGATGATTATTAATCATGGTTCTAAAAGGTGCGTCATGGTGCCGCTAAGGCATGATGCGTGATCTCCACGTTACGAAATAGACCAAAGCATCGACGCAAGGTATGGCGTTAGATGAGGCGGGAAATGCGCGATAAGGCGCGCTAAGGCGTGAGGCGTGACGAGTTTTTTTGATTCAACTCATATAAAAAAAAATATTTTCAAAAATGAGGAATATTAGATGTAAGGATAGTTTGTTAACCTTATTCATTATATGTAACGCTTTTTGTAAACTCAATATATATAAAATATGATATAAATATATAAATAGTTTCATATTTTGTGCCGCCTTACCACAAATTAAAAACGCAAAAGCTTCGCTTTGAATGCTAAAGCGTGAAGATTGATCATATCGCTATGTCACGCCTCGCGCTATTTATAACTTTGTTATTAATTATGAAGATCTAATCAACAATTTTGCTTTAAAAATATATTAGATAAGTAATGCTATTTAAACGTAAATCACTTAGCTATATAATGACTCCATGAGATAAATACCTTTGGATACCCATCTTTTTTATAGCTTTACAACATTTTCTACATGTAGCATTTCATGTTTAGGGGAGCTATTTATTGATTGCGACACAGGCCACCAATTCCGCGAGACGGCCCTGATCATTACAATGCCCTTGCTTTCTCACTGCTATGTACACAGGATTGATGATTGAAAACATATATAATGGACTTCCAATTCGTAACTTTTTTTTTTTTTTTTTTGAACGGCAGAATTTTATTAAAAAACTAGTAATAGCTAGAACAAGTTACATAGAAACAATAGAATCTAAGGGATTATTAATCCACCCTACCCAACTATAAGACCATGTACATCGGTAGCGTTATAGCAGCGTTAAAGGCATGATTTTGGGCCTTAACGCACGTTAACTTCGCGTTAACTGATGGGAGGAGTTGAGTTAACGTGGCGTTAAGGGGCTGCGTTAGCCCCTTAACGTCACGTTAAGGGTCGTTTTTATAAAAAAAAAAACTTTTTTTTACACTTTCGGCCCTTGTGCTTTGTTTACAAAAGGTTTTGTTTTTTGTCAATTTTGCCCCCTGTTTAGTTTTGTGTTTTAATCACTAAATGTTTTTATATAAATTACATGAAACTCTAGATTCATAAATTAGAATACAATAAACATCAACTACAAATACATTAAACACCAAATATAAATTACATTAAACTAATTAACGAAAATTAAAAACCAAACTACAACGATTAATGAAAAGTATCATCTGAATCTGGGTAACCATCTTTAGATGATTCAGAAGGCGTGTAAATACCACACTCCCACCTTTCCCTGCGTTCTTCAGCCTCTTTTGCTTCCCGCTCCAAACGAGCCCTTTCCTCTTCTCTTTCATTATATTCCATTTCCAGCAAGACATGCATGTTTTGATCCATTAGGCGAAGTTGTTCATCAGTTAACCCATACGGATTTGGGTATTCGTTGGCAACCGGTGGATTGTGCACCGGTTCATTATGTTCCATTTCCCACAAGACCTGCATGTCTTGATCTATTTGACGAAGTTCTTCATCAGTTAACCCATACGGTTCATTTTCCGGTGGATTGTTCACCGGAAAATTTTCCGGTTGGAAAACCGGAAAGGTATGCTCTGGGGGAGTATGGAATTCTTCATTATCACGAGGTGGACTTGGAAACTGTTGTCCAAAATCCCTTTTGCGTGGTGGGCTTGGAAATTGTTGCCCGAAGTCTTTTCTGGTAGACATTATGAATTAGAGATGTTTGGATCTAGAGTATTTGAGAAGTTTGGAATGTGTTTTTGTGTGACATGTGCTTCAGAAGCATGGGTATTATAGGGTACAAATGCACACGTTTTGTTAACGTGACTTTGAATTTTAATTGTTGTGACTAAGATGCGTTAACGCAACGTTATTATGGTGTACTTTAGTTTACGTTTGAATTTGAATAATACTCAGCGTTAACGCTACTTCAACGGCTACTTTAACGACTATAAAAACCACCTTCACAAGACTTCATTTTCTCACACTAATTTAAACACAAACACCATGGCTAACGAACCAGCAGAGGTGCAAAGGGCTATCCTCAACCGATTACGAATAGAACAAGAAAAAGAACTCAAACTTATTAACAATTTGTTCGGCGAGATAACTCGTATTATGCTACAAATGCATAATCGTGCTCCAGAGATCGAAAGGCTGCGTGAATTGCCTCAAGACCATCCAGCTATCAGGGTCGGTCTAGAAACTCTACAAAGAACTAATGAAACAGATCTAGAACTTCAGGTCGCATTGAAGATGGTTAGGGAGCAGGTGTTACAAGTGTGGGAAGAGAAATCTGATCTTATCGACAATTACAACTCTATATAAAATTTTGTATCGTATTTTAATGTTTTTTTTTTTTTTTTTTTTTATTTCGTTGTAATTTTATTTTATTAAGTATGTAATGTTATGTTTTTAATGAATGTTATGTTTTTAAAAAATGAAGTAATTTATAAGTTAGGGGTTGAATTTGAAAATTTGTGTGTAAAGTTGAGTTAAGGTGTGTTAAAGCTGAGTTATTGATGTGTGAGTTAAAGCTGAATTAAGTTAAAAAAAGCTGACGTAGCATGCCTTAAAATTTAAAGTTGAGTTAACTGATGTGAGTGGCCTAAGTAAACTTAGGATTTCTAGATGAAATCCAAAGAAAAGATTGATACACAATGAAATCCCATAAAACCGCCTTCTTAGGAGGGGGAGACGAGAAGACCAACCTATTTCGAAAGCGGTGAATATCCATACTCATAATGCCTTTTCACTTCACATGCTAGATGCTAACATTTTGCATTTCACATGGAACCTTCTGATACATTATTAGTTATGACGTCATTAGGAAGCTTGACAAAGATGAAAGCTATATGGTGAAATGAGGCTATTATTATTACGGGTCGAATTATGTGTTAAATGAATTAGCGAGCTCCTGATTTACTATTTGATATTTATAGTTTTCAAATTAAATCAAATATGTAATCAAACATCACATGTAAAAAACAGCATATATGGGACCAGAAAAAACAAACATTCGAGAGTACGTGATTATATCAGGTGGAGCATGTTGCAAGGTATGTAGGACGAACAAAATCTCTTAAGAGAGAATATCAGGTGGAGGTGATTGCGTGGTAGGGTAATATTGGGACTTCTAATATCATCTTTACATGTATCTATATTGTGATATTATACATATTTTGTTAAAATATGTGGTTGATTTTTGTATATGAAAAATTTATAGACCCATTATATAATTTTAGATGTTCTTACCATAGTTTGAACACATATAATTGTAGCAAATGAGCTAAGATGGATGAATGGCCGGCTAATGATATATTTGTACCAGAAATGATTTGAATGCTTAAAACCTACACTTAGAATTAGACCTAAAAATGTGACTGACGCATTTAAAAAATGATATTGTTAGGGGTACCTCCTTAGGGGTTAGTAGCACCTCGTAAGCCACTTTTACCCACTATGGCTATGTTTGGCGCACGAGCTTATCAGAGCTTATCGTAGCATGAACTTATTTTTTTAGAAAAATAAGCTATCATTGAAAATAAGTCTCGTTTGGCTGACACGGCTTGAAGGAGCTTGTTAAAAAAATAAGCTACTAAATGAAATGCTAGTTGTACTAGCATGTAAAAAAAAGCTCCAGCCACATGCTCCAGCAACCAGCTCCAGCAACCCGCTTCAGCGATCCGCTCCAGCTCCTACTTGTGCCAAACATACCCTATGTCTACTCCGTGGACAAGAAAATATAGTTTTTTACCGTTTTCTGTCTGTTAATACTTTTAACTTATCAAACGTTATATTTTTTGTTCGGTACTTTAATTTTATAAAAACAATAAAAAATAAAAAAAGAATAACGAAGAGGGGGGGGGGGGTGCCAATATCCATTTAAAGAGGTATGTATAACCAACCTCTTGAAAAATTAATTGGCGGGAGATGATGAATGGCCGACTAATGATTTATTAGAGTTAATTTCATAAATGGACCATGTGGTCTGTCGGGTTTAACGGGTTTAGTCCCTTTACTTTTTTTAACGGATCCAGTCCCTGTGGTTGCGACCCATAACGGGTTTGGTCCCTTGACCAATTTTTCTATTAGTTTGACTGTTTGAAGGGATGAAATGATCAAACTACCCTTATACTATTATTATTATTATTATTATTATTATTATTATTATTATTATTATTATTATTTTCTAAAGAACTCATTTATGTTCTATATCTAAATCTTCATCAACAAGATCTAACACAAGCAGATCTTCAAATGATCAACGCAAAAGCAGGTCTTCAAATCCAAAAATTCATCAACAAGACACACATTGACATATCTGACCTTGTTCATTTGAAGATCTGACCTTGTTCAATAACAAGACACACATCACAATCTTCATCACAAGCAGATTTTCAAATCAGATCTTCAAAATGATCAACACACAAACTTGTTCATCATTAACATCATCAAATTAAAGTCTAAACAACACACACATTGACAAATCTGATATGTGGACAACATCAAGAAACCCAAAACCCAAATTTAACATCAAGAAACATCATCCTTTATTTTGAACATTTAACATCAAGTCTACTCAAAACAAGGACCGGTTCTCACCACAAAAAAGAAACACCACCCCAAAGAAGTCAAAATGGGGGTTTCATATCATTTGATGAACACACAAACTTGTTCATTTGATGTATACGGTTATAGTATACATCAAACATAACAACACATCCAGTGACCTTTTTATCACCATAAAAAACACTACAAGTACAAATGTACAATTTATGATTAAAAAAAAAGTTTGTATAATCAAAACCAACCACTCATCGATTAGATCCATTATAACAAAAACACATTCGATTTGTGATTCATAAATGTAGAAGAAAAAACCCATCTAGTAAAATACAATCATAAACCCTATATTCATCTTCTCCTTCACCCACATCACACCAATAAATCTCACACACACCCGCACACGTTGGATGATGGTGGTGTTCATTTCGCTGATTCAAACAAAGCGTAGAGTAAATCCACACAGATTCAAACACACGCACATACACACAGAGATGGGTGATGTGATAGTGTTGGTGTTGGATGGTTGTTGTGGTGTTCAAAAAAGAGAGAAAAACTGACAGAAATATAGATGAGTGGGTGAGGTTAGGTGATTGGTGTGGAGAGTTTTTGTATTATGGATGGAGATGTGGGTGAGAAGATTAGTTGTGTTTGTGTGTGGAGAGTGATGATGGAAGTGATGTGGGTGGGTGGGGGTGGTTTGGGTGGCAGTGGTGGTTGTTGGATGGTGATTGTTACGCCCCGTGACCGGCTTGACCGAAAATTTAAAACTTTTGACTCGGAAACGATGGAACACAATTAACTCATACAATTTCTTCATTCAATGACCATAACCTACAATATTTAACCATTTAAACATACTTGCAAGAACGAAAACTCAAAGACTTTTCAAGACATTCCACACAAATTCTTCAACACAACCGGAAGACCTTTCTGAGACACAGATACGCCGTATCCTTTTTAGGGATACGCCGTATCGGGCAATGCGCCGCATCAATCTGGAATGATACGCCGTATTACTTTAGACCTCTAATACGCCGCATCTATTACATTAGATGCGCCGCATCGACCTATTTAGACATAAATTTACCGGATACGCCGCATCTCAGGAGGGGATGCGCCGCATCACCTGATACGCCGTATCTCAACCAGAGATACGCCGCATCTACCCTGCACCACAGAATCCTGGACAGACCCTACTGTCTCAAAAATGGGGTTTCGCCAGCCCCGCTCAGAAACCCGACCTCCCGGACTCGAAACTTGACGAAACTTTCCAAAATCCTTTAATATGTCCGAAAGTTTTATTTCATGCAAAAACATCACTCATTTGACCATCCGAAATAGTACTTCTAAAATCGGACGGGTTATGCATAATTACCCAAAATGACCCATTACACTACAAGACCATTATACCATTGCAACTCACAATAACTTGACCATAACCATTAACTTAGCGTATCAAAAGCATTCCATACATAAATTGACCCGTTAACTTTCCAAAATGGGTAGAAGCATGCTAGTGCCAAACACCCTTTAATGGGTACTTAAATCATCCAAATTCTAACTTAGACACCATGTTTACATCATAATCCATACACAAACTTGACTCTTGACCCAAACATAAACAAAGGTCATACATGACCTCAAGACCGTGAACTAACGCAAAATGACCATAATGAAAGAAGTGTACCCACAACACGAAAGGACACTTGGGGCTTCCAACTTCAAAAGAGCTTGGTCCAAAAGAGTTCCGATCTTCTAATTTAGCTTCTAGTTACCTTCCTACTTATTTCCAAGCTACTACTACGCCAATCCCTTACCTTTACTTCCGTCGCTAGATCCTACAAAAATGACATTAACTTCAAACGTAAGCGAAAACGCTTAGTAAGTATACAAGGTTTAACTATCATTACATTACCATGGAGCATAACATAACATTTTACTCACCTTGATCAAGCAAGTAAATACATAATATTATCATTACTAGCATTGGATCCAAGCTACACTTATTCACAAGCTCCATAACAATAACACATTACACAACATTACATTAGCATAATAACATTAAACAAGTTAATCCTATATACTTACCTTGATTTCCTAATAGCTCACTACTTGGACTTGATGAGGCTCTACAAATGCTTCCTATCACAAGGTTAACTACAATTAGTGACTAATAAACTAGGAAGATCATCATTTTACCACTTTTTACCATAATCATCAAAACCCATCATATGAACCCTAATTTTCACAATTGGGGAAAGTTACTTACTTGATGAAAAGAACACAATTAAGGTTTCCTTAAAGCTCCTAGATCACTTCTTGGTGTGCAATTGAGACAAGATGATAGATTTGTCTTTCCCTCCTATTTCTCTCTTATATGTCGACACACACATGGAACTAGCACAAGTTTTCCAGATTTTTCTTGAGCTATCTATCTAAAAATGAGTTAGTTGTGACTTTGGTCTTTTGGCAATAATAGTCCTTCTAGTTCTATACTTCTCATTTACCCACACCTTAAGTTATAATTAATCCCTAACATATTTACATGACATAATATTTACATTAATGGTACCTTGTCGGGGTACGGGTGTAACAGTGATGGTTGTAGAGATTGTTGAGGGATGATGGTGGTTGTTGGATGGTGATGGTTGTAGAGAACGGCGGTTGGTTGTTGTTGGGATGGGGTGATGATGGCATATTATAGGTGGTGATGGCGGGATGGTGATGGTTGGCAGCGGGGGTAGTTTTCAGACATGGTCCGGATGGTGTTAAGGGTGGTTTGGGGTGGCAGTGGTTGTTGAAGAAGAAGGGTGGCAGTGCTGGTTGTTGGATGGTGATGGATGGAGGTGGGGGTGGTTGGGTGATGTGAGATCTCATTTTTTTTGGATGGAGATACAGAGGTGATGTGAGATCTCATTTTATAAAGAAGAAGGATTTGTAGGATATGCAAAATGACACAATTACCCTCCCATGTGCACGTCACATGACCAATTTAACGGTCAAACTAACAGAAAATTTGGTCAATGGACCAAACGGGGCGCAACCACAGGGACTGGATCCGTTAAAAAAAGTTAAGGGACTATATCCGTTAAACTCGACAGAACACAGGGACCATTTTTGAAATTAACTCGATATATTATATGTGTATGAAAAATGATTTGAATGCTTAAAACCTACACTTAAAATTTGACCTAAAACAGTGATTGATGCATTTGAAAAAAATATGTATTACCACTCATTAACATAATATAACATATGATCTATCTTATTTGCATTATCACTAGATTTTGAGACCTCGATAAACGAGATAGTTCCATAATAGAAACAATTATTTAATGGCATGTATTTCTTATATTAACATAAAACATCAAACAAAATAAATAATACTAATATGGCTTCCGTTTGCGCAATAGATAAAGATAAGGAAAATTGTGTCAGAACACTTTAATGTTAAAAGTTAACCAAATTGTCTCATAATCAACATGAAGTCAAACAAATTAAAAAATGTATATATATATTTAAAACTTATCGTCATTTTGATTAATTCATACATTATATAATTCTAATTATGTTATGATTATTCATGTTAGGTAAATATGCAAATTGTAAGTTAAAATCTTTTAAAAACAATTACACCTCATAAAAATATATTATAATTGTATTTCACAAATATATATTTTTTTAGTAAATAAAAAATATATTATAATTGTATTAATTATGACAAAAAAACAAACATAATGAATATAATTTTGCATACTAAAAATAAAAATTAGTATGTGTTTTTTACATGTTTATGTCGATTATTATTATATTTTAAATATATATAACATTAAAGTTTAATAGTTAAAGGATGTGAAATAAAATATTTGTGAAATATATTAGGAAGGTAAATAAAAAGTATTTTTAAAAGTATGTTCGCATTCAATGTATTCTCACCTTTTCCATCTTTGTCATGCAAAATCTTTTCTTCTTGTCAAGTCACATATGATGTCACTATCTCGATCATATTCGTCAAGAGGAAAGTTCAATACGAAACAAAAAAAAACCAAAGAACAAACCGCTCCATCTCAACCATCCATCTATTTTAAATCTAAAGGTCTAGATTAATCCCTATTTTAATATAATTAATTATTAAAAGGCACTTTTGTCACTCAAAAAACATATCAATTACTCTAACCAACTAAAGTTTCACACACACTCTCATTCACTCTCACCAACTAAAGTTTCCAGCCACTGATAAAAATTTCCGGCATCATTTTCCGTCATGATCCACGTCATCATTTTCCGGCGACATCTCGGGTGATTTCATGCCATCATTAACGCCAACTTGATTAAATCCAAAGGTGGCGTCATCACCTTCATTCGATTAGTTAACAGAATCATTTCTTAAGCTAAAAGCTTGTTCACTTGACTTTAAAAAGTCAAAATGCTAGGCTGTTAGATCTCAAGATTCAAACTCTTTTTTTATGCTTAATGCTATTTTTGGATATGTATTCCAGCTGGTCAACGACATAAGAAGTCAAAATGCTAGGCTGTTTGAACTTATTTTGGATGTTATCACAATAAAATAAATATCGTAAATGCAGATGTCTGTGGTTGCTTTTTATGCTGTATAGAAATTTCAAAAATTGGTTACTGCAACAATTGAGATGGAAGTAGCATTACTGCAATTCAGAAATTGGTTATTTGTATAGATAATTTTTGAAATGTTGATTATGTTGAAGTATGGAGAAAAGGTTGCATACCAAGTGTTTGATTATTTGCGTAGGAAAACCTTTGATTTTTGAAGATCATTGCATTGTTTTTTATTGTCATGGTTTGTAATCATGTTACTGTAATTTTTATTTGCACATGTGATTGCAATATGTTGAGGTTTGATATTGGATTCATTGATAATTTGCTTGATTCTTTTGGCATAAAAATCTCATGGGATTCACCAAAGAATCCCATGGGATTCACCAAAAGAATCCCATGGGATTCACAAAGAATCCCATGGGATTCACAATGAATCCCTTGAGATTCATACTGAATCCCATGGGATTCACAATGAAACCCTTTAAGATTCATACTGAATCCCATGTGATTTCATACAAGTATCAAACTCAAAAACAGTGATTTACTTATTTTTACAAATCACTTGTGATTTTTTAAAAATAACAAATCACAAGTGATTTTTTTACGAATCTCGTGGGATTTTTCTGGACGGAATTTTTGAAAAAAAAATCGTCGAAAGTATATAAAAGTGCATATCTATAGAAAGATAATTTAATTCTCGTAGCGATGGTGTATTTTTCGTAGCTTGAAGATTTACCGTTTGCAAGATATTTTGTTTTTTTTAAAAAAAAGGTGAAAAGTGGGTTTTTATATTAAATGAGACAAAATGCCAATTTTGCCCTCCTTTTTTTTTTTTTTTTTTTTTTTTTTTTTTTTTTTTTGTTTGATCTATACCGTTGGATGAAATCAAAATGGATTGCTAGAATGTGCTTATTTGTTCTTTAGATTTTGTTTGTTTGTCATGGATCTCACCTCATTTGTCAAAACTCTCTATTATATACGTTTAGATACCCAAATGTGTAATGTAAGTTTATTGATTTAAAGGTTATATCAAATTAAAGTCATTTATAAGTTTAGTTAATGTTTCTTAAATATAATATGATTTAAGATCATTTGTGTAAATACAAAGTTTTTGTTTATTAAACACTTTTTAATATGTGTCAAATAGCAACATACTATTACAGGTATTTACATTTATAACCGGACATTTAAAATGTATAGAGTCTGTTTTTTAAAGCATGAACATTAGCTATATTTCTATTGGAGCAAAATGCAGCTAGTTCTTCTCTTAAGAGGTGAAGAAAGATTATTTATTACAGACAAAATTCTCAAAAAGTCTTTTTTTTTTTTTTTTTTTTTTTTTTTTTTTTTTTTAATACTTATGGTTGGTGGAATGACTATTATCTTTTTGTGTGATCAAAATTTGTCTTTTTTTCAATATTTTTTTTTTTTTTTTTTTTTTTTTGTAAAAGGATAAAATTTAGTTGCAAGAAAATACAACAACCGTCAGTAGCACAGAAAATAGTCGTCGGTCTAGTAAAAACATCATACCAACCACTAAAACTTTTCAAATTAAAAATAAGACACGTATCAAAATCTTAATGAAGTCGAACAATTGATTAGTGGCACAAAACAATTTTGAAAAGTAATTTTTTTGTTGTCCATCTAGTGGACCATGGTATAAAAAAGACTCTTTGGATAATTTTCTCTTTGTTATAAAGGTTAAACCCATAACTATTGAAGTTAATAAATATTATAGGCAAGTAGACATATAAAATACAATCTATATGTTGGAGCCTATAATGTATGATGTTATAAAGGTTAAACCCAACAAATATTATAGGCAAGTAGACATATAAATACAATCTATGTGTTGGAGCCTATAATGTATGATGTGTACACATGAGAGCGAGCAAACATAATTAAAGACAACACAAACATTTTCTTTACTTGTTAATGTTATGGCCTACAATATTGGGGCTATTTCGTTCTCTCTTAGGAACAGCTCAACTCTATCTCTGTGTGGGGTATATTGTTGAACGGGCTAGACGTTGACATTAACGTCTGTTTGTTTAATGTACGCATTGAGAGAAACACGACCATATGTCGTAAATCTTGATCAAGTAACGTATGACATGTTGGGCGTTATGATATACCATTAATCATGTTATTTGAATTAAGAAAAATTCGTTTATCCAAAGGCTACTCCGGACTGAAAATTTCCTCCAATGTTTGATTTTTCTGGAGTTTTAGATAAAAAGAAATGAAAGAAAGAAAAAGAAAGGTAAAGAAAGTAAAAAAAATGAAAGTTTAGGATTTACATATGTTATCGAGTTCGAGAAAACAAAGAAATACAAAGAGGATTTTTATTTTTTTATTTTTTTTATTTTTTAAGTAAAAGGTTTAAAACCTTGGCAAGCTTTTCTTTTCTTGAGTAGCAGAGAAAGGAAAAAAACAATAGTTATTGCCGTTTCGAACAAATAAGCAACATTTACAACCAATTTCTCGTTTCTTTTGATTTTAAGGAGACATGAATATATAGATCAATGACTGCCATCCTTTAATGTTTATAGAGGTAGTTTTTTTTTTTTTTTTTTTTTTTTTTTTTTTTTTTTTTTTTTGAACTATAACTTTCATAAAAACCAAAACGAGCAACCCCAAAATCAGGGCCCCCAAAACAAACAGAAACTACTTACATGAAACAAAATTTACACCAATTATCCAAAGATATAGACTTAATCCTACCTCTATTAGAGAACTATAAATAACCCACAGCCTTAACCTCACTCAGAATGTCGCTAGCACACACCGACTTGTTAGAGAATCTTAGCTCATTCCTCGCCTTCCAAATCGCCCAACAACCAATCACAATCAGACCCTGAAACACCTCTTTAGCCGTTCCATTTAAGCCCACGAAATTATGGAGCTCGAGCAAATCACAAAAAGAAATGGCGTAAATGTAGGACACCTTGCACCACTGACTAATACCCTACCACAAGACCGAAGACACCATACAGGAAGTGAAAATGTGATCCACCGACTCATCAGCAAACCCGCACATCTGGCACAAAGGATCCACAACCGGAACATGCCTCTTCAACAACGACACTGAAGTAGGAATCCCACCTAAGGCCGCACGCCAAGCAAACACATTGCACTTGATAGGGATCCACTTACACCAGTTCAACACGAAATCCTTAAAAACTCCCTCTCAACTATAAGGGGGGAGGGAGTGGTCACCAAATGGTGAACTTCCCCAAACTCGCCACGTCACCATCTACCAATAAAAACCTTCCAACTCACAAGTCCCCAAATCACCCCAAACCAACACCAAAATGGAGGGAGTGGTCACCAAACTACTTTTTTTTTTTTTTTTTTTTTTTTTTTTTTTTTTTAATATATAAAAACACAAACTACATAAAAATAAAAAACACATTTCATTAAAATTAAAAAGAGTACATGTTACAATACTTAAAAAAAACACAACCTAAAAAAAAAAAAAAAAAAAATCCTACAATACTTAAAACGAAACATTAATTAAAAACGAAACTACAATTTAAAAGTTACATGGCCATCCCCATTTTGCGGCAACTTGACGTTTTTCTTGTAGGAGGAGTTCCAACATAGCGGGATCGTTTTTCTTGTAGGAGGAGTTTCGACATTTTGCGGCAACTTGACGTTCTTCTTTGATGTCCAAATATTTTGTCTTTCTTTTTGCGTATGAGCTAATGTCTTCGCCCACATCATGGACCGAGGAAGAGGACGCCGCTTGCTTCTTTTTCGCCTTTCTTGATTCAATTGGAGGGGAGGGGTCTTCATTCATGTCGGGAATGATGTTGTCATTGCTACCCGATTCATACTCCCCCGACTTCCTCTTCGATGAACCGCTAGCAACACAACCCATGCCGGGAATTTCTTGAAAACACTCTTGCTCTTTCCATTTATCGTGATCCTTCACAATCTCCCATGCCGGAATATGACCAAAATCTTTACCTTTTGTTCGGGTGTTGTAATCCTTCAGGGCGACTTTCATGACGTCCACTTCGCTACACCCACTAGCCCTAACACGATCCTACACAATTCCATAAACAAAAAAAGTGTACAATAATTCTAAAAACTATATAATTCTAAAAAGTATATAATTCAAAAAAATATAAAATTATACTGCTTGGATGTAGGCGCCGTTGGATATACCCATGGCTTGGTTCATTGCTTTCCACTTCGTTGTCAAACCATGAATGGTTCGGGTAGTACCTCCCATAGTTGTCGCGTAATGCTCGAGAACCCGCTTCCAAAAACCTTCCCTATTTTGCTCATTCCCGAATCTTTTGCAATCGGAGATTTAAATCCAAGCCTTTGCCAACGCCACCTCTTGGTCGGGCGTCCAATGTTCACGCTTCACCTTTGTGGTTGCCTTTTTCTTTCCTCGCACATCAACTTCTTGAATGTCATCGTCTTCATCTTCTTCATCGGTGTCTACATAAAAATAAACAAACGTAAGTAAACAAAAGTGTATAAAATTAAATAAAAGTAAGTAAACAAAAAGTGTATAAAATTAAATACAAGTAAGTATGTATACCGGGTAATGGTTGCGTTTCGGGTACAACCTCGGTTTGAGGTTCGTCCCACGGGGACCACTCGGACGTCGTATTGATGTTGTAGTGTTGAGCATTCATTGGCGGAGGGTTGGCGCCCATATTATACGGAAAATAAGGATGTGGAGATGCGGGTTGTGGAATGTAAGGGGTTGATGGTTGAGAGAATTGGTTGGGAGATGATGTAGAAAATTGTTGTGAAAATTGTTGAGAGAATGGGTTTGGATATGTAGTTTGTTGCGGTGGTGGATAAACCGGGCGATTGAGGTGAGATCGAGTTTGTTTTTTGGAGGTTGTTTTCTTACCACTTCTTGGATCCATGATTTTGTGTAATTTTTTTTTTTTTTTTTTTTTTTTTTTTTTTTTTTTTTTTTTTTTTTGATGTATGATTTGTGTTGAATTTTTATTGAGAAAATGAGGTATTTATAGTGAAAATTGTGGTTGAAAAAGGGGTTAATTTTTTTATTTTTTTTTAGCCAAACGGCTAGTTTTTTCTCTTTTGGTCAAATATGACCGTTGCCAAACGTCTCCCATTTCACTCTTCTTCATCGGTGAACTTCACCAAAATCTCTCCCATTTCACTCGGCACCGCCTACCGGCGGCGATGTGCCCAATCGGCACCGGCCGGCACCGAGGACTTCCCCGAGTCCACTCCCTCCCCCCTAACATGTTATAAGCGCCAGTAGATCTTAATTTTCATTTTTGTATACATTTTCTTTAAATCTAAACACATTTCATTTGAACTAAAATTCAAATACAATAATTAAAAATACGAATTAAACCGAAATTAAAATATGATAAGACAAATACATAAAATTTAAAAACAAGCTAAACTAAGAACGATATTTTGCTTGGATCTATTCTTTTATTTTGTTGATCAAAGCCGCATCTTTCTTCGACATACCCTAGGTGCTATTAACAAGAAACTTCAATTCCTTGATTTTTTTTTTAGTTGCGAGGAGGTCATCTTTTTTTGCACGAGCTTGTTGCATTTCCTCTAAGACCATTTCCTTGAAAGCTTCTCTACTTGATGAGGATCCCGTCATTGTTTTAGAGTCCCATCTTTTACTCTTGTAAGACCTTGGCTTACCGGGAGGACATGGTTCTGGATCATATCGAAATAGCTCATTCGGGTCTTCAGCATAATCGACCATATGTACGCGTCTTCCGGGAACAATGACTTTGGCACCACGCCATTTCGAGTGATCTTTGAAGACATCATATGCATCATAGTGGACAAACATAAGCCCCCAAATATCTTGAATTTTTTTATAATGAGTTAGCCACATTAAATTGTTTTCACCACTAAGACGTTCATATTCGATGACAACGCCAACGAACTTGTTGCAATCATGTGTCAACATTGTCTACTTTTCTGTGATCATATCCTTGGTATGGTGGAAGGATGCATGTCATTTGTATTCACTTTGAATTATTGCCAATGCGTTTTTGAATTTTGGTCTGTACCAAGTCTTGGGTCCTCGGATATTTTTCCCAAGTTTCCCGCAAAACTTTTTTTTCTTCTTGACTCCAAGGTGTATGTGTGATGTCGATTTTATTCTGTCTCGGATTTTGTACTCTTGCCATTCCCTTTCCCTTTCCATTTTCGATGGGAGAAGTCTCGATTTGTGATATTTGCGGTGGTGATTGTAATGGTGGTTGTATTGTTTATGGTGGTTCTGTTGTTTGTGAAGTATTACCGAAAGCTCCAAAATTGTAAAATGGGTATTGTTGTTGAAGTTAGACTAAAGCCATTTGGTTAAAAGCATATTTGGTTCATTTGGAAATTTTATTATGGGAAAGTGGGTTATAGGAAATATGGTTGTTGGGAAGCATATTGTGAAAATGAGGGTAATGGTATCTGTTTTGAAGAAATAGAATTGGCGGATGATTGTGTAGCGGGTTGTAAGGAACTTGAATTGGTGGACAAAGAAGACGGGAGAAATCATTCATTGGTCAATCGTTGTTTGGGTTACTTATTTTGGGAGAGATGATTGAAATGTATGTGAAAGTGTATGAAATAAGTAAAATTGTAATTGTGTTTGGTTGATTGTTGATAAAGTGGGTATTTACTGAAAAAAGCGAGTCGTTGCCTTTTTGACCATTGCATCATTCAAATTCAAAACGAAAGTTAAAAAAAATGGAAAACTGTCGCCATTTTGATGGTGAAACTACCTATAACGCTATGGCATGCACCGTGCACTCTTAGAAATATAACAATGTCTGGTTCAAACACCTTCATTTTTGTCGTTTAAATCGATTAGGGCTGGATATTTGCAAGGTCAAGCTTAGACCAAGTTAGTCAATGGTATATATTGGGTTTCCATCTTTTTCGAGCCAACAATAAAGTGACATGATGTTAGCAATAGTTCTTGTTAGGAATATAAATATTCATATGAAAGACTCGGTCACCCCGAGTATCCATTAGCATTACGTTAGCTCGTAGGCTTATTAATAATAGTTTAGTTATAGTAATATTTGTGGAAGTGGGTCGGGTATTTACCCACTGTCAGCTCACTCCACAGCCCATGTGGGGCGTCTTATATGTAAGTATATATACCCTTTCCCACCCAAGGGAAAGGGTTGGATGTTCTCTCAATCTTAATCATACAACTTTAGTTTCTCTCACTAGAATATCCCATTCTCCCTCCTTCTCTCTCTAGAATTCGGTGTACACTCAAATCCGACCAAGTATTATGATAACCAATATATTACAATTGGTATCAGAGCTCATGGTTTGATTAGCTCGATTGTATGTGCGTTTTCTTGGTTAGTTTAGATCTAAATTGTAGTTTTTGAAGGTTTTTGGTCTTACTCTTGGCTCTCTTTGATTCTCACGTTTGTGGTGTTAAAGTTAGGGTTTTTATTGTTGTTATAACCTTCTTAGATTAAGTAGTGCAAAAGAAACCAAGCAAAAACGTTCAAAAGGGTGATTTTTAGGTGTTTTTAGGTGAAAAATGGAAACTGCGGTTTGACTCTCGTACTCTGTTTCTTGACCTGAGTTTTGTCGTCTGCGGTTTGATAGTGACCTAAGTTTTGTCGTCCGCGGTTTGATAGGGACAGTTTTGTCGGCTACCTATTGCGGTTTGACCAAAAGTCCTGCGGTTTGACTATTGAGTTTTGGTACTGCGGTTTGATCAAAAGTTCTGCGGTTTGACTATTAAGTTTTGGCTCTGCGGTTTGACCAAAAGTCCTGCGTTTTGACCTTTGAGGCTGGGCAACTGCGTCTTGAGTTTTGAAGATCTACACTGCGTTTTGTCATTTGCTGGTTGAGGTTTGACACAAACTTTGAGTGAGTTTTAATCAATCTTCTTCATTGAGTTTTGATCTCGGATTTTTTGACTGTGACTTGTCCAATTCACCACGTATACTCTGCATAACCTACTCATATCACAACGTAACTACAATTCACCTAATCCTACAAACATTCATCACTTTTAACATACAATCACTAATCATTGTAACGATCCAACAATTATCATAACACATCCAATCTATCATTATCTCACGGTTTCTTCTTGAGTTTGTAAAACTCCGCAAAAGAAACGATTTCTCGGTTTAAATCATTGATTTGTAAAATCCCGTGCACGTTTACACAATGTCTACCAATTGAGATTCCTTCATATCTGAGGTACTCAAATTGTACGACACGAATGATAAACATATTACTTCCAATCCTGTACAACTAACAAACGTGTGTGATTCTGATAATGCTAATATGGAATTGTCATGCTCGAATTCTCACGAGAAAGAGTGTCATCAGCCACTAATGTTGACTAATGAAAAGGAAAGTCGCATTGAATGTTTTCAATTACTTCATTCACATCTCAAGGTTCTGTTTGAACAACCTCGATACTTGGGAGGATACAAACGTGCATTCACAACACTCTTTGGTCAAGATGTTCAGACTTTCACAGCCAAAATGATTCTGTATTTAGATCAACTTGAACAACAACTTGACAAAGCAGAATTTTCTGAAGATAGATCCATGGCTGCCTTTTGTGTGATCAACAACCAACTCCAAGTGTTCATTGATTCACAATTCACTAAGGATTATGAATATGACAGTCAAATGACGAAAAAGTGTTTTACTAATTACACTGGAATCGAGGTTGACATGTTCAGAGTTACACTACTCCAACTCATGAGTAATGTTAAGGGGTTCATTAATGAAAGAGCACAAAACATGAGGAGCGGGACAGAGTCTGATAAGCATGATGATAGCAACAGCTCAGGGACTGATATCACACATGGTGTGGATGCTGAGCTCAGCCTAGTAAATCACCAAGTACCATCTACTGAGGTACATCTGTCTGATCAACATCATGTTCTTTCTAATGAACGACAACATACAGATCAAATCAAATCTACTTATAACACACATCTGTTGGAAAAGACTGATAGATATATCACCTCTGATTCAACAAATATGGGTCATAAAGGGGGAGAAATTGATCAGGATGCTGAACATAATGATGCGTCAAGGTTTTTGCGTACGGCTGAGTTTTTCAAATCAAATGATATGGTTGAAAAGGAAGTTTATAATGAACTTTCAAACAGATTTTTATAGCTTAAAAAACATTGTATTTCACTTGAAATCGCAATGCAACGAAAGGAAGAAAGTTTTCAAACTAACCTACCATGTAAAAATCCGGAACTCCCTGATTTCCGTGAATACTTTATGATAAATGATTTGAAAGCTCAGCTAGACGCCAAAAACTTAACAATCAACAACCTGAAAAACCATATTGCTGAGATGTGTGATATGTGTAATGAAGTTAAGGCTAAACATGACACTAATGTTATTGCTACGAAAAATGCTGAATTAGAACATAGAGTGGCTGAATTACTTAATGAAAATGAGACTTTGAAAATTCATTGCAAAGAACTGTGTGATTCTATCAAAGAAACGAAAACTAAGACTATAAAGCATAAAACTTCTTTGATTGCTAAAAATGATGAATTCAAGGATCAACTTCATGAGAAAGGTTTCACAATTACTGACTTAAAAAAAGAGCTTAGAAAAATAACAAGAAATAGTGTGAATACTAAGTTTGCAAAGCCATCAATCTTGGGAAAACCAACTTCACAACCAGTTAGAAACCTATCAGTTGTTAGGCAACCGACTGCGTTCAGATCAGAACGACCAAAATCTTCAAAACAACGGTTTGCCCCCCAAGTTGATGTGAATCAAGTTGTGTCAAAACCAGTTACTTCATAAGCAAGACCTAATGAAAAGGTAGCAGATGTTCGTACTAAGGCTCAATCTTCTAAGGTTAATGAAAAGGAAGTGAATGCTGGTGCTAAGGTTCAATCCCCTAAGACTAGATACATCAACAAGCCCATAATCAAGAATTATACTAAGAAAACTGATAGGCAGATGGTCGTAGGACGTAGGTCTTCTCTCAACAAGTCTTCCATGGTGCATGAGAAACCAAACACTCCTAGATCTTGCCTTAGGTGGATACCAACGGGTAGAATTTTTAGAATGGTTGGTCTTAGATGGACACCTATTAGTACAGATTGCATTACAAAGGTTGACTATGAAACTACAAAAGGTCTGGATACCGATATCACTAACCCATATAAATGTAAGCAAAATCGTCATGTTAGTGCAGGGAATCCTTACTAAAGTGCAAGTACATCGACCATTTCCTTCAAGGAAAAACTCAGAGTTTGGAGGCCAAAAGGCCTGAAATCTCCTAATTTAGGGGTTCTGGAAACTCAACATTGATGTACATGCATAATGAATCCTGAACAAATCAGCTCAGGACTCGTGCAGCAACAATCTATCTTGGGAAGAATATCGATAGTTATTCTTCATGTATCCTTTGTTCATATCTTAAATCAAATGGTAAATATATATATATATATCCAATATATATATATATATATATATATATATATATATATATATATATATATATATATATATATATATATATATATATATATATATATATATATCCAAAATGTAAATAGAAATATATAAACCCAACAAAAACATAAAAATCAGAAAAATAGAAAATACTAAAAATAGTTTTTCAAGGCATGTCTTCTGGTATCGATAACATTTACGATCCTAGAAATGTCATTCAATAATGACACGGGTCTTTAAATGAAGTTCGAGCAGAAGTTCAAAAGTTTTTCAAAACATGCCTACGTGGCTTGCTATTACTTCAGATACGCAACCCGATTTTCAAAATGAGGAAAGCCCGTCGCCGAAAAGACGGCTGTTCCTGACAACGTGTGAAGTTCATCCGGGCATGGATTACTGTTGGTCCCTTTACACGATTAGAATTAACTAGAAAGTTAATCTATTAGTGTTAATGACGAATACAATGTTTAAGGATTATTCTAACAGTTATAAAACGTGAATGTAAAAACAACAATATTTTTCAACGTTTAAATTCTTATTAGAAATAATTCCAAGAATCTATACCCAAGTGTTTTGCGGAACAAACACTTGGGATTGAATAGACAAGGGTATGGGGTGTCTCCTATCGAAACTCAAGTTTTGCTTGAGTGGTAACAATATACCCTACTGAGCTATCTCAGTGAGTTGTATACTCTTTGTAGGAGAGAAGTTCCTTTGTAAAAGTTCAAGACTTTAATTATACAAAGCACACTTTAACTTCTCTCACAGTTGCTCTATTTATACACAAGTATTCTAAGTATAAGTGATTAAATATAATACAAGTTGTTGAGGTTGCGTGTCTGACAATTACAAATAGTAATTGTCATTTCCAAGAACCAATAGGAAAGGGCTAAATAAGTCTTTGGGAGTTGTTGGCTGACACTCCATGACTTTTAGCCGCAATAGGGAAGGTTGAGTCTGACAAGAGAAGAGTGTTGGGTTTACACTCTTATCTTCTCAGATCTTTTCCCTATTGTTCCCGCCTTTTCTTCAGGCGTTGGTTCCTCAGTCATTCAATCACTTTGTTGGTTGAGGAGACTGGGGTTCAGTGAGTTCTTATCCAATACTCACTGAATCCATCATCTTCTTCTTTGGCTTAAGTCCTACTCAGGGAGTACCGCCTTCCTGAGTAGTGAATCCTTCTACTTGAATTCGCTTTAAGCATCCTGAAGATGACTCACTGAGAGACTGTTCTCTCAGTGACTTGAATTGTTCTCGGTTTAAGTTAACACTTAGTTAATTTGTGTCAAAATCATGTTCGAAGCATTCTTGGGTTTTACATGACCCAACAATCTCCCCCTATTTGGATATAAATTATTCCTAAGTGTTTTGATCAGATATGAGTGAGCTAACGACTTCTGCTCATACTGAATGTACTAGAATTTAAATAAGGACACTGAAATAATAAAAACATCATCTTATTAATATCATTTACAAGTCCTAACAAAACTAAGTACAAAAAAAGGATAGTGTTGGGTATTCAGGCAGGTCATCAGTTCAACTTGATTCCAAGGGCTTCAAGCTTGGGCTTCTTCGACTGCAGCTCATGTTGGTCAGGATGTTCATTGATTTTTCTTTTCAGGTCATGACAAAACCTCACATTCTCAGGACTCTTGAGTGGAGAGGCCATCATTAGAAAGCCTAGCATAGCTTTGATCCCTGATAGATCTATATCACTCCACCTCTGGAAGGCTTTGTCACCAAACTCATCAATGAAGAACAACCCTCTTTCAGGCTGTTCAATGACCATATTGTTTCTGAAAGGAACACCTTCAGGGAGAGCCCTATTGCAGTCAAGACCAGTAATCTTGATCTCAGGCTCAGCTTCTATCTTCTTTCTTTTCCTTGAAGAAGACTGAGAGGAAGCAGGTTGTGCAGATTCAGGGAGAAGAGATTGAATGCCAAGTTCCTGAGGTGCTGCTGCCAATCTTTCATACCTCAGACTCAATGACTTCATCAGATTAGGGACCACAACATTTGATTTCTTTGCTATTAATGGACCCAACTCGTCCAATTCAGTGATCCCAAAGTCAGCGAATCTGAAAGGTGAATGAACGTCAAAGTTTCTCTTGTCAGCACCTCTGTAGACAGTGACAACGGCAGGATTGGTGTTTCTTTGAATATGAACATCAGTGATTGGTTCTGGCTTCATCCTTTCAGTCATATACCACTGATATTTCTTAATCCTATTCTGCCTGATCTCTTCAGCTCTTTTGGCTCTTTCCTCCCTTTTCTGCCTGAGAGTGGTCATCTCCTCAGACTGAGCTTTCACAAAGGTCATACCACCTTCTCTTCCTGAGAGATCCTTAGCCTCAAGACCAATTTTCTCAGCCTCTTCATGAACAACCTTGATTAAGGCAGATTTGCTTGCCTTCTCCTCTTCCTTCAACTTCTTCTTTGCCTCCTCTTCCTGAAGATAAGTACTGAGTTCATCAGCTGAGAAGTGGTAAAGAACTCCATCAATTTCATATGGGATCCTGAGTGGTGATTCAGGATCCTTTGCAACCGTGATAAGTGCTGGTTGAGGCTCAGGCTCAGTGAGAATGCCTTTGCCTTTATCTTGATGGGAGGAAGAGGCTTCAGGAATGTCTTCCTCAGTGTGAGAAGGAATCTCCCCCTCAGTGTGAGAAGGAGGTTGTTGGCTTGAGACTCCAGTGTCTTTCTCCCCCTCAACTGTTGCTTGAGCCATGGTGATAGCAAGAGTTGGAGTCACTGGAGCAGTAGGACCTTTGAAGGCCTGATAGATCTCAGTCATCACTGATTTGATGTCCGAGGTGTCTTTTTGAAGACTTGAGATCTGATCTGCCAGAGAAGCCTGAGAAGCCTCGATGCCTGACATCCTTGACCCAAGAGACCATGCCAAGGATGTTGAAGATTGTGCCCAAGTACCAAGATGTTTTTCCTGAAGACCCATGGAAGTCCTGATTGAGTCCAAGGAGGTAGTAAGACCCTGAAGTTTAGAATCCTTCAGTAAGCTGAAGAGATCATGGATTTCAGCTGACTGCTTCTGATAAGTCTCAGCAGCTTGAAGGATCTTTTCAGTGAGTATGGGGTCATCCTTAACAGCTGACTGAATAGTACCAAGGCTTTTGGTGATGCCTTCAAGAGAAAGATTGAACTTCTGGAAATGAAGATCAATAGCTGTCAGGGAATGTTTGGTGTCTGATTGGATTTCGATCACATCTTCATGAAAACTTTCAACATCTGCCTTCAGGTTGGCATAGTGAACAGCTGCTTCAGTGTGTTGATCAAACATCTCATCAGTGAGACCAGTGAAAAGAGCATTGTTGGTCTTCAGTAGGAATTTGACCAACTTTCTTTCAGTGAGGGGAAGAGAGTTATCATACTTCTGGAGAATGTCAGTAGATGAATCAGAAGATTGAGAGCCTGACTCTTCACTTTGGCTTGGAGAGGACTGATGTGATGGATCAGGTTGTACATCAGTTTCCATATCCTCTCCTGCCTCAAAAATTTCTTCTTCACTCTCTTCCCTGAGCTCTTCATCAGACTCCATAAAAGCCTGATAGTCCCCCATGGACTCAATACCCAAAAAATCAACCGGCTCCTCTTTATAAAAAGATTTGCCTTCGGTTTGGTCAGGTCCTGACCCCTTTGTCATAATAACTGAGTGGGTTGTCTCAGCCTGACTAGCCATAATAACTGGGGTAACACCAGCCTGGCTTTTGGGGGCAGTTCCTGAAAGACTGGATCCGCCTGAGGGGTTGATGGGTTCCATATCAGCGGGTTGTTTCTTTCCCTCTGAGTCTTTGTCCCCCTTAGCACCTTCAACTACTGATGGGTGCTTCTCAGTAGTATCACTAGGTACTGATTGTGAGAGTTTGTGGACCCCCTTCCCATCAGGATTGTACTGTCCTTCAGGGGATTTAGGATCCTTTTCTCCCTAAGATCCTGAGGGTGATTGCTCAGGAACGTTAGCGGGATGTGAGTGTTTGTGGGTCCCCTTCTCAGTAAGGTAGTGCTGCCTTACCGAGGATTTAGAACCCTTTCCTCCCTTGGGAACTGATTGTTTTTTGACAGCTCCTTCATCGGGATGTGAGGGGGTGTGGGTCCTCTTCCCAGTAGGGTGGTGCTGCCCTACCGAGGGTTCAGGACCCTTTCCTCCCTTGGGCACTGATTGTGATTTATCAGTACCTTCATCGGGATGTGAGGGGGGAATGCTTCCTGATCCTTCTGACTTGTTTATGTCAGTTGGACCATGTGGAATGGGTGTGCCCGAGGTCACTGAGGATGATTGCTCAGTGACTTCCGTTGGCCTTTGTTTTGAGGTCAAGAGGGTCTCAGAAATGGGTGTCTCAGAGGTCTCGGCCTTTTTCAACCTCTTTTTAAGGTTGAGTTGGTTTTGAGGATCAGTCTCAGTGGCGAGTGGCTTGGGTCTAACCACCTGGCTGGACTGACCCTTCTTTGTCTTCTTCACCTTTTTGGTCGGTGAAGGAACTGGAGAGATAGCGTCATTACCCTGAATGACTGATTGCATGTATTCAGTCAGGGCAATAAGTGTAACCTCACTGATGCCACTAGTGAAGTTTGACTTGTGCAGTACCTCAGGCTTCGTACCTTCTGCATCAGTCCTCACATAGTCAGAACCGAGTAGGTCCTGAAGCACACAGGAAACAAATCTAGGATAGGACATGTGCCTTTGCCTATGTTTTCCTGAGAGCTTAGCAATGAGGTCTCGGAAGATTATTCCCCCGATGTCTATTTTTGTACCCTCAAGGAGACTGAACAACATCAATTGTTGTGATGAGTTCAACTGTTCCGTAGAGGATTTATTTCCACCCAGGACTGAATGACAAATGTCATCAGTATCCTCCAAATAGGGTGGAACCATGTTTTGACTACTGGAGCCTTTTCCAGTAAGCCTCCCACAGACATTCCTGGACGTCTGGGGTCATGGGGTGCAAGAAAGATCAGTTCATTCTTTATGTCCTGATCAGTAGGGTTGGGAGAAAAGGCTTCAGCAAAGTCAAGGCCTGTGGCTTTGATGAATGCTGAGTAGTCAAAGGAGAGGGTTCTATAGGTGATGTAAACATGAATTAACAATTAATTAATATAAAACGCAGCGGATAAACATCACCACAACGGATCCATAGTGCCATATGATCAATCAAATAAATAAACACATAATTTATACCTTTGTAGCGTGATCCGGGAGTCACCAACAAAACCCTTATGTCAAACACTATATGAAACCCAAGTGATCAAAATAGATCACCTCTATGATATGTCCACACTACACGTCCTTGATCACCACCCGATGCTAGTCTAAACCAACAATGATTCTTGGTACAACCTACAATAGATAATATCAAGAGAAGATCAAAAACACAAAACCCTAAGAGGGTTGTTATTGTGCCGTGACCAAGAGAGGGAGAGGAGGAGGGAGAGAGTTTTAATTAGCCTTAATGATAATTGATTCATAATGATTTGATCAAATCCCTTAATCTTATCATAATTATCTTACATTTAGGCCCCTTAACTAGCTCCATAATTCCCTTTGATTCCTCCATATGGCCGGCCACATTAAGGGCCCACAATGGGCTTGCCCGTTGTTGGCCCGGTCCAAAAACACTAAGTCTAACTTAGTATTTAATGGCCCGTTACTGATCTTGAGTTACGTAGTCGTTTATATATTGTAAATACGATAAATACAATCTATAAAATGGTGTCTCTGTGTATAAGTGTGTGACCCCATAGGCTCACATATGTCTAGCCATATAATTAGTGACTATGACACGAGCATTCTCCAACAGCTCCCACTTGCGACGTCATAATAATCAAGTAATTATACAAGCAATGGTTAGCGTCTAGCAACACGCCAAAGCCCCTAGAAATATGTGAGGTTAGTTTCTTAAACGTCTCATTTCAGATGGTTTATATGTCATCTATCCTTTTGTTACAGATACCGTGTTGAACATTAGACATGGATCAAATGTCATTCTAATAGTTCAACTATTCTGTTTCTCGATATGGATATTGAACAAGATTACCAAGTGGATTTAAGATTCATCTTAATCCCAGTTGGGTACGGCCATACAAACATCTGTTCAAATCATCGAGGGGCCCAATAGTATCTAACTCCAAAACAAGTGGAGGAACAAATCCCATTTTGACTACACGTGTCATTCACATGCTTCATATCACTCCTGATAATGGCTTTTATAACTACCTTATTCAGGATAGCGTTTAACCATATCAAGGAATGAAATTCCACACGTGCAAGACCTGCTTGCATCTCAAGTCTGAGGATAAGAGACATAACCTCTTGCGAGATTCACTATTGACGACGATCCATGTAGTGAATACTCGTAGGTTGGGTCAATCCAATGTTCATCCCAATGAACAACATGTGAGTGTGGCAAATAAATCACCAACACGCTCACATTTGTCTTAATTTGATGATACTCCCGTATCGTCAACCGACAATGGATAATTTTAGAATAAATAAATTATTCATGGATTAAACATGCAAATATAGAACACAGTAGTATAAATGAAGACGATCATACCCGGTATATCAATTCATTGTATAATACGACTGCTTACAGTTCCATTATCCAAATACTAAAAACAGATATGCATAAGACTACTCATAGGTCGGGATCCGATGTTCCCACCATGATTGAATCATGTTGTACAAGACAACAAGTAGTCATCTGAGTAAACTTTGAGAATACTTGTTTCAAAACTTATGAAACGTTTGAATGATGATTGTCCTTTGTATGTGCACATTCAAGTACAAGACGAGTATCGCAACAATACATTCCATAGGGTGTTTGAAGCCAGCAAAACACCTACTTTAGATAGTCATCTGAATAGTTTCTCAAACTATAAAGTATTCTTATTCTTTTAATGTATAACGCATTAATGCTCTCAGTCGAGCACATCTAGTCAGCAATGTCATCATTCATGATGACATCTTACCATGACTAGGGTTGAGTATTATCTCAGTTAAATAAGCATCAGCGTATGCAAACAAAACAGAGCTCCTCAATTATCCGTAAACGTTTGAACATATCTTTGGTCCTATGTAGGTCCAATATAATGTTCGTTTAACAATTATCTAACGACTTTCACTTAGATATTGGTTGTTATCAACTCATCTTGCATTCATGCAAATGATAAATATATAGTCCAATACTTAATATGACTTACATGATGAATCCTTCAGTCAAACTTAAGATTTTCAATCATGTGTTCAATCTCATCAAGTAAGATTGATCATTGAGACTCCCCTCAATAACGTGTCATATTGTGTTTAGACTTAATAACCGCTTATGTTTATTCTAATAAACATATATATAACAAGGTTATATGTTTTATTTTATAAATCCCTCAAGAGAAACTTCATTCCAAGCTAAGGATTAAAGTCTAGCTTAGGTGGAATATTGTTTCTAATATGTCAATGACATATGAGATTTAAGAAAATAAATAAAATGCTCCAACTTGCTCTCAGTGTACTTAGGAGTAATCTTATTAATCAAAATCAAGTTAATGATTTTATGATTAACATAAGATCTCTGCTCCTAGATGCATGATCTAATCCACACATGGATTCTTTTATCTTGTATACTTAATAAAGATTACATGGATTCATAAACCCGTTTGATTACTCATCGTCCTCGCAAAGGTAATCAACAAGAAAAGTGTTTTGATATCCTATTGTCATATTTCATATACATGAAATCAGGTATGACAATTAATCGTCTTTATACATTTAATGTTTGTAGCTAGGAAGATTTAATCATAGTCAATTTATTGAGTATGAGTAAACTCCATTTACTACACGTGCATTAAATGTGTGTACAAGTTTGTCCTTTTGAGTCTTCTCATCAAGAAACTCATTCTTAACCTCACAGTCTAACTGATTAGTAAGAGATCAATCAAACTCCACGAGTGATTGTCTTTCAAGGACTGCATCTTAACATTCATAGTTTTGAGCTACTCATCAGATACAATATCTGATAATGCATCTCAGTAGTTAGCAGGTTCACCATGATCCTCTAACTTATGTCCCTCAGCATTGATATAAAAACTATATCATTCAGGTGCAAGAGGTATCCTTGTGGATTTATGAATGAGAGATATCAATCTATGGTTTAACATATCCATGTTCAACCTTAGTATGACATTAGCAAGTGTACTCAGAAGGTTGTGTATTTAGTTCTTGAACAACTTCAAGGTCTAAAGGTACTCCCACTTGCTTTTGTATGTAGAGACTAATCTCTAGATACTAAGCATCTTGAGTAACAATAAATTGTTTTCAAGTGGGACATCCAAAATACACCGTTAGTTCTTGACTCTAGTTTGTTAATTACTTACTCTTAAGTAGTTAACAAATTCAGAACTTCAATTAAGACATAATGAGATTCATCCCATGCCATAATACAATGGTGTCTTAAATTCCTTCTGGGTTTGAATCATATTGAGTGTACACATGGCACATCCAATTTCTAACCTTGATAGCTTTGGAGGTAAAACAGTTTAAGTTATCAAAGATCAAACAATATCAATAGTGTTTGATTTTCCATGATGGACATATCATAAAGTTTTGGTATTCCATGAGGACTGATGTTGTGAGACTATCACACAACTCATTAGATGAACTTATACTTTTGGGCTTACAAATCTACCAACCAAGTCAAACTAGATGGTATCAATAGTAATTTTAGCCTATTGCATACTTTACTTCATGTGTATGTTTTGACTAGAAAACATAAACATTTAATATTATACGTCGTAAGTGTACATGTCCTAACAAGAAGACATAACAAATCAACGTCTTACTTTACGTTATAAGTCTTTCAAGAATTAACGGAATTGATGTTTGTGTCTTTACAAGAGACCTAAACATATTCAACTAAAGTAATTATGAGCGCCGACTCTTGGCCTCAATAGTATATTCAAGTTAATTTTGTACTTCATGATTATGAGTTTACAAGAAAACATAATCATATTTACTAAACAATTCAGTGAATATGTTGAAGTAGCTTTTCATGATACCTTGATATTTGTTCTAATTAGGGCAACATACATTTTATGTGTAGAAGTCCTAGTAGAATTTTAGTTTCTTACCTTGCAGTTAAGAAAAACTATTAGTCATATTGTTATATGTTGTACCTTGCACACAATTGAGGTTTCTCCCACTTGTGCATGGCACAACATCACGAGAGTATACAAGCACCACTACGCTCTTGTGTTTGTATGAGCAATATGACAATGTCTAAGATAACATATGATTTTTAGTCAAAATCAAAATATAGATATGTAGAACTTTATCGTTTTAAGAATGAATCATGCATAACAATTTTATAGATAACATTTCAGGAAGCAACATCAGGAACGCGACAAGTTATCTTTTAAAATTTATGCAATGGTTCTTATATAAACTATGATGCTTGACATGTGGAAAGTAATTTATTATTTCAAGACAATCTAGAAATAAGATGGGCAACTTGCAAGGTAATAAAGCTTACAGCTCCCACTGGATTAGAAAACATTACATGTGTTTCGTCACCAGTAATATAATCACGTAGCTCCCACTGGATTAGACAACATTACATGTGTTTCGTCACCAGTGGAGAGTGAGCGGCGATTAGATACTTTCCTTCTTTCATTGAATATCTACACATTATTGCTAATGTGAGTCACTTTGACTAGTAAACATGTACTTAGGTATTCAAGGAAGTGCATCAAGTTCTAACATATAGATGATGGGCTAGTCATCATTGCTATTTTAACTTGAAAATAGGCATGCATTTCCTCCATACTTGGTCTACCATACCACAAGGGTATGTAGTACCACAATAGATTTATTGGGTTAAGACAAACTGCTAGGTAATCATGCTAGTAATTGCCTTTACCACTTTGCGGTTTATTGATATTTCCGTCTTCTAATTATTTAAACTCATTTTAGTTTGGTAGCTATAGAAAACGTGTTCTTTAGTTATCCAAATATCTTATATTTCTACAATGTTTCAAAACCGAAACTAGGGTTATAAAACAACGTTGAAGGAATAAGATGTGTAACCATACTTAACCGTTTTGACTTTTACAAGACATCACGATTTATAGAGTAGGTGTTCTTTGAGTTTTATTAGAATTAGGAAAATTCAAATATTCCTATTATGGCTTTTCCTCATAAAGAAAAAGGATAGGAACAAGTCTCTTTCTTACAAGGAAAGAAGACTCAGTTCATACTTTTAACAAGAAAAGAACAAACTTTTGTTTACGGTTGTGTTGCATTAATTCATTAATTGAATTTACAAAGTTCAATTTTAGTATTTTCGATAATTATCCTTTTATAAATTAACTACCCCATGTTTATAATATAAAACAATTAATTTACGAAAAGGCTAAGATCCACATTGTGCTTCTACTATCACATCAGTTGATCTGCTAGCAATAGTAGATTCAATTGGTAGGCGACGATCACCAATTGAATTACATGTACAACTCTTAGATCCTTATGGGACTCATGGCATCTATTGTCAAACAACTAGTGTCATGTAGGCATGTTTAGTCCCATCTTTGCCTCGGGTCAAGGTCTAACCGCTTAACTCGATTAAGTCATCCAATTTGAAAACGTGTGATAATATATCCAGGTCTCACGCATAGAGAATAGTCACCTTGGGTTACAATTCAACCTAGGTCCCACGCATAGGCAAAAAGTAATTGCAAGTGTCCTCAAAATTGGACGGCACGACTTAAATTTTGACGGGTAAAAAATTTTGATGTGGATCAAAAGCGTGTACGAAAGAAGCATGCATTCATTCTTCGTAGCACAAGTTAAAAACTTTTCTTAACTTAAGTCTAATCATTGTTTTAATTTATGTGTGTCAAGTTGTCCATTTCAAGACTAATATATATCCTACGTGGATTATTATTTAGTTTGGACAATACAAATAAATAAATAAACAAACAATCTCAACCGGTTTAAGTGTTGTTTATATAGAAAACAATGATTTTAAGTTTCAAATCATATTTAAACTTAGTTCAACTAAATCATAAGACTTAGTTCAAAATGGTTTATGTTTTGTTTTAAGTTTTATGAAAACAATTTTCGTTTTTCATGTAGTCACAACCATACAAAAAAACAACCAAACAAACATACAACCACAATATGCAAAGCCTCAACCGATGAAAATCCTATGCTTGGTCTTGTGAGCCATCACAAGAACCAAGAGTCAACTAGGGACTTATATCACAACCACATGGAGGGCTCCCACTTGCTCCAAGACAATCATGAGCAAGTAAAAAACCCATAATGCACATGAACTTCAGTTTCTGTCAGCCCAGTTTTTCTGTTTTGCAAGGCCCAAATGCCCAGGAAGATCACCTCCTCATGATTCGGCCCAGTTGACAAAGTTGTAGCCCTATGTCTTGTGGACCTGCACCAAAAATTTTAGAAAAAAATACCTTACCAATCAGCAGGTAATCACGTTTTCCCAACAGGTGTCCAGCAGCAACTTTCAGTCTACAACTCTTCAATCTTTCGCCTTTTGCTTCCAAGCTCTTGTTTACAATACATATAAAGTAAAATACAACTAATCTACTTTGTATCTACTGTAAAATGCCCAAACATTGGCTACACCAAAAATGAATTACATTATAAAAGTGCCGAAACAATGGCAAACCCCAAAACAAGAAAAACCAACCAACAATCACAATCACAACGCACAAGTGGTCTAGGTTTTCATCGGCTTTGCATATGAACACATAATAATACATTCAAATAAAGATTATTACATGGTGTTGGCTAACTCCATGGACAAACATGCATGTATTTGCCATGGATAACAAAATAAATAATAAGAATTAAATTGTTAGCCAACGAATCGAAGAAATAATTAACAAGAATTAAAACCCCGAATGGTACGCGTGACAAATGGCCATAGACTCATAACCCACTGATATTAGGACCTTCTTAATATCATTTTATCACAGAAAAATAAGCCTCATGGGCTGATTTGAAATCGGGTTAAAAATCTTCCAAAAAACACGTTTTTAGGCCATTTTACGGGTACCGATCAAGTAAACAAACAACGTATGCATAACAAATGGCCATAGGATCAAAAAGTTCAGATCTTAAGACCTTAATAAAGTCGACATATTCATAATATTCAAGCCCTAGGGGCTGTTTTAAAATCACACTTTTAAATCCATTAAAAAACAATGTTTTTAGCCATTTTTACGCATACAAGATGATCATATGACAACATATGATGGCTCGTGATACCACTATAGGTGATGTAAACATGAATTAACAATTAATTAATATAAAACGCAGCGGATAAACATCACCACAACGGATCCATAGTGCCATATGATCAATCAAATAAATAAACACATAATTTATACCTTTGTAGCGTGATCCGGGAGTCACCAACAAAACCCTTATGTCAAACACTATATGAAACCCAAGTGATCAAAATAGATCACCTCTATGATATGTCCACACTACACATCCTTGATCACCACCCGATGCTAGTCTAAACCCCGTAACAATGATTCTTGGTACAACCTACAATAGATAATATCAAGAGAAGATCAAAAACACAAAACCCTAAGAGGGTTGTTATTGTGCCGTGACCAAGAGAGGGAGAGGAGGAGGGAGAGAGTTTTAATTAGCCTTAATGATAATTGATTCATAATGATTTGATCAAATCCCTTAATCTTATCATAATTATCTTACATTTAGGCCCCTTAACTAGCTCCATAATTCCCTTTGATTCCTCCATATGGCCGGCCACATTAAGGGCCCACAATGGGCTTGCCCGTTGTTGGCCCGGTCCAAAAACACTAAGTCTAACTTAGTATTTAATGGCCCGTTACTGATCTTGAGTTACGTAGTCGTTTATATATTGTAAATACGATAAATACAATCTATAAAATGGTGTCTCTGTGTATAAGTGTGTGACCCCATAGGCTCACATATGTCTAGCCATATAATTAGTGACTATGACACGAGCATTCTCCAACAGGTTCTACTCCCATTCATCACCGTGAAGGTGATGATTGACTCTTTGGTGTCTTTGGGGCTGGTTGCCACAGCCGTACACCAGAATTCCCTCAAGTAGTCATGGTAGATGACTGAGGGGGTATGTGTGAAAGCCTTTGCAAGAAAACAATTACGAAGATATTTCATAACGTTCTTGTAGGCTGGGTAGATTTGTGGATATGAGAAATTTCCCACCACATTATTTTTGGTTAGGTCTACACCCTCCATTGTGAAATCCACGTTGGGGGCATATTTCACAGCTTTAGAAGAAGCCATTTATGGGTAAGTCTGGGTTTGACTAAGGTTAAAGGGGTTCTAAAGCTTAAGAATGCACACACAATTTGTTTTTGAGAATAAAAATGGCAGAGTTTTGCTTAAAATTCTATAAAAACGTGTGTATGTATTCTTCTGGTTGGGGTATTTATAGGAAAGAGGAGATGGGGGTGTTTTGGTCATTTGAGCACATCTTTATTTATTCAAAAAATTATTTGGAAATTGGTTTGAATAATAAGTTTTGGGATCCGCATTTAATGCCAACACTCCACTTTCCTGGTTTGGCGCAACAGTCGAGGTGAACAGTTGAGCAGTTCTGCAAAAGTGCAACTTGCAGAGATGAGTCATCACATATTTGAAATGTGATTGGAGAGGCATTTAATGCCAAGTGGGAATGTGGTGGCCCATAGGTGGAAGCCAGAAAGGCTAAAAAAAAGAACAAATATTCTTGAATTAAATATGTGTTCAGTTACCAACCTCGGACATTTACTAACTAGATACTTAGAGCATTTAAGTTAGTATTTAATGTCCTTTTCAGGGTCCTGAATGAATTTTCATTCAGTGATTGGTTTTCAGGGACTTGGGATTAGTCACTGATGACTCAGGAATGAGGAATGATTCCTGAGACAAGGATTCAGGAACTTGGGTTTAGTTCCTGAGGAAGAGGCTTCAGTGAGATGTTTTCACTGATATACATATTCAGTCAGGGACCTGAGATGTTAAGAATTTACACTTTTAGTTGGAAGAGAGAAAAAAAAATTAGTCAGTGGACTGATTCTCTATATCCAACATTCCTAATTCAGCTTTCAGTCTTGTGAAAGTTGGTTCATCCAAAGGTTTGGTGAAGATATCAGCTAACTGATATTCAGTAGGAATGAAGTGTAATTCAATGTCACCATTTATGACATGGTCCCTGATGAAGTGATATCTGATATCAATATGTTTTGTTCTCTGATGAAGAACAGAGTTATTAGAGATTGCAATTGCACTTGTGTTATCACAAAAGATGGGTACCATCTTGTACTGAATTCCATAGTCACTGAGTTGACTTTTCATCCAGAGTACATTTGCACAACAACTAGCTGCAGCAACATATTCAGCCTCAGCTGAGGATAGGGCAACTGACTGTTGCTTCTTAGCACTCCAACAGACTAATTTCCCACCAAGAATTTGGCAAGAGCCTGATGTGCTTTTTCTATCCATGTTGCATCCAGCATAGTCAGAGTCTGAGTATCCTTTGAGATCAAGTCCTGAGCACTTTGGATAGTATAATCCAAGGTTAGGAGTGCCCTTCAGGTACCTGAATATCCTTTTCACAGCAGTGACATGAGATTCTCTTGGGTCAGATTGATATCTGGCACATAGACATACTGAGAATTGGATATCAGGCCTTGATGCAAGTAGATACATCAGTGATCCTATCATTCCTCTAAAGAGAGTTTGATTGACTGGTTTACCAGTTAGATCACGACCAAGGTTGTTTGGGGGAGCCATGGGAGTTTTGACTGAGGCACAGTCACTGAGATCATACTTCTTCAGTAGATTCTTTACATACTTCTCTTGACTGATAGTGGTTCCTCTATCAGTCTGCTTGATCTGAAGACCAAGAAAGTATGTCAGTTCTCCCATCATGCTCATTTCAAACTTCTTTGCCATTAGTTTTTCAAATTGTTTGCAAAGTTTGAAACTTGTTGAGCGAAAGATGATGTCATCAACATACACTTGTACTAGTATGACATCATTATTTGTCTTATAGATAAACAATGTGTTGTCTATCTTGCCTCTGACAAATTTGTTTTGGATTAAGAAGGCTGAGAGAGTCTCATACCATGCCCTGGGAGCTTGCTTAAGTCCATAAAGGGCTTTGTTAAGCTTATAGACATGATCAGGAGACTCATGGCTTTCAAATCCAGGAGGTTGCTCAACATAAACTTCTTCTTTCAGTGAACCATTTAGGAATGCACTTTTAACATCCATTTGGTATACCTTGAAGTTCATGTATGTAGCAAAAGCAAGGAAGATCCTGATGGCTTCCATCCTCGCTACTGGTGCAAATGTTTCTTCATAGTCAATGCCTTCTAGTTGATTATAGCCTTTGGCTACAAGTCTGGCTTTGTTTTTAATGACTATGCCATTTTCATCAGTTTTGTTTTTGAATACCCATTTCATGCCAATGACTGAGACATTCTCAGGACATTTGACCAAGGTCATTACCTTGTTTCTGTCAAATTGTTCTAGTTCATCATGCATGGCCTGAACCCAACTTGGATGTTTAAGTGCTTCTTTAACACTTTTGGGTTCAATTGTGGAAATGAAGTCCACAAATAGGCATTCATTGGATGAGGCTGCTCTCAGTTCAGCAGCCATGCTTCTTGTAAGCATGCCTTCAGAAGGCTCACCAATGATATTGACAAGCTCTATATCCTGAGATCTGGTCCAACTATCCTGAGGTCTTGGGAGTGGGTTAGAACTTGTAGAAGCCTGATGGGTATGATCAGGATTAGACACAAGATTTCCATTTCCTTGTGTGTCTAAGTGGGTTGAGTCATCACTGAGATTGTTTGGGTCCTGAGTATTTTGTTCAGACTGAAGGATATCATCAGTACTTGTATGTGCTTCAACAAACTCAGTGATGGTTGGGTTTGGTAGGTTGTGAGGGATAATGTAGTAGGAGAGGTTAGCATCTTCTTGATACTGAGTAGAAGAGTTGTTTTCAGATAGATATTCATCAGGAGGATATCTAGAAGAATTATCAATTCCTATCTCTTCTACTGAGGCAGTTGAGAATCTGATTGTATCAGTGCTCTCATCAAAGGTAACATGAAATGTTTCCTCAGTCTGCTGTCTCCTTGTGTTGAACACTTTGAAGGCTTTTGAGACAAGTGAGTATCCCAGGAAGTATCCATCATCAGCTTTTGCATCAAATTTTCCTAGGTGATCCTTGTGATTATGAATAAACACAGGACACCCAAAGACATGAAAGTAGCTGATGTCAGGGATTCTTCCTTTGAATAACTCATATGGGGTTTTCCCATGTCTCTTGACAATTATGGATCTGTTTTGTGTATAACAGGCAGTTTTGACTGCTTCAGTCCAAAAATGGTTGGAAAGGACTGATCCACATAGCATTGTCCTGGCAGCTTCAATAAGTGTTCTGTTTTTCCTTTCAGCAACACCATTTTGTTCAGGTGTGTATGGAGAGGAAAAGTTTTGGGAAATACCTTTCTCATCACAGAAACATTCAAGTTCATTATTTTTGAACTCAGTCCCATTGTCAGTTCTAATTTGTTTGACCTTAATGTCATTTTGATTTTCAATGTTCCTGACAAAGGTCATGATTGTTTCAGCTGCCTGACTCTTTTTGATCAGGAAAAATACCCAGGTGTATCTTGAGTATTCATCCACTATGACCAGAGTATACTTCTCATGGTTAATAGACCTTGGACTGACAGGTCCAAATAGATCCATATGAAGAAGATGTAGGCAGTTTCTGATGGAAAAGTTGGTTTTGGTTTTAAAGGATGCTCTGTGATGTTTACCTTTTTCACAAGCTGAGCATGGTTTATCCTTAGAAAACACAAGTGATGGTAAGCCAAGGACCTTGTTTTGTTTTACAAGATTGTTAATGTTCTTAAAGTTCAGGTGGGTTAGTCTCTTATGCCAAAGCCAGTTGAGTGCATCAGTGGCCTTAGCAAAGAGACATGTTCCATCCTGAGTTAGACTTGACATGTCTAATACATAAACATCTTGTCTCCTTGGTGCAATGAGGACAATTTCCTTATTTGCATTGAAGATGGTTCCTTGCTTATCATCGAACTGAACTATGTACTTTGCATCACATAGTTGACTGACACTGATCAGATTGTACTTAAGACCATTTACATATGCTATCCTAGTAAAGACAATACCATTGCAGTTAACTGAACCATAACCTTTAGTGAGACATGATGAGTTATCAGCAAATATCACTTTGGGTCCTGGTTCTTCCACATATTTGTGCAGACACTCCTTAACCCCAGTCATGCTCCTTGAACATCCACTATCTAGATGCCAAATAGGGTCCCTAGCATGTTTCTGCACAAATAGTAAACTAGGTCAGTTCTTTCTAGGACTCCATTTCATGGAGGGTTTGGTATTGTAGGTCCTTATGAAAGTATTAATTGATTCATGGTCAGTGGTTGAGTGGATTGAGCTACCACATGTTTTGCATTTGGTAGTAGGGGTAGCCTTAGTAGTCTGAGAGGATTGCTTCATTCCTCTTCTTGACTGAATGACCTTGTCTTTTCCTGAGGATTTTTGAGTGGAGCTTCCACTAGATTCACCATGTTTGTCATATTGACAATCGTCAGGATGGTGGTCATTAAACCCACACAAAGGGCAGGGAGGAAAAGGCTTGGCCTTTTGCTTCTGTTTCTGTTTAGAATCAGAAGGGTAGTTCAGGCACTGAGCCTTGAGTCCTGAAAAGTTTGACATAACTGAGCATTGTTTATGATCAGAGGTCCTGTGATCTTCCTTTTTGCAAATCATGCAATAAAGGACTCTATAGCAATCATCAGTGAGATGATTTGTATAGTTGCATAGCTCACATCTTTTCTGGGGTTTGGTGGGTTTGGGTTTGGTTTTTGAGGAAGTTGGTTTTTGTTCCTTCTTGGATTGAGAAGATTTCTCAGAAGATTCAATCTTCTCTCCTAGCTTCCTGACCATTTCAGCCAACTGATCAATTTTTGAGTCAGGGCTTTGGGTTGTTTCTTCAGAAGGGACTGAAGTTGATGAGTCATCAGTATTTACTGAGACATCAAGGTTTGCTCTCTTCAGGATGGTTGTTCCCCTTCCTGATCTCTCCTTAGGAGAGTGTGGTGAGAAGACCATAGGTGGGAGGCCTAGGTTAGGTGTAGCACCCTGAAGGGTATTCAGTGGAGGAAGTGAAGGGTATGATTCTGATTCAGACTCATCCAAGGACTCAGTGATTGGTTCAGTGAGTTCAAGCTTACTGAGTTTTTCAGTGAGTCCTAGCATATTTTTCAAGGCCTGACTTTCAGGAAGCAAGATCTTTCCAGTCTCAAAGTTTGGTAACTTACTGACTGGGTTGTCCCTGACAATCCAATCATTTGACTTGGGAAGCATTTCTTGCTCAAAAGATATGCCAGCTGGAACAAAGTTTAATTCATTTTGACACATAATTGGATCAACCATAAGAGGGTCAATGCCAATGGTTTTCTGAGAGATTAATCCCATAGTGTCAAAAACCTTAGGGTTCTTCTTGGTCCAGCTTTGAATGATAGCCTTTTCTTTGTTAAGTTCAGTTTGAAGGACTTGGTTTTGTTTCAAAATCTCAGTGTTCTGAATTTGTAGAGTTATTGTTTCTAGTTTAGCTTGCTTAAGTACAAGCAGTTCATCTCTACATTTGTTCAATTCTGACACAATATTGTTATATTTTGAAAGCAAGTTAAGTCTTTGTTCTTCAACAAACTTTAAATCAACACAAATATAATTCATGTAAGACTGCCAATCAGAATCATCATCCATAGAAAGTAAGGTATTTACCTTTTTCATGGTGATGTTGACCCATTCTCCATTTCTAGCATGGCCTTTTCCCACAGCCATCTGATCCTCTTCTGAAAGTGCCATCCGTGCACTAACTCTTATTTCCTCATCTGAGGAAACTTCTTCATCATCCCAATCATATGCTTCAGCTATTAAAACCTTGTTCTTTGTCTGAATAGGTTTAGGTGTTTGAACAGCCTGAGACAATATGGGGTTGGCTTCAAGAAGTGCAAGTTTAGCTTTGATATTCCTATATTTTGTTTCAAAATCCTTTACACCCTTGTTTTGGTATTGTTGGGTGGACTGAAACATTTTAGGTTGAAACTTGCTAGTTCCTGAAAATTTGTAAGAGGGTTCTGAGATAGTTTTAGAATAACAGTCCTTAGCAAAATGACCCTTTTTACCACATTTAAAGCATTCTGTGATTTCATTTGCTTTTGATTTTGTAAAGTTGGACTGATTTCTTTTGATGAAACGTTTTGAACTAGCAAGGAGTGCCCTCTCTTGGAATTCCAAGTTCAGGTCATTCAGGTATTCCTCATCAGTCCTTTCATCAATTTCTTCTTCAGAAACCTCTTGAGTATCCTGCACAACACCATTAGAATAGAAAGCAGTTGATATGGGTGTTGAGGTTAAGGCCTTTTTGGACTCATGTGTTTTTGAGTCAGGGTATCTCCTTGAGATCAAGTTGTCTTCATAGACAAACTTCCCATAAATTTCAGGGAGCTCAAGGGTCTGAATGTGGTTAGCATTCCTCAGGCCTTGTGAGAAGTTGAGCCACTTCTCAGGGAGACTGTTGACAAAGCCAACATTTGTCTCATGTTTGGTCAGTACAACACCATCATTTGATAATTCATTTATCAAAGTTTTGTATCTGGTGTAGGTCTGTGAGAGACTTTCAGAGTCCTTTGCCCTGAAAGTATTATACTCAAGTTTAAGGTCCATGACCCTATTTTCCTTGGTATCTGAGGGACCCTCAAAGCTGTTTACCAAGTCATCCCAAGTTTGCTTGGCTGTTAGACAGTTGATGACTGATTCCATTATATCGTCAGGAAGACATGATATAAGGATGCTTTTCAGGCGTTGGTCTTTATTGACCACCCTCCTCTCATCTATGGTCCATTGGGCTTTAGGCTTGTTTAGCCCTGTGCCAGTCTTAGGGAAAAATGGGCCATCCCTGATATAGGTGATGTAGTAGGGTTCCATACCAGTAAGATAGCAAATCATACGCTTCTTCCATTTTCTAAATTTCCCAGTTTCAAGTCTGGGTGCAACAGCTGAGTAGCTGCCACCCTTTTTGTCGACTAGCTGGGGTACATTGATATCAGCCATAGTAGGATCTTGGTTTTAAAAACCTAGAGCACTCTTGGTTAGTTTAAAAGATTTTATAAACCAGAGGCTCTGATACCACTTGTTGGTCCCTTTACACGATTAGAATTAACTAGAAAGTTAATCTATTGGTGTTAATGACGAATACAATGTTTAAGGATTATTCTAACAGTTATAAAACGTGAATGTAAAAACAACAATATTTTTCAACGTTTAAATTCTTATTAGAAATAATTCCAAGAATCTATACCCAAGTGTTTTGCGGAACAAACACTTGGGATTGAATAGACAAGGGTATGGGGTGTCTCCTATCGAAACTCAAGTTTTGCTTGAGTGGTAACAATATACCCTACTGAGCTATCTCAGTGAGTTGTATACTCTTTGTAGGAGAGAAGTTCCTTTGTAAAAGTTCAAGACTTTAATTATACAAAGCACACTTTAACTTCTCTCACAGTTGCTCTATTTATACACAAGTATTCTAAGTATAAGTGATTAAATATAATACAAGTTGTTGAGGTTGCGTGTCTGACAATTACAAATAGTAATTGTCATTTCCAAGAACCAATAGGAAAGGGCTAAATAAGTCTTTGGGAGTTGTTGGCTGACACTCCATGACTTTTAGCCGCAATAGGGAAGGTTGAGTCTGACAAGAGAAGAGTGTTGGGTTTACACTCTTATCTTCTCAGATCTTTTCCCTATTGTTCCCGCCTTTTCTTCAGGCGTTGGTTCCTCAGTCATTCAATCACTTTGTTGGTTGAGGAGACTGGGGTTCAGTGAGTTCTTATCCAATACTCACTGAATCCATCATCTTCTTCTTTGACTTAAGTCCTACTCAGGGAGTACCGCCTTCCTGAGTAGTGAATCCTTCTACTTGAATTCGCTTTAAGCATCCTGAAGATGACTCACTGAGAGACTGTTCTCTCAGTGACTTGAATTGTTCTCGGTTTAAGTTAACACTTAGTTAATTTGTGTCCAAATCATGTTCGAAGCATTCTTGGGTTTTACATGACCCAACAATTACTTTACATCCATGCACCCTCAATCTAATGTACGTGTCAATGCATTATTTCTTGCATAAGAAGAGAAATCTTCTGTGTATCTCAAATACTTTCCAGTCTATGATTCTTCAAGAAAGTATTTGGATTTCACATGGTGGTTACATGTGTTTAAAAAAATCTATTGGACTTATGATTACATAAATTGTTACTCAATCAACGACTCCAGCTCTTTCAATAGAAATCGGGTCCTTGATTGAGGGGGAGAGTAATTTATGACAATCATCGGGCAACCACAATTCATTAGGTTAATCAATTGAGAAATGACGTGTTTCAATCAGGGTTCCAGTTTGAGAAGATTGTTAATCTTGGGTTGTTAGTCTAGTGTTAACTCCAAAAAGTATATGTTTCTTTTATATGCAAGTATAAGGACTTATACGCAAATTGCTAATTGTTTCCTAGGCTTATATAAAATAGAGGACCATTCTTGCCTTTATTGAAAGTTAAAATCTCCCTTAGGAAAGAAAGGGGCCAATAATGCCAATAGATGGAAGTTTTTTTTCCTTAGGTATTTAAGCCCCACTGCGGTTTGACTTGGTCAAACGCATTAAATTCTGGTCAAACTCTACTTTTACTCTTCTCTCATACACACAAAACGCAATACCCTGTGATTTGACTGATATAGGACTTTCGTGTGATTTCTGGCCTAGGTAATGTTTGTTTCACATTCTAAAATGTATTTAGTAACGTTATCTTAATCATCATGGCTTGAAACTCATTGAAATCGTCTTATGCTTAGGGACTCGTGTCGAATCATCATCCTTGCCTAGGTTTGTGTTTTGGTTTGTGTTTCACTTACTGGGATTTACTTATAATTACTAGTAGATGCTTTTTTCCCCTATCCACAATGAAGTTATCCTTTGATTTTCGAAGGTTAGGTTGACTTTTATAAGTCAAAATCTTGTGTTGTGGATGTTGGTGTGTTATAGGACTGATCCAACTAGAGTAAGGAAGATATTTGCTGTGTTGATTAAGGTTGCCAAATAAACGTAGGGATGTTGTTAGTTGTAGGATTGAATTTGTGAGGTTCGAGTAGAGTTTCTTGGTTGCGTTTCTGTGTAAAAGTTCCTAATTGCGGTTTGAGAAATGAAGTTCATGGTTGAGTTTTGTGCTCAGATTCCTGGTAGAATTGTAGCTTAGGTACTGGATTGCGTTTTAGATCAGATGTTCTTGATTGCGATTTGCCCTTGACTGCGTTTTGATGATAGACTCTTGGTTGCGGTTTGCCTGAGTATAGTAGTTGCGTTTTGATTATTTCTGAATATAATATTCTTGCGGTTTGTATGTTACTGCGTTTTGATCATTTCAGAATATAATATTCTTGCGGTTTGCTTGTTGTTGCGTTTTGACTATTTTTGAATATAATATTCTAGCGGTTTGCATGTTACTGCGTTTTGATCATTTCAGAATATAATATTCTTGCGATTTGCTTGTTGCTGCGTTTTGATTATTTTTGAATATAATATTCTTGCGGTTTGCGAGTTGCGTTTTGCCTTTTGCGGTTTGACAATTTTTCCAGTAAACCTGCCTTTGCGTATTGGTCACTGCGGCTTGCCTCACTGCATTTTGAATATTTTCATGAAATACTCACTGCATTTTGAATCATTGACTGACTGCGTTTTGTGGTGTGAGATTTGATTTTGCGTTTTGATGTGCCGTATTTACTACATGTTGGTCTAATTTGAGCTTTGCCTGGTAAATGACAGTGGTGTGATCATCTAAACTTTTACATTGTGTTTTGCCTTATTCTGTGCACCTTGCCTGAGCACATTATGATCATGGGGTCTAGGTCACAAGGTTATGTCCTCTTATAGATTAGTTGACTTCCGTTAACTATTGAGTTAACACTATCCTGTGATCATTACACCCTCATGATCCCTGTGCTATCCGGTTTTGGTCCTTGCTTGCATAAGTCATAATCTTAATCTATAACTCACACCTAACACCACATTTCTATATGGATATTTCTTGTGGTTGTGATTGTGCAGCAACAATGACTGACACTAATACACCTGCTGCTCAAGCTCCTGTTATTCCTCTACCGGTTCGCACAGATGATCAGATATTGTCCCATGACCGCTGGGTTGCAATAGGAAGGAGCAACTGTTATCTGGATATGGACAGAACTCAACACAACTCTATCTACATGCTTGCTGTAGACATTCTGAAGCAGACAAATTTCTTCAGGGCTTTTACAGCTTGCTCTATGATTGCGTGGTTTTGTAACCTTACAACAGGTTTTACCTCTCGAGGGATCTCAAGAGGCTTACAACCCCACCAGGCAGTGTACCTGACCGATGTAGTATAGTGTAGTGGTAAGTACGGGGGATTGATCGTTCTCCACAGGGAATAGTGTTCGTTAGGTATGAAAGGCTACTCTAATTAGGTCTAAGGGTTGAGGAAGATTCTTTTTTATGTTTTTATAGTTTTTATGAAAGCAAGTAAAATCTCGGGTTTGAAGGAGTGGGCGGAATTAGTTGCTAGTCAACTAACCCAAAATTACTACGGATGCAAATAAAATAAAATAACAAAAATGAAATGTGGTGAGAAACTTATGTGTAGAGAAATGTGTTTACTTAGATTTCCTTACTCCCTAACTATCTTTTACCGGTTAATTAGTGTGTATTAGTTGCGTGGATGACGGGTGTATTCCTTAATACCATTCGTGGGGTGGCGTACTTACTTCCCCAACTCTACAAGCTCCTACTTCACTCCTATGTCGAGCCGGCTAGGAAGCTCCTAACATGGGATCACTAGAATTCGCTTGTGCATTAAATACAACCATAAAAACCTTTAGTACGCGTTTGGTTCATGTTTCTTAAGACGTTCAAGCAAGTTACCGAATAGGAAGTTAGCCAGTTTTCTTAAGCCTAACATAGATAAACAATCATCCAATACAACTAATAACACACTAACAACCAATAATCAATAGCTAGGTTTCATTAGATCTAAGCAAACACAAGATAAATTTAGCCTAACATGTTAAACAAAAGACAAGAATAAGATAGAATCAAACAACACATAGACATATTGAATGATTAATTGATAACTTATCTTTTAATGAAACATGGAAGATCTCAAGGCAAAAAGCCCTGAAAAAGTAGCTAAAATCGTCTTAGGGTTTTATCCCAAAATTCCACACACTAAGCTCTCCTTAATGACAAAAGATTAGAAAACTATATATAGATTTTTGGATCTGACGGCGTCACCTTATGGAGTGTGACGTCGTCACCTCGCCGCTTCTAGGGTTCCCGGATGACCTTCTTGACGCCGTCCCTCTTTAGCTCTTCAAAAATCCATTCTGGCTTATCAAGGCTTGACGCCGTCGAACCATGAACATGACGCCGTCCCCTTATGATTTAAGCCGTGACGCCCTTGATCAAGTTAAAGCGTGACGCCGTCAGAATTCACATGCTATTTTCACTGGCTTATCATGAGTAAATTTCACGTCCAACTTTTCTTGCCAAAGCATGACGCCGTCCAGAGTAAATTGTGACGCCGTCAAGAGTAACTTTTAGCCGATTTTTGAGACTTTGCCGTTTTCTTCACTTTAATGCTCCAAAAACGTCCAAAATGCCTCCTTTTCCAGATTTCTCCTCAAAAGTACCTAAAATGACAAAAGGAACGATTTAGGGCAATATTTGATCAAATAAATACGATTTAGGGCTTAAATGACCCCTTAAAAGCGGTACACTTTTCGCCTCATCAAATACCCTTACACTTGAGATTTGCTTGTCCTCAAGCAAATGCGCTTTTATTCTAATCAAAATACAAGTTAGGGGTCATTTAATGCTAACATAAAAGTAATTACAACAAATAATCGTTCCACTTCAATCATAATAAGCACGGAGATTATAAACTAGCACCTCACAAGTAGTGTTTAGATACTCACATCTCTCAAGTGTCATCAAAATAATTCTCATAAATGAAAACGGATAATATCTCTCACTACCTGTCATAGCAAATAGATTACCATAGGCTTGGGAAAGGATCGAAACCCTCCTCCACTAGGCGTAAGCACCTAAGATAAACTATCAAAGAGGGCTTTTAAATGGGTTATTACTTTAGGTGTAGGGAAAAAGGAAAACACGGTTTTGTTGGATACGGGATATTTTACTGGTGGCGAGTTAAAAATCTTGATCAATTACATGTACTATACAATGTTGCTAAGCCAAGACTAGACTCGATCTTAAGCTAATGATAAAATAACAAAAACATAAAATAAACATAAAATAAAACGGGATGGTAGTCCGTATGTTTTTTCTATTTTTCTTTTTCTCATTTTTTTGTGTTTTTCTTGATTTTTTTTTTTTTTTTTTTTTTTTTTTTTTTTTTTTTTTTTTTTTTTTTTTTTTGTGCATACACTTTTACCCTACCATCCAAAATAATACATCATAGGGGCATTGCATCCCCCTTACACTTGAATTTTTACATAACTTTACAAATACTAATCTAATGACTCGAATTAAGATAATCGAAAAACTTGGAGTACTTTTAAAATATTTAGCACATATGGGGGTAATAAATGATGTTTCTTCCCCATTACTCCATTACACTAGTACTTTACCCATGAGTCCCAATCGTCCCAAAACAATATGTACAAGGATATGACTCGACTCAGCAACCATGTAATCAATTAGATAATTAACTTGGGTTTAAACAAATGTTGTAACAATAATGCACTAAAGATGAGTGCATACAAGGTAGGCTAAGGCGATTTGGGTGTACATTTTAGTGGGGTGTAACAAATTCTTCCTTTAAGTAAAATGCTTAAAGGTCGAAACGAAAAGATAGGCTCTGAGGGGTGTACTAGGGGTATCGTGTACTAAAAATGAGTACAACGCAAAGGGTGTGGGAGAATTACTTGACCAATGTAGCCAACGTAATTATAACAAAAACACAGGTGTAAAACAATGGGTTAATCCTAATGCCTCTTATCATGTAGTAAATCTAACTACACGAATGTAGTCTCACTTGTGGCCTTGGAATGGTCCTAACGCAAGTTCTAGAATCTAAGTGCTACCGGTACACACATCATAGCATAAATGCTTTTCCTACCAATTCTAGGGGCGAACCTCACATATTTGGGGGTGGAAAATTTTTTAGTGGTACGGTTTTTGTGCTAGTCATATAACTCCTATCCGTGAGACGCTCATTAAGATCAAAGTTTCACTCCTATATGTTGTAAAAAATTTTAAATTTGGCACTAAAATTACCTTAACAGGTATTTATCTCAGTTTTATTACACATCTATTATTAAACAAACAAAAATCAAGCGTAATTGTATTCTCTAAAATCGTACTTTTACCCCCCCTTACACTTAAGATGAACATTGTCCCCAATGTTCAAGTAACAAGATGTAAAAGCAAAAAGTAAAAGAATGAAATCAAATACTCCCCTGATTCGCTCGGTGGATAATGAAATTACACGGTTAGATCTTCCTCCAAAGTAATGTAGAAGCTCCATGACTAATGCATCGCCATAAGCTTGATCCAAAACATTTCCTTGTCCAAAATAACCTGTTAAACCTGAGAAAACAAACACGAAAACCTGCATAACATCGGCGGGATAAATCTATATATATAAGGATATAATGCTTGTGGAATGATAACTTTGCAGATTCCTGGAGATTATAAGTTGGAGATTTTAATAAAAACTTTTTAAAAACAAAACTTTCAAAAATTTCTGAAAATTAAATCTGACGCCGTCAGGTTATAAACCCTGACGCCGTCAGAAATGACCTGACAAAAATTCTCATGTTAAGTTTCCGGAAAATTTCTGGAAAAACCTTTACCTTACTTCCTGGAAATCCTGCAAAACATCACTATGACTCGATACAAGCATTTGACTCAAACGAATAATAATATGTATGCTAATTTATTATTATTACGATTCATGTTCATTTGTGTTCTAATAAACCGATTTAGATTTCCCTTACACTTATCTTTTGCAAAATACCTTTATATGTAGTTAAGACGAAGTTAAAAACAAAATAAAGCATTTTCACAAATTAGTTTTGAACATGAATCAATAAGAATAAGAATTAAACACACATATGGAAACAAATAAAATCAAACAAACAAATAAATAAACACACAAAGCAAATAAAGCATGGGCTGCCTCCCAAGAGCGCTTGTTTTTGTTCGAGTCACGAGCCTGACTCTACCCTTATTTAACGGAAATAGGGGAGGTTTTCCCTACACTTAGGATTAAGTGTGGGTGAAAGTAGCGATACACACCATCTTGGTGGAAGTATGCCACGTGAGGAAAGAGTGGTGGATGAATTATATGCTCAAAGATATGGGATCCAATCATCATAACCTTACTTAGTTCAATTGGGTCAATGGGTGAATTGAAGTTTTCTCCTAGAAAGGGATCATCTTCTATCAACTTCGAGAGACTCCAGGTTAAGAATCCACTTTGACCTAATAAACCCGGTTTAAACCCATAATGTTTCTTGTGATCAATCATAAATGGGTGATGTATGTATGTAAGGTCACGGTTCACTCCTATATTAGCTTCCACTCCACATGGCCTAGAGTCTACTACCTTAATCTTAACATTACCCGGACTACATGGTTTGATGGGTGGATCGGGACCTTTTTCAATTCCTAAATTCACATCTAAGGATGGAAGATTAGGTAACGGTTTTGGCTGAGGCTCCGGTTCATCAAAACTAGGAACTTCCATAGAACTAAGAGTAAGGTTGTGATCACAAGTATTCAAACATACTTCTTCTAGTTGTGTTTGGTACAAGGGCTCTACCTCTATTGGGGTTCCTATAGTCTCCTCAACTTCTTCCGGGTAAGTCACGGGCGGTGTGTGTGCCTCAAATGATGGTAGGATTTGTGGGGTACTTGGTGGGCTTATGTTACTTACCTCATCATTCCTTGTGTCAAGATCACCTGTATCCTCATCATGTGTTTTAGTAGAATCTAACCCTAACATTTTCCCTAGTATCTCAAGTGCTTCTCTAGGCATCTCAACTTCTATATCCGAATCATAAGGATCATCCTCAATATTCTGACTGCTATATTCAAATTGCCCAAAAGATTCATCATGTGTTTCTTGAGATTCATCGTCATCGATCATAAAACCTAGGTCTTTTTGATCAATGTGATCATGCTCGGCTAGATCCTCCATCACATCAAGATAACCTAAGTGTTCACCCTGTATTATGGTAGTGCCTAACCATGACATGCAGCTAGGTGGCTCAACTCTATCCTCATCCCCAAACAAACTTGTTTCATGATCCTTGAAATTTGTGGTCAATTGACTTGTATTAATGTTTGTTGGGTTGTCTACCATATAATAATATTGGGCACAATTCTCAATAGCTTCCCATGCTTTCTCATCACTTAATTCCCTAATATCCCTGCCGGCAATATGGTAAATGTCCCTTTGGGCATGTCGGTCGACATGATTGTAAAAGATTTGAGTTAGGGACCAAAAATCGAAGTTATGATGAGGGAATTTTTGGAGTAAATATTTAAAACGAGTCCATGCATCATAGAGAGGTTCATCTTTATGTTGTTTAAACATCAAGATATCATTCCTTAGCTTGGTAGTTCTCCCCGGTGGGAAAAACTGAGCAAGGAAACGAGTAGTGAGATCATCTCAAGAGGTGATGGATCCTGCGGGTTGACGTTCTAGCCACTGACTAGCTTGGTCCCGCAGAGAGAATTGGAAGAGACGCAATCGGGTCGTCTCTCGAGTGGCAACATCAAGGTCTATAGAATCAACGATTTTAAGAAAGTCCTTGAGGTGTTGATTAGGATCTTCAGAACGAAGTCCATGGAATGCGCATCCGCTTTGCACCAACCGGATGGTGTCGGATCGCAAGGGTGTGATATTGGCTCCTTGAGTGAGCTCAATGGTGTTTCGATAGCCATGGTGGCTAGGACGGGAATACTCTCCTAAAGTACGGGCTCTAGGAGGTGGTTGTGGTTGTTGTGGTGGTGGGTTGTGGGGGTTAAGGATATTACCATCTTCCATGATGTCGGATGGTATGGTTACGAACAAAGACACGAAGAAAATAGATAGACTAAAGAAAACCTAGAAAAATAAAATAAAAATCTCACTAGAAAGGAATCTAGTGAGTAGACCTAATAGAAATAAAAATTCAACCTAAACAATAACTATTCCCCGGCAGCGGCGCCAAAAACTTGATTGCGTGGTTTTGTAACCTTACAACAGGTTTTACCTCTCGAGGGATCTCAAGAGGCTTACAACCCCACCAGGCAGTGTACCTGACCGATGTAGTATAGTGTAGTGGTAAGTACGGGGGATTGATCGTTCTCCACAGGGAATAGTGTTCGTTAGGTATGAAAGGCTACTCTAATTAGGTCTAAGGGTTGAGGAAGATTCTTTTTTATGTTTTTATAGTTTTTATGAAAGCAAGTAAAATCTCGGGTTTGAAGGAGTGGGCGGAATTAGTTGCTAGTCAACTAACCCAAAATTACTACGGATGCAAATAAAATAAAATAACAAAAATGAAATGTGGTGAGAAACTTATGTGTAGAGAAATGTGTTTACTTAGATTTCCTTACTCCCTAACTATCTTTTACCGGTTAATTAGTGTGTATTAGTTGCGTGGATGACGGGTGTATTCCTTAATACCATTCGTGGGGTGGCGTACTTACTTCCCCAACTCTACAAGCTCCTACTTCACTCCTATGTCGAGCCGGCTAGGAAGCTCCTAACATGGGATCACTAGAATTCGCTTGTGCATTAAATACAACCATAAAAACCTTTAGTACGCGTTTGGTTCATGTTTCTTAAGACGTTCAAGCAAGTTACCGAATAGGAAGTTAGCCAGTTTTCTTAAGCCTAACATAGATAAACAATCATCCAATACAACTAATAACACACTAACAACCAATAATCAATAGCTAGGTTTCATTAGATCTAAGCAAACACAAGATAAATTTAGCCTAACATGTTAAACAAAAGACAAGAATAAGATAGAATCAAACAACACATAGACATATTGAATGATTAATTGATAACTTATCTTTCAATGAAACATGGAAGATCTCAAGGCAAAAAGCCCTGAAAAAGTAGCTAAAATCGTCTTAGGGTTTTATCCCAAAATTCCACACACTAAGCTCTCCTTAATGACAAAAGATTAGAAAACTATATATAGATTTTTGGATCTGACGGCGTCACCTTATGGAGTGTGACGCCGTCACCTCGCCGCTTCTAGGGTTCCCGGATGACCTTCTTGACGCCGTCCCTCTTTAGCTCTTCAAAAATCCATTCTGGCTTATCAAGGCTTGACGCCGTCGAACCATGAACGTGACGCCGTCCCCTTATGATTTAAGCCGTGACGCCCTTGATCAAGTTAAAGCGTGACGCCGTCAGAATTCACATGCTATTTTCACTGGCTTATCATGAGTAAATTTCACGTCCAACTTTTCTTGCCAAAGCATGACGCCGTCCAGAGTAAATTGTGACGCCGTCAAGAGTAACTTTTAGCCGATTTTTGAGACTTTGCCGTTTTCTTCACTTTAATGCTCCAAAAACGTCCAAAATGCCTCCTTTTCCAGATTTCTCCTCAAAAGTACCTAAAATGACAAAAGGAACGATTTAGGGCAATATTTGATCAAATAAATACGATTTAGGGCTTAAATGACCCCTTAAAAGCGGTACACTTTTCGCCTCATCACTCTACTATTCCAGCCATTTACATCCAACAGTTTTGGGATATTGTGCGATATGACAAGGATACCGCAAGATACAGCTGTCAACTTAATGAACAATGGTTCGATCTCACCAAAGACAACATCAGAGACGCTCTTCAGATCATACCTGTTATTGAAAACCAACCTTTCACTTCCCCACCAGCACCTGATGAACTCATAAACTTTGTCAATGATCTGGGCTACCCCAAAACCATCAACACTCTTTCTACAGTCATTACACATGACATGTACCAACCCTGGAGAGATATCTTAACTATCATCAATCTATGTCTCACGGGTAAGACTTCGGGCTTTGAGAGACCAAGAGCTCCAATGATACAGATGCTTTGGGGGATTCTTAATCATGCCAACATTGATTATGTTGAGAGGATTTGGGAAGAATTCACTCACTCCATTCATTCTTTCATTGAGGACAAGAACAATCTGGCACTACAGAAGACAGGAAAGAAGAAGATCAACCTTCTTATGATTCCAAACATCAGGTTTACTAAGCTGAGAATCTTCCATCTTCAAAGTGTGTACAAGTTTCACCCAAGATTGGACTCCCCACTCCACTTGCCAGACGAAGAACATGTCCTTGGAAATCTCAAGTTCGCTGCAAAAGGAACTAAAAGTGAAGTCTTTGGGAAGGCTATTCCTGAAGATCTTATCATGAGTGAGATACTAAATGCACCTTACTATCAGGAGTACTTGGTGAAAGTAGATAAGTATCAAAGGTTCTTGGCTGGTGAACAAGTTAGTGATGCTGAATCCCCTCCTCCAAAACCATCTAAGTCCTCAAAACAACAGAAAAGCAAACCAAAATCCAAGAAACGCAAGGAGGCATCAACTACTGGCGATGCTCCGGGACGAACTAAGAAACCCAAGAGGGGTGATGTGAGTAAGAAACTTGGAGCCAAGAAACCGAGAAAGTTGGTTGATGTTGAAGTCCCCCTATCTGAACCAACTCTGCAAGATGAGGAGGATGATGTCCTTCAAAAGACCCTAGAGCTTAGTGCAAAAGAATACGCTGACTCAATGGGACACTCTACTAAAGGTGTGATTCTCAGAGAACCAGATACAGAAAGACGTTGACCAATGCCCGAAGTGGAAGGAAAAGGAAAGGGGATTGCTACTGTTGAACAAGTTGCTCAAACACTTCTGGATATCTCTTCTCCAGCACCAAAGTCAACCACTACAAAATTCATCCTCAAGAAACGCAAATCCGAATCCTCCAAAACCGTTGAATCTTCTGAAGCTGCAGGGGAAATGTATCCGAGTTTAGAACCCAATCTAGACTCCAGTGATACCGAATCCGATGAGCTGGGAACTAAGGAGGAGAATGTAGGGATGGGCGAGACACATGCTGAAGACATTACATGTCTTGATTCTGACAAAGCTGAAAAGGAGATATCATTTCATGAGAAGTAAGTCACATCGGATCCACCACTTGAATCACTGCATGATGAGTTTGTATCTACGGCATACCCAGGTGTACAAGAAAACCTAAAGATGAAAATCGATGATCAGTCTCACTTGGAGGAACCGGCTAGCTCAACGGGCACTCTGTCATCTCTCAAGAACCTTGAACACGACCCTACTTTTGGTGATTTGTTTATCACTGACAAGAGTACTGATGCTGAGACTAAAAAGACAAATGATGAAAAGGAGGTTGTGTCAATGGTATTTGTCACTATTGAACAAGACACGTCAGCAGTCCCAACAATGGCAATTCCAACTCCTACCACAACTCCAACAACCGAAGCTCCTTTATCTGCAACAAACTCACTGGCAACCATCATCACAACAACAGCAACGACAACACCTCCATCTACCCTCAAGAGGTTAGAATCACAACTTGCTGACGCTCTCAAACGCATTGCTGATCTGGAAGGTCTTAATCTACCTCAAGTTGTCAAACATCACAGCACTAGGCTGTCAAAACTGGAAAATCTTAACCTTGAATATAAGGTAATCACTGCTGTTGATGAACATGTGGCTGAAGCAGTAAGTTGGGCAATGGAAGCACCCTTGAGAACTCGCTTCAGAGATCTTCCAACTACAGATATGAAGGAAATTCTTCTTCAACGTATGTATGAGACGAATCAAGACAAAGGTCATGAAGATCACAGAAAATTATACGAAGCATTGGAAAGATCGATTGACTGTGACAACTCTGATCAACTCATGAAGGACCTGGCTGAATCACGTAGAAAGAAGAAGAAGAGCCAGGACAAACCCAAAACACCACCTGGGTCTCCACCACATCCTCCTCCACCATCTAGAGCATATGGAGCTACAGGTTTCTCTGGAGCTTCAGGATCTTCTCAAGCACAACCACCTCCTCATCCTCCTACATCATCTACTGAGAAAGATCAGTTGAAGCAATCTACCGGTCCAAGCTCTTCAAAGAATATTTCATCCACTGGATATGCTGCTTAGACGACATTTGACACTAGATTCAAGCCTTCTGTCTCATCAATTCCTGAAGACTTTATTATGAATGAAGAATCAACTATAAACGATCAAGATTCTTATTCAGATGATGAAGAAGACACCGCAAATTCGCATATTCCAAAAGGGAATCCTAGGAGCGATTGGTGGCAGTCTTTCACAGAGGAAGACATATCTACAAACCCAGGTTCTACTTGGTCCATTCCTACAAGTGATGAAAAGAAAGATTGGTTTAAGCCTTTGACCGAAGAATAAAGACCTGCTACACCAGAACCAACATGGTCCGTCCCCTCGTTGAATACATATGTTCCTAAAAATAACTGGGCAGCTGTTATTGCCTCTCACCATTTGTCTCCACCAGAGAACTCGTTACTGGCTTAAACCGGTGACATGGGAACTTTTATGGACTGGTTCTGCAAGAAGAAAGGAATCGCTTCACTTACACCACAAGACTTGGAAGTTCCAGCATATGAAGTAGTCAAAGTCTTCCATCCTGACATGATTCATCTTCAATACCAAATGGAGGAATGTCACAAGCTTTTGACAAATCAAGTAGATGACGGGATCCTAAAATACGATGTCAGCCAGCCCCTCCCACTTGGTAGTCCACCAGGTCAAGTTACTATTCAAGCAGACTTCTTCTTCAACAAAGATCTGGAATACCTTCGTTACGGCGACAAAGGTAGCAGACATGCATTGTCAATCACCAATATGAAGGCTGCACATTATCCTGATTTTGGGCTAGAACAGATGGTGCTCGATCAGATGTAGATAGACGAAGAGTGCAAGTATGACATTGCTGCTTCATATGGTATATCTCATTGGAGGTTTCACAAAAAATGATTCTACATTGACAGACATGCAGCAGATGGCAATCGTCGGGCTATACGAACTCACATGCGAATCCTAAGTGTTGTCAGGGTTGAAGTCTTCTCCATGTATGGGTATGATTACTTGAAGAAAATAGTGCTTCGCAGAGCTGATCTTAAAGAACACATCATTGCAGAAAACGACTTCAAGCACTTGTATCCTAGTGATTTTGAGGATCTGTACTTGTTAAATCTTCAAGGACATCCGAACCATCTACCTCCACCTGAAAAGAAGATTCTTGCTGCGGCAGTCAACTTATGGACCCGGGGTCTAGTTATCAGACAGCGTGTAGGAGACTTCCTGTAAAACCCGAAAATCTAAAACATATTATAAGACCAATTTGCCCTCATAATTTGAACTTGAGTAAAAGTTATCTAACTTTCGAATAAATTACGAAACTCATGATAACGAAAGAATTATGACGCGAAATAATTTTGAGGAATCACGATATAATTTTTCAAGCTACCAATAATATTTAAAATACACTACGAGTCCAAGTAAACCAAAAATCTCATGTTTCGTATGCGTTTTAACTAAAATAAACAAAGCCGAATCTATGTTACACGAATAGAAGGAATAAGCGTCTAGTTGAAGCGTGTTTGTTTGGTTCTTATTTTGGGCCGAACCACCTTTGTTTCCCACCCCTAATGTCGACCAATTATGAGCCCGAGATCAGCCCGTACAAGGCCTATCCATCCCACACTCAAATTGCCACCTTTAAACACCAAAAGAAACAAACCCTAAAGCCAAAATTCTGCCTTCTTCCTTGCTGCTGCTGCCGCCACTTTTGTTGCTGCCAAACGAGCCAAAGAAGCCCCAAAAATGACCCCTCTTGATCCCATTCTAAGGTAATTAACTATCCTCACAACAATACATAGTCATACGAATCGTTAACTAACAAAAAAAGGTGCGTTTGGTTGTTTGTTGGAGGCTGCCGATCGCTAGAGAGGAGAAGAGGAGGAAGAAAACTTTCTCGTGTGGTGTTTTTGACGTCTTGTAATTGTGTTCTTCGTCGTGTTCATCGAGGGTATGGTTTATTTGAATCCTTGTTCAATAATTTTAACTACATATGAATCTTGAATTATAAATGCAAAGGAAAATGGAGATCACATAAAATAACAAGCAAAAACCCTAAAATGTAAGAAACATATGGATCGATCTGCCTTGATGTGTGGTGTGATTCGATTTTGATTATGTTAAAAGCCATTATAATCAGACCTAAATGCATTCTAAACTCACCAATATTGATTTGTATCAAGAGCTAATGATTTGGATCATAAAATCATAAGAAATCACATGTGATAATGAAAACTGGTTCTGAGGTGAAATTTTGATCAACTTTAACCGACCATAAGTTAATCATACGAATGTATATTTCCATGTTTCTGGGGTCTAAAACTAAATTCATTGAATTGGCTACCTGGGAAAATTTAGTTTGTAATTTTTAGAGGCTCAGAAGGTCACTTTTTGATTTTTGGAAAATTACATGTCTGGTCGTACCAAAAAGTCTGGAAAATAAGTCCGGGTTTTTGATTTTTAATTTCCAAACCATATTGAATTAGGAAGAGCCCTTTGAACTGGATAAAATATAGGATGTGTGCTAGTAGCTTGAATTTTTTTTAGATTTTTGTGAATTTTCCTAAAGGGGTTAGCAATTGGTAACTTTTCGGTGTTCCATCAGATACGTTTTCAGAACAAGTTGTAAAAGTGGATTTTTATGTCATACTTACACTAACCAATAAAATCTGGAAAAATTAGCTAAAATATTAGTGACATTGGGGTACCTCTGTGAATTTTTGTGGATTTTATTACTGAGTTACACTATGACTTTTAAATTTAATAAAACGGGTCCAGAAGTGCCTTAAAAGCTGAGAAAAGTATATTGTGACATTAAAAAGGGTTAAGTGTTTATTTCCAAACATAAAAGGGTCTATATTGATATTTTGGTAATACTAATGGACTAAACTTGTGAGAATCTGTAACTTCACAATAATTACACTTTATACCCTAACCTTATGATAATTACACAAATGGTCATTCAACTTATCCTAAATATGAAACGAACTTTTGAAGGAATAAAACTATAATGATAACCAATGAACCTTTAATCTACCTACAATTTGAAAGACAAGTTAAACATGAAGTTAAGAACTATTTTAATTCCCTTCTACTCCTCTAGGTGTAAAGAAGGAGTGTACCTGATCGTTTCATCTTATTTCGTTTCGGGTTGTATTTGCTTCCAGAATAAGGTACAGATATTCTGACCTTCTCTGTAAGGTTTCCTATGATTCTTTTCCGATCTGTTAAATATCTGATTGATACTCAGTTACGATCTTTTGCTATGACACCTTTGCTTCGACCTTGATCTCTGATTTTGGACCTATGATATGAAGACCTTATTGATATGAGATGGAAATGTTTTAAGTAAAGTATTTTGAAAGGGTTTTTCAAGCATGATATATTGGATTTAAGAAAACAATTTTTGAGGTTCGTTTTATGAAAACTATTTGAAAGACCATTTATGAAAACTATTTTGAAGCATTGTTTTAAATGAACCTTAAGAGAAAACCTTTTGAAAAGTACTTTTGATATTAAACCTTTTGAAAATTTGACCATCTGATACTTTGACCCTTTTGCTATGAACCTTTTGATATGAACTTTTCATATGACTTTGAGATTCACTTTTGACATGACCTTGAGATATGCTTTGATATGACGTTGAGATACATTTCTGATATATGACTTTGAGATGACCTTGAGATATGACTCTTAGTTTGATACCCGAGCCACCTTTTGTTTCCTAGCCAGGAAGGTAACCTGGCCATGTCTGTGATGCACCACTGGCATGACTCCTGTGTGGGGGAGTGATTTCTCACGCCGTCCCCTTTTATATTATGATATGGCCATGATGACTTTGAGATTATGATTTTGAGATTGACTTTGAGTGGGGGCGTATGGATTGCAATCCTAGGCATGTATGTTTAGTGGATTTAACTATGACTTTGAGTATGACTTTGAGGTGACTGGTGCTTGTGTGCATTACACGCCTTTCACATTTCTGGGAGCTAGCTACTCCACCCCATTTGATACATGAGGCCACCCCTCATATTATCTGGTTGCCTGAGAGGTATCCCCTCTGATTGTGAGGCTATGATTTTGAGATGTGACTTTGAGATTATGACTTTGAGTTTCTGGGCTCGTGGTGGATGACTATCCTAAACCTTTACTCTTGTACCTTTACTTATATCTTATTCATTATGCTACTTCTGTTCATTTCTGTTTGCTTTCGTTTCCGTTTATTTTATATCTGTTCACTGGGCTTTTTAAGCTCAGCCGCACGTTTCTTTTCGTGTGCGGCAGGTTTTAGTTGGAAGCTGGGTATGAGTGAAGAGACCTTTGGACTTAGAAGACTTTGATAGTTTCGGAAGTAGAAGATTTTAGAAGGATTGCATTGACAGACATAGTATTTAGTTTTGTTTCTCGTTTGTAACCTTGTAGTTTCAGTATATCATTTGTAACCTTTGAATTTTCATTGTATTATTTAAGTCGTATGTTATGCTTGCCTTTGATATGTCACCATTTGCGTGACACTTCTACCCTTGCCGGGTTGGGGTGTTACAATTATGGTATCAGAGACAGGTTTACGACTTGTAGTACATCTACCCTTGGCCTGTGTAAGTTAGGACCACTAAGTTTCCCCTGTAGGCGCTCGTAGGGTAACCTTTGCGAAGTTGCGTAGGATTTTCCCATAGGAACATAAGTCATAACCGGTGAGAAATGGGTAGTCTAGGACATCCATGTAAGTAGTATTTGCTTCCGCATCACTCTGAATCTTGCCTTTGCCTTTAGTCATGCCTTATAAGAACGTTTATCTCAGAAGACGAGGAAGTCTTACCTTCCGTCACTTGAAGAATGAACTTTGTATGTTAACCAATTCCCTTTGGGAAGGATTTGATGTTGACATTTGTCTTGTACGGAATTGTTATCTAAGCATGCTGATGCTAATGACTGATATTCCATACATCTCAACTCTGACAGTTAAACGATATTCGTATTACTATCGGTGCACACCCTATCATTCCTATGTTATAAGCTAAACAAGATTTCAATCTTTTGAACTGTTCACAATTCTAACTTTCAATTTGATATATTTGACCTTGATAAATTCTAATACTCTTCCATCCCACATTTTGATGAACCATGTACCTAAAATTGATATGTGAACTATCCGTATGATTTGACAACCACATTCGCTTTGAGAATCCGTTTCCCTTTGGATGTATTTGACTTTGAGGTCTCTTGACTATGGAGTGGTGGTTTTTGTAAAGCTATCATGGACTACAATATTTGCGACCTTTAACAATCTGCTTCACCATATTTTAATACGATATTCTCAATCATTTGAATCTGTTAAGATTATTGTTGCTATGAAGCACATACTCCGATCTCTTTGATTTCCAATTTTCTCCTAACGCCTGTTAGCATCCATTCTTAGAAAGCTCCGGCACTTGAAAGTTTGTTGTACGAATTTCTGGTGCTTCTGATGAACCTTTTGAGATCCGTTTGGGAAGTAAAGTTTGTATTGAACTAATCTGAATTTGGCGAAACCACGATACTGAAGAAGTTAAGAGATTGCAGGAACTGATGGAATATGAGTTTGTTCACTTCAGTGATCTCTTGAATGCTCCTGTTGGGTTATGAGGAAGAAAGAGAAGAGTGTGCGGCGGCACACAGACCATCGTGAATGTAACCGTAATCATTATTCCTTTTCCGCGTATCAATACTTGATTTGTTCTATTTTTGAAACTCCGTAGCAGACGACCTCATTTGAGTTTGAAAAACGGAAGAAGCAACCACAAGAACATCTGAGAAGGAAGTTGATTAGTTGAGATTAAGTTCCGCGAAGCATTGCAATTTGATTTGTGAAGAGAAAGATTTGTGATATGAAGTTTTCCCTAAGAAGATTTCCTGAAGCTGTTTTAGTACCCATGTGACCACTATGAGTTTTGAATGATGTCAATTGTATTGGCTAGAAGATTCATGTTTTCGCGAGTATTCAGATAATTGTCATAGTATGACAGTATGTTTGTGCTCAGAGACGAACGAGGAACACGTTGACCATTTTTAGTATGAAGTGAACCGACCCTTTGTTCTAGAAGAATAGATTCACTTGATGATCAGAGATTGTAGCAAACAACACCACCCGGTATCCGATGACAAAAGAGCTTCCACGGAAAGGACCAAGACTGAAGACCATTGTCAGAGTTAGAAACTTGTAGAAGATGTGCAGAAGAGGTTCGTGACAGGCGGTACCAAGAGAGAAACATGTGAGGAGAAGACAGATTGAGATGAGACTCGATAATACCCCAAGCAACACGTGGAGATTTCAGTTGGGCATCAAGACGACCAAACCGTAGAAGATGAGCTTTCAGCACATAAACCAGGAAGTCCACAGCAGTTTGAGTTGGTGAATTATGAATCATGCTAGAAGACCTGTAGGAGACACGCAACCTTGTTTCTCTAGTCATTTTAGTTGTACTAAGATGAATTGAGAGCTGAAGCAGACTCGCCAATGGAGGAATGCACGGTGATCACGTAAGAGATTCATGCTACCACACCGAAGTGTCCAGAAGAAGTGTCGAAGACTTGAGGAACCAGACTCAAATTTATGAATTCCTTTTCACCCTATGATCGTATGATTAGACAAGAGAGCGGCTACTTGGAATTTGAAAGGATTCGAGATCATGAAATTGAAGGGATGAAATTTTGTTGTAAACGTTTGGATTTGGAAGATTTGATTTTTGTAAAGGATGAAGATATTGAAGACGTAATTCATTTCCCCTTAGACCACTTAAGTTTCCGTTACCTTTCGATAGGATCTTTTGAATGAGCTTTACCCTATTAGAAATTCCGTTCTGTGTTCGTTATGCATTTGTTGGATGATGGTTTCGTTATGAGAAGGATGATGAATTGTGGAAGACCTAACGTTTCGACGACGAGCTTCATTTTGAGTTGTACACATTCCGTTACGCTATTTGTACGTTCAAATTCCTCCGATCTAGAATCCGTAGTGATGTTTATTTTGGACCAACCTTAGGAGGTAGAAAGACTGATAGGTGGTTAAGATAAGTAGTTCTGTTCACGACTTGAGATAAAGTATGACCATCATGATGGTATACTCATATGATGCTAGTATTATGACGGTTCGCGAACGTGATAATACTTACGTCATATGACGTACCCTTATTGTGTTCATAGGATATTTCGAGGAGTACTTTAGAAACCTTAGAATTTTGATTAGAAATGTGAGGATTTTTGCATTTGTAAGATTTAGGTTCGTTCCACCTATACGCTTAATCTGTTTCGCCGTGATGCGACTTGATACATTTGGATTCTCGGTACGCGATGTTGACCTTTGTACATCCGATAATGATCTTAAGTTTCTTTGTAGAACTTTCTACCGGTTGATGTCACCGAACGGTATGTTTCCATCAATATGAATTCGATACATTTCTATGAAGGAGTACACCTATATTCTGCTATATATACGTTTCGCATTCGTTGAATCTGTTCATTTGATCTGACATGAGTTGAGATATGAGATTGAGAATTCGGAGGAAACAAGATTTGTTTATTTGTGAGAATACCTCGGAAAGGTTATTTTGAGGCTGAGACTATTTAGAAATCTGAAGAGTTGAACGTGTATATTACTCTCATGTTGCTATAATCAAATACGATCTCATTTGATTGTCTATCTCTATCCTACAGATGAATATCCGCCAAACCAACAATTTCCTTATACCTCTCCTGATGAGATGCGATTACCACCTATTAAGTCTGGCATATTACTCTTTTGATGTGAATCCTGAAACAACAAGTCTTTCTGAGGACTATTCGATCGACAACGAAGAGTCATGAGAAACAAGTCCTTTACATTTCCGTTCGCTGTCTGTTGTGTCTTCTGTTTCGTTTCATTTCCGATTGTTGGGATTTTTCACTTCCGTTTGTTAAGATTCTTTGGCGGAACCACCCAGAGCGGGAAGCTACCTGGGAGACCGAGGAGTCTATTCGAGCTAGTTATCCTCACTTTGTATTCTGATCTAGTATGTCTCTGTTTTGTTTCGATCCTTTCATTCTTGATTCTTTGCAAATTTCGAGGACGAAATTTTTCTGTTAGAGGGGAAGAGTTGTAAAACCCGAAAATCTAAAACATATTATAAGACCAATTTGCCCTCATAATTTGAACTTGAGTAAAAGTTATCTAACTTTCGAATAAATTACGAAACTCATGATAACGAAAGAATTATGACGCGAAATAATTTTGAGGAATCACGATATAATTTTTCAAGCTACCAATAATATTTAAAATACACTACGAGTCCAAGTAAACCAAAAATCTCATGTTTCGTATGCGTTTTAACTAAAATAAACAAAGCCGAATCTATGTTACACGAATAGAAGGAATAAGCGTCTAGTTGAAGCGTGTTTGTTTGGTTCTTATTTTGGGCCGAACCACCTTTGTTTCCCACCCCTAATGTCGACCAATTATGAGCCCGAGATCAGCCCGTACAAGGCCTATCCATCCCACACTCAAATTGCCACCTTTAAACACCAAAAGAAACAAACCCTAAAGCCAAAATTCTGCCTTCTTCCTTGCTGCTGCTGCCGCCACTTTTGTTGCTGCCAAACGAGCCAAAGAAGCCCCAAAAATGACCCCTCTTGATCCCATTCTAAGGTAATTAACTATCCTCACAACAATACATAGTCATACGAATCGTTAACTAACAAAAAAAGGTGCGTTTGGTTGTTTGTTGGAGGCTGCCGATCGCTAGAGAGGAGAAGAGGAGGAAGAAAACTTTCTCGTGTGGTGTTTTTGACGTCTTGTAATTGTGTTCTTCGTCGTGTTCATCGAGGGTATGGTTTATTTGAATCCTTGTTCAATAATTTTAACTACATATGAATCTTGAATTATAAATGCAAAGGAAAATGGAGATCACATAAAATAACAAGCAAAAACCCTAAAATGTAAGAAACATATGGATCGATCTGCCTTGATGTGTGGTGTGATTCGATTTTGATTATGTTAAAAGCCATTATAATCAGACCTAAATGCATTCTAAACTCACCAATATTGATTTGTATCAAGAGCTAATGATTTGGATCATAAAATCATAAGAAATCACATGTGATAATGAAAACTGGTTCTGAGGTGAAATTTTGATCAACTTTAACCGACCATAAGTTAATCATACGAATGTATATTTCCATGTTTCTGGGGTCTAAAACTAAATTCATTGAATTGGCTACCTGGGAAAATTTAGTTTGTAATTTTTAGAGGCTCAGAAGGTCACTTTTTGATTTTTGGAAAATTACATGTCTGGTCGTACCAAAAAGTCTGGAAAATAAGTCCGGGTTTTTGATTTTTAATTTCCAAACCATATTGAATTAGGAAGAGCCCTTTGAACTGGATAAAATATAGGATGTGTGCTAGTAGCTTGAATTTTTTTTAGATTTTTGTGAATTTTCCTAAAGGGGTTAGCAATTGGTAACTTTTCGGTGTTCCATCAGATACGTTTTCAGAACAAGTTGTAAAAGTGGATTTTTATGTCATACTTACACTAACCAATAAAATCTGGAAAAATTAGCTAAAATACTAGTGACATTGGGGTACCTCTGTGAATTTTTGTGGATTTTATTACTGAGTTACACTATGACTTTTAAATTTAATAAAACGGGTCCAGAAGTGCCTTAAAAGCTGAGAAAAGTATATTGTGACATTAAAAAGGGTTAAGTGTTTATTTCCAAACATAAAAGGGTCTATATTGATATTTTGGTAATACTAATGGACTAAACTTGTGAGAATCTGTAACTTCACAATAATTACACTTTATACCCTAACCTTATGATAATTACACAAATGGTCATTCAACTTATCCTAAATATGAAACGAACTTTTGAAGGAATAAAACTATAATGATAACCAATGAACCTTTAATCTACCTACAATTTGAAAGGCAAGTTAAACATGAAGTTAAGAACTATTTTAATTCCCTTCTACTCCTCTAGGTGTAAAGAAGGAGTGTACCTGATCGTTTCATCTTATTTCGTTTCGGGTTGTATTTGCTTCCAGAATAAGGTACAGATATTCTGACCTTCTCTGTAAGGTTTCCTATGATTCTTTTCCGATCTGTTAAATATCTGATTGATACTCAGTTACGATCTTTTGCTATGACACCTTTGCTTCGACCTTGATCTCTGATTTTGGACCTATGATATGAAGACCTTATTGATATGAGATGGAAATGTTTTAAGTAAAGTATTTTGAAAGGGTTTTTCAAGCATGATATATTGGATTTAAGAAAACAATTTTGAAGTTCGTTTTATGAAAACTATTTGAAAGACCATTTATGAAAACTATTTTGAAGCATTGTTTTAAATGAACCTTAAGAGAAAACCTTTTGAAAAGTACTTTTGATATTAAACCTTTTGAAAATTTGACCATCTGATACTTTGACCCTTTTGCTATGAACCTTTTGATATGAACTTTTCATATGACTTTGAGATTCACTTTTGACATGACCTTGAGATATGCTTTGATATGACGTTGAGATACATTTCTGATATATGACTTTGAGATGACCTTGAGATATGACTCTTAGTTTGATACCCGAGCCACCTTTTGTTTCCTAGCCAGGAAGGTAACCTGGCCATGTCTGTGATGCACCACTGGCATGACTCCTGTGTGGGGGAGTGATTTCTCACGCCGTCCCCTTTTATATTATGATATGGCCATGATGACTTTGAGATTATGATTTTGAGATTGACTTTGAGTGGGGGCGTATGGATTGCAATCCTAGGCATGTATGTTTAGTGGATTTAACTATGACTTTGAGTATGACTTTGAGGTGACTGGTGCTTGTGTGCATTACACGCCTTTCACATTTCTGGGAGCTAGCTACTCCACCCCATTTGATACATGAGGCCACCCCTCATATTATCTGGTTGCCTGAGAGGTATCCCCTCTGATTGTGAGGCTATGATTTTGAGATGTGACTTTGAGATTATGACTTTGAGTTTCTGGGCTCGTGGTGGATGACTATCCTAAACCTTTACTCTTGTACCTTTACTTATATCTTATTCATTATGCTACTTCTGTTCATTTCTGTTTGCTTTCGTTTCCGTTTATTATATATCTGTTCACTGGGCTTTTTAAGCTCAGCCGCACGTTTCTTTCCGTGTGCGGCAGGTTTTAGTTGGAAGCTGGGTATGAGTGAAGAGACCTTTGGACTTAGAAGACTTTGATAGTTTCGGAAGTAGAAGATTTTAGAAGGATTGCATTGACAGACATAGTATTTAGTTTTGTTTCTCGTTTGTAACCTTGTAGTTTCAGTATATCATTTGTAACCTTTGAATTTTCATTGTATTATTTAAGTCGTATGTTATGCTTGCCTTTGATATGTCACCATTTGCGTGACACTTCTACCCTTGCCGGGTTGGGGTGTTACACTTCCAACTTGGGATTGAAAGCTATCAGACTAAATTGAATCTCACAAAGCCTCGATGGGAAGCAAAGGGATTAGAATTCAAGCATGACTACACTGTTATCGAGTCTCCAAGAGCTGTCACGTTTAAAGACAAGTATGGAGTTCAGATGATCATGAGGTTCAATGAGATTCACAAGTTTAGCGATGGTACTCTGCGTCAGATTGATGAAGCGTTGGATTACCGGGTGAAAGAATTTAAGATCAACAAGAGTAATCCGGGGTTGAACACTAGGTTCTGGACTGAAAAAGACGTGCAGATAAGTGAAGCATTTATGGTTTGTATTGAGGAAAGGCTGAAGACACGGAGGATCTTCCACAACATGGAAAGCTTTGTTGGTGGCAGAATTCGAGAGGGCGATTACAGACTTCTACAGAGAACCGAATGAGAATATCCTCTTTGTAACAATTAGTCCTCTTTTTGCTGTTGTGTAACCATGTTATATAATAAACTTTGTACAGATTAATTAGTGATAACTATGTGATGTGTGTGTCAATTTTACCTCCCTCTTAGCTTGAGGGAGAGCAGTGTTCCGTCTCATTATCAGTCAATATTCAATCAGACCACATTTTTTCCCTAAAACTTTAAAACTCATTTAAATCTATTGGGATCACAAATCTCAAAAGGTTTGAAATTTTTGATCGAGGGAGAGAATGTGATTTAAATATGAAACCTGATAAAAATGTGATCTTTTGGACTCAAGTGTAGGCTCTCCCATATGTGCTAAACTCTTTCGTATATCGATGCACATATTAAGGGGGAGCGAATGATTTATGATGGTAATTGTGGAAGAATACCAAAGACCGACCATTTTATTTAATGTACTGGAGTTATAAGGATGGTAAGGTAAGGTATAAGCTCCCACGATCCCGCCAGTGCCGGAGGGATCTACCCAGGGACAATCCACTAGTTAGTGTAGAAGTCCTTAGGTATGATTAAAAAGGAGAAAAGTGAGAATAAGGGAAGAGTGCCGACTGAGATGGAACTAGTACTGGAACAAACCCAACAAGGTGCTAGTGATGAAGTCTCGGTAAGCGCTGAAGGGGATGAAGAATGAAAAAGAAATGTAATGATAAAGGGTGAAAAGAAAACAGCCCTCCTTACACTTTAGGCAGAAACCGGGTCAATACATATGCTGTCAGAATCACTTAGTTGTTTGCTGACATTGAAGACAAGTATCATGGACCCAGTGATACGCTGCACAACCCTACCTAGCCACTCAAGGTCCCTCAAAGGACTCTTGTTTCATTTTTCACGAAGATCAACGCATTTCTATCACCTCTCTCACTCCGAGTTAGACGATATTGAAAAGGTGGCAGTCCTCTCCAGCCTCCGTTCACTAAATCAAAACGCACAATTGAGTCTAGAGCTAAGAGATCATCAATAAATCTCATTAGGACACACTTCCAATATGTTTGCTGTTTCATACATCGGGAAAAGTAAGAAAATATATGTTAAGAGTCCTACGCATTATCCTTGTGGTATTGCCAGAACATCCGAGTGAGACGTAAAGTTTTCACAATTAAGATGGAAATCCTTCTAGTGTCAACATCAAACAAGCTCTTGGTGGGTGACATGTGAGATCCTTCATGGATCAAACTTGTGACAACTGGAAAGAAATGATGGGGCGATTCGCTATTGAATCAAACTTGTTCCAGGAAATGAATTGACGATCTCATTAATCAGTGAACTTTAATTCACTGATTCACTCTACCGTGATGTCTGCTTTGAGACATTCCGGTATGAGAACATGCTTAGTATGGTGATTCCGATGGTAATTCGTTGGATGATTCTTTACTAAAAGCTGGAAATTCCTGTCAAGGAGAATTCTCTTTAAAGGGGATTCTACCTGATCACAGGTCGGTCTTCACGAAACCAAAGGTTAATCCAACCACACCGTGCGAATGACAAAGCCATATTCGTTCCCCAACTTTATTGCTAACTGTTTTATTTCAGACTCATATAAAGATGGTGATGGTGGTACCTGATTCAAGCAGAGGCGTGTCAATCCACACTCCATGCTCACACTTCCAATTCATTATCAAAGACATCATGATAGCTGAAAGACCTACAACACAGCTTCCGCAACTCTGATGATAGTTATCATGATCCAAAAAAGTGTGAGCTTGCTTGTCCAATGGTCACTACATCACATGAAGGCGATACTACAAATGATGAACTTGGAGATTTACGGTGGCTGATGATCTCAAAGCAAGCTCAAAGATCACACAAGCCAAAGGAACAATACTCACAAGATCACGACTTAAAGTACAAAGTTTACCACCTAAACCACTTCCTATCACTTGTCCCTTTCTTTTCAACATGGTTCTTTTGTGATGTCTTCTTCTCATCACGAGGTTGCCTAACGAACCAACCTCTTCTCCTAAAGAACTTTTAAAGTCCCTAACCGCTAATGCATATTCCTTATCTTCACTATCGGAACTCGAGCATTCCTCATCACAAGACTCCTTATTGGCTTTCAATGCTAGAGACCTAACTCTCTCGCTTTTGCCTTTGACTATGTCGGAGTCCTTCTAGATTATCATCTCGTGAACTTTCAAGTTTCCTATAAGTTCATCGAGTGACAAAGTCGCCAAGTCCTTTGACTCTTCTATCGCGGTGACCTTTGCTCTCCATTTAGGATGTAGAGCCCTATGAAACTTCCTAACATAATTCATGCTAGAGTAACCTTCATCAAGAGCTTTAAGACTAGTGATAATAGTATTAAATCTAGCAAAAGCATTATCTATTGACGCATCTTCCGAAATGGAAAATTGTTCATATTGTTGAACAAGAAGATCTATCTTGTTCTCTTTGACTTGGTTATTACCTTGGTGAGTGACTAACAAAGTTTTCCAAATGTCTTTTGCCGTATTACACATGAAAATTCTTTCAAATTCCTTTTTAGGCAAAGCATTATAAATCATCATTTTAGCCTCATTATTTTTGGCTAATTTCCTTTTAAGTTCATCACTTTGTTTATCATAAGAAACTATTTCATCCTTTTTAGTTTCCGGATTCATTTGAATAGGTTGAAAGTCACCCTCGGTAATAACATGCCAAAGATCAATGTCTTTTGATTTCACGTACGTTTCGAATCTTGTTTTCCAATAAATAAAATAATCGGTTTCGAAAAGTGGTGGTCTTTGCATAGATTGCCCTTCTAGATATTTGTCTGAATCCATTGATCGATTCAAGTTTTAAAATACAATATATTTTAAAATCTTGACCAACCTGGCTTTGATACCAATTGTGGGAAACTAGAAGGGGGGTTGAATAGTTTACCGGTTTAAAATTCTTTTAAAAATCTTGTTTTAAAAGTTGGCTATTGGAAACTTTGATTCGAACTCTATGTGTAATCAATCAACACCAATATGAACTACACACTAAACTAACTAATATAAAATAATGAAAGTAAAGAGTAGAGTTGGAAAGATCAAACCGAGACAAAGGATTTATAGTGGTTCGGCTACGAAGCTCTTCTTCGCCCTACTCCACTCCCCGAGTACCACACTCGAGAGTTTCAAGCACTATGTCAACAACCTCCCTTCAGGCGGAGAAAACCGTACACGTCGCTTATCCTATTACCGACACTAAGCTAAATGTCGAGTGCTAATCTTAGCTAGCACCAATCTACTAAGGTCAACGTGACCAAACACACAAGCCCAATGGCTTCAAGAGATCACCACGATCACAAAGATCAACTCTCACTTCACTCTACTTAATCTAACTACTCTAGATCCTTTGATCACTCACACACAAGCACGATGGCTTTAAGAGATCTTCACTATCTTTTAAGATCACAATGATCTTCACTCACACTCTCACAAAAGAAAGATAATCTTGATGTATGCTAAGATACAACAAGGATGTAACAAGTGTTACAAAACCTAACAACTACAACTCTTGTATCTTCTTGAATACCTTGAGTTCTTCTCTTGCTAATGAAGAGGAATGATAACACCTTGTATCAATTTGGACACTTTTGTTCTTCTCTTGATAATGAAGAGGAATGATTACACCTTGTATCAACTTTGATACTTGTGTTCTTCTCTTGCAAGTGAAGAGGAATGAAGAGGATCACTTGAAGGATGATTGGATCACTCTTGAACAAAAGAAAAACTAACCTAAATGATCTAAGAAAGAAAGTGTGAAGAGAGTATTCAACTCAGAAAGTTTTGTGTGTGTAAGGATGCCTAAAATCTGTGAAAGGGGTTGGTATTTATAGGCAAAGAAAATCTGAACGTTACAGAAAAAATAGTACGGACGGCTCCACTAAACATGCCACGGCTCCACTAAATTTAGTGGAACCGTGGAGCCGTCCTAGACTAGGACGCTCCAAATTTTGTCTTTTCTGGTGAAAACTTATTTGGGACGGCTCCACTAAAGAAAAATAGCTGTTGTGATTTTCAAACATATTTTTCCATTAAAACATTTCTTAATATTTCAAAAATAATTTGTCATGTGTTATTTTTGAAAAAATGTTTTGTCCCATTAAAATGTGAAGTCTCAAAACACAAATTCACTTCTTTGATCATTTGTCAAGTTGTAAATTTGTTCTAGAGTGATTTGCGTAGAAACGGGATCTTCCGACTAAAAACTTGTTTACGTTAATTTTAACGTAACGTGATTTCACATTTTGTCATCCTCAAAACGTGAAGTAATCGAAAGATATAAATAACGTTTTTTTAGAACATTATTTACATCAACAATCTCCCCCTTTTTGATGATGACAAAATATAAACTCATTTTAAGTTAAAATTAGTTTTAACAAGTTTTTAATGAGTTTACTCCCATTTCTCCCCCTTTTTGTCTAATCAAAAAGGTGACTAAAGCTCCCCCTTGACGTATACTCCCCCTCATTTGGAGAATACCAAGGAATCGAGCAAGGATTCGTGCTACAAAACAAGGTTAGATGACATATATACAATATTTAACATGTAGCACCTAAGACAAATATCCAACCACAAAATGAATGACTAAGTAGCTAAGCATCCACATAAAATGAAAGCATTCATTCATACAAGCAAATGTCATACATAGGTATGACTTACATAAGAAGCATAAAAGAGACAATAGGAAACCTAAATCCCTAATGACTAAAGGCAAGCTTCATTTCCAAGAAAGTTCCTAAAGGTTTATTGGTGAGAAACTAAACAATGACATGTTTAGTTGTTAAGGTTAAGAGGTGGTGGTGATTGTGGCATCATTTGGGGTGGTGCTGGTGTTAAGAGATGTTCTATAAAAGAAAACATGAAGTGAATCTCGTCACTTAAGAAGAAGATGAGATTACGGTTATGAAGACAACATAGGCAATTAGCCCTATGTAAATCTAAGGGATGGGGTTGGATGGGTTGTGCCATGATAGGAGAAGGTGGTGGTGGTGAGTTTGTTGGGGATGGAGTTAGCATGGCATAGTCCAATGGAGTTACGGGGGATAGTGTGTACTCCATAGAAGATGTTGTGTTAAAGGATGATGAAGATGTTGTGTAGGAAGAGGATGTTTTAGAGGGTGCATTAGGTGGTGATGGTGAGTAAGGAGTGGCTTGGGAAGGTGGTGTCATAGCTTCATCATCTTTTGTGAGATCCACAAAGAGTGTTTTTGAGGGTGGTTTCACGGTTATCCTAGGTTTCTTGGAGATGTGAGAGGTGGAGCCTTGTGTGGAAGACATGGTGTTTGTGTGATGGGAGGTTGAAGGTGAAGTGCAAGATAAGCTTGCAAGGGTGAGGCCTTAAATAGGCAAGTTGGGTGAAATTTGAATTAAAGTTGATGGGAGTGTCCTATGGTGTAGTAAGGGAATCTTAGGGTGTGTGTGAGGTTGCAAAATTTGCAGGTTTGAGGTTAGGGTTGCAGAGATTCTAGGAGGAACAGAAAAAATCAGTCAAACAGAGACACGGTTCCTCTAAATGACCCACGGTACCGTTAAATTTAACGGTACCGTCCCTATTTAGTGGTACCGTGACACTATTGTCACAAAAATTTCTGTTGAGGCTAGTTCTGGGCAGCTGGGGGGTTGTTTTCTAGGGGAACTAGTTCTTGGAAATGATAGTGCCTCAACTCACTAAGTTTTTGTTTTCCTAATATGTCCCCTACAATGCTACATCTAGCACATAAAGATTATCAAGTAATTTTCCAAGATAATCATAAGCATGCAAGCATAAAGGACAAGATAAACTAACATCCAAATATAACATAAATCATTCATGCATGGTGATAGATTTTATACTAAGCATGCAAGAGAATTAGAGTATTAATTCCTAATTTAGTCTATTAAGAATAAGCCCTAGTAGGAGATATACATCTCTTCATAACTACTAATGACTTGAGCTTTCTCCCATTCTTGTTACATGCCCGTCTTGAACATTTATCTCATTCTCATGATTTGGATCATCAAAGGGTGCATAATGGGTGGAGGATTCAGAAATGAGAATGGTTGACACGTATGACTCGGTTATGGATTTCATGACAGGTGTGTAAAGTGAGTATTGAGGACCATGAAGGTAAGGGTGTAGGTTCATGAAGTGGTGATAGAGGCGGGTTAGGAACATCCCATAGGGTATCAATTTATTCTTGTTACCCTTGAGATGTACAACTCGCTTAGCGAAGAAGAAAGCGAGATTGTATGGTTGTTGGGTAAGGAGATAGTAGATCATATGAGCACAACACGCCGGGAGTTGCTCATGATTTCCTGTTAGACTTAGAACATTTTCTCGCAGGATGACTGCCCAAGAAAGTAGTTCATGACGCACCTCTTCCAAACGAATTTTCGTTGGATTAGGATAAGAGGAGTACTTATGAGTACGGATGATTTTGGTTAGTTCGGTGGGAGAGGGTATGTAGGAACAATATGGACTATTCTCTTCACGATAGTTGAAGAGGGACTCAAGACACCAATCCTCAGTATAGGCACATTGCCCATGATTTGGGATTTGAAGGATTTGAGCAAATTGCTCAAGGGTTAGGACAAATTTAAAATTTCTGACCCAAAACCAAAGAGACAAGGATTGATCCTCGTTACGTTCGAGTTCAACTTGTCGGAAGAATTCCAACATAAAGCGAGGACAAATGTGCTCGTTTATGTGGAGATGATAAACAAGGGATGGATCAACGACACGGCCTTCATGAAACCGACGGGTTTCAAGATTGACATAGGCACGAATGTGGTTACCGGGAGTTGTGGGTTCTTGTGATATTTGGGGTGTGTAGGTGTCGGTTAGGAGATGATCAAAATCATATTCATGAGACATTTTTGTTTCTGATGGGGCGTGTGTTGGAGTATAGTTTTGGCAGTTTTAATGCCTATTCAAGTTTTAAATTTATATTTAGCCGACTTATCAATAACACACACACTTAACGAGCAGTGTACCCGGTCAGTATGAAGATAATGGTAAGTAGAGTGTCGATCACTAAGAGTGGAACGTATTATCTAGTTATTCTAATTAGTATTTTAATATCCTAACGCAAGGGGGTTTCAGCCTGAGAGACTGGCACGATTTGTTTGCAATTAAATAATAAAATAAACCAATAGGCACGAATCAGCAAGTAGCACACACGTACACAGATAGATACTTGAGACAATAAGAGGGCTGTCCTTATGATTAAGTAGATTGTCACTTGTTTTATTGATAGCTTTATATGAAGTGTATGTAATTAACCCTTTCTCGTTGGTCCTAATCTTATCGGCGAGTAAACCCTTAATGATTACTTATGTCTAAAAGTTATTCCTATGTGATCAATTTAGAAATAACCGTGGGAGCCACATTATGTCCCGCAGTCAAATGCCCGCAAGCCACTAATAAACACAGAGGTTATCAATGCACTAATAAGTAGTAACCAAAGACATCAACATATAAACTTTAATTGATGGGAAAGCAAGTATTAAAGGGAGTGCAATCTTTCGTTGTCACATTACACAAGCCACCAATCCTGATGAATTAAAGTTTGCTAACACAATAAAACAAAACTACTTAATGAATTAAACACATGCAGCACCTTCTTACAGCTCTTGTATCTTTGATTTGGGTGTGTCTTGTGCTGCCTCCTTGACTGAATTCGTCCTTTGTTTTCTCCTGTTCGGACTTAGGTTATAATATAATGCGTACGAAATTCGTCTGGTCTTGGGGTATTTATAGTTTCTGTCTGAGGGAAGATGCGGCGCATGTACTTAACTTCGCGTGGGGTCCAAGATTATAATATTCAGGAATATTCGTACACCGCCAGAAGATGCGGCGTAACTCCATGATTAGATGCGGCGCATGTCCTCTTGTATCTTGGATCGTATCTGGTGATATCTTGATAGAGATGCGGCGCATGTCATGAGTGAGATGCGGCGCATCTGGAGCAGATTAGTCTTGATCTTCTTCATTTCAGTAGACTCTTAACTTTATGCATGTTTTGCTCCATTATTAGTCCAAAATCGCTAAGTTTCACCAAATGCTTGTTTTTACCTGAGAATTACAAAAGTAAACGATTAAGTATCAATCCTCATACATAATATAGTAAAACAAGTCAAATTAATAGGATAAATGATAGTAATAAAATGTACTTATTTGAGTTCATCAGTTTCCTATAAAAATGTTTTTAGGAAAAATTAGTATTAAGAATAGTTGCATTATATGCACATGCCTAGTGTGTGCCTATATGCAAACTATGTGGAGGTGCGGCAATCTCGACTCAAAAGAAAATAATGAGATTACCCAAACACTCCTAATTTTACTTTTGCTCAAGCAAATAAGTCGAAGACTACATATTGATTATGTAGTTCGATCATGATTTGTGAGATCTTGTATGCATGAGAAAGTGTTTTTAGTTTGCATCAACAATGCATGAAAAGAACAATTTCATGGTCATAGTTTCGTGAGATTTTGAAAATAATGGGTTTGGGGTGTTTGGTAACCTCAATGTTTTGGTACCAAAGATTTTGAAATGTTTTGGTGTTGATGACTTCAAAAAAAAGTTGAAAAACCCCAATTCAATTTTCATCAATGCATAAACCCTAGACCCAAAATTAAAAAATTAGAGTAAGATGACTTACAATTTTTGTTGAAAAAGGGTGAGAATGATTGAGGATCTTGAAACTCAATGTCTTGAATATGATCTTGAAGGGGTGTAATTAAGTGTTGGGTGTGAGGTTAAGTTATGACAGCAGTTGCTGAGGTTATGAGGGTTTGGAATGAGTGGTGTGGAAAAGGGGAACTAAAATACGGAATGTTCCAGATGCACGGTTCCACGGTACCGTTACATTTAACGGTGCCGTGCAACATTTAGTGGAGCCGTGTATCTGCAGGGATGGTTTTCTGTCCCATTTTGATGTTTGACGAATAAGTCTCGCTGTTTTAGAGAGACTCTATGACACGAGGAAGGAATTTATACCAAATAAATTCCTTTGACTAGGAAACCTAAACTAGACTTAACGAGACACACGAGATGACTTCAAGAGTCATGAGGTTTATGGAACATGTTCCATCATTCCTAGACCTAGACGAAGGTAGTTAAAGGATTCTCGTTTAAGAGGTTTGGTAAGGATGTCTGCGATATTGTCCTGAGAAGGAACTTTCTCAATAGAAATATTTCCTTTCTGAACATTATCACGAAGGAAGTGGTGGCGAATTTCGATATGTTTAGTATGGGAGTGTTGAACGGGGTTCTTGCTCAAGTTAATAGCACCTTTATTATCACACATAATGGGGACGTCATCTAAATGAATGTCATAGTCTATATGGGCTTGTTTCATCCATAGTGCTTGTTAACATGCCTTTCCGGCGCTTACGTACTCGGCTTCGGTTGTGGAGATAGCAAGAGCCGTTTGTTTCTTGGAGAACCAAGAAGTTAAGCAACAACCCATGAAGGTACAAACGCCACTCGTACTCTTTCGATCCACATAATCTCCCGCATGATCAGAGTCGGCATAGACAACAGTTTCTACACCGGTCCCCTTGGGATAGAATAATCCCAAGTGTTTAGTGCCTTTAATGTATCGGAAGATACGCTTAACCGCTTTAAGGTGAGAGGTTTTGGGATCCTCTTGGAAGCGAGCACAAAGGCAGACACTAAACATGATGTCGGGCCTACTTGCCGTGAGGTATAGTAAACTTCCTATCATACCTCTATACTTAGTGCTATCCACGGACTCACCTTCTTCATCTTTCGTGAGTTTTATTTCCGTGGACATGGGGGTTTTCATGGGCTTAGACTCTTCTAAACTAAACTTCTTAAGCATTTCTTTACTATACTTTGCTTGATTAAAGAAGATACCATCTTCTATTTGTTTGATTTGTAAACCAAGGAAGAAGTTCAATTCACCCATCATGCTCATCTCAAACTCGTCATGCATGATCTTAGAGAAATCATCGCACATCTCTGAACAAGTTGATCCGAATATAATGTCGTCGACATATATTTGAACAATGATGAGATGTGAATCTCTTTTCTTTGTGAAGAGTGTGTTATCAACCTTTCCCATGGTATATTCATGTTCAATCAAGAAAGCTTTCAGTCTATCATACCAAGCTTTAGGAGCTTGTTTAAGACCATAGAGTGCTTTCTTGAGCTTGTAAACATGATTCGGATATTCGAAATCAACGAATCCCGGAGGTTGTGCAACATACACCTCCTCGTTGATATAACCATTAAGGAACGCACTCTTCACGTCCATTTGGTATAGTTTAAAGTCTAAGGCACAAGCATAGGCAAGGAGTATTCTAATTGATTCTAATCTAGCTACGGGTGCATAGGTTTCATCATAATCTATTCCCTCTTGTTGGTTATAGCCTTGTGCTACCAACCTTGCCTTATTCCTAACTACGACGCCATTTTCGTCGAGTTTATTCCTAAACACCCACTTAGTTCCTATGATTGTTTGATTCTTAGGAAGAGGTACTAAATCCCAAACTTGGTTTGCGGTGAATTGATTAAGTTCTTCTTGCATGGCAAGTATCCAACTTTCATCCTTAATCGCTTCACCTACATTCTTAGGTTCTACGGTTGATATGAAACAAAAGAAATTACTTTTGTTTTATGTTTGTGACCTAAGGGTTCTTTGGTTTAAATTACCTATGACATTTTCAATAGGATGGTTTTTGGATTCCTTAATGTTGACAATTTCATCAACTTCAACTATTTCATCCTCAATGTCATCTTCTAAGGTTTTCTTGCCATTGACCCTAATGGCTTCATGCTCATCTAAGTCATCATCCACCAAGGGTGATGTCTTAGTTTGTGGAGGACTTTCATCGAATGTCACGTTGAGTGATTCTTCGACTTTCATGGTTTCTCTATTTAGGACAACATAGGCTTTACTATTTTGGGAGTAACCTAGAAAGATTCCTTCGTAAGACTTTGGGTCAAACTTGGTGAGGTAATCTTTAGTGTTTAGTATGAAGCACTTGCTTCCAAACACTCTAAAGTAATCAAGAGTAGGTTTTCTACCTTTCATGATTTCATATGGGGTTTTTCCTAGGATAGATCTAATTAGAATCCTATTAAGAATATAAGTTGAGGTGTCCACCGCATTACACCAAAACTTTTGCGGAATTAATTGTTCATTCAACATCGTTCTACTCATCTCTTGTAGAGTACGATTTTTCCGCTCTACTACCCCATTTGATTGTGGAGTGCGTGGAGCCGAGAAATTGTGAGTAATACCATTAGCATCACAATATACTCCAAATTGCACTTCATTATCAAATTCCTGACCATGATCCGTCCTAATAGCGACTATTGTACATCCTAGTTGGTTTTGGACTTTCCTACTAAAGATTTCAAATTCCTCAAAAGCTTGAGTCTTATTCTTAAGAAATCTTGTCCAAGTATACCGAGAATAGTCATCAACTATTACTAAGGTGTAGTAATTTCCTCCGTAGCTCCGTACGGCGGATGAACCGAATAAGTCCATGTGAAGGAGTTCTAGGCATCTAGAGGTCGAGACCATATTCTTAGCTTTGTGACTTGAATGAGCTTGTTTTCCAACTTTACAAGCGTCACAAAAGTGTTTGTTGAACTTAATCTTAGGTAGGTTTCTAACTAACTCCTTAGATGCCAATGATTGTATCAAACGCATATTGGCGTGACCTAACCTCCTATGCCATAGAGTTGAATTATCATCTATGGTTGCTAAGCATATCCTATCCTGAGGCTTATTTCCTATTTTCATAACAAATAAGCCATTTTCCTAACTCCTTTGCCTATAGTTTTACCATCCTTAATTATCTCATTACCCTCTTCAGAGAATATAACTCTACACTTATTATCTATCATTTGACTAATGCTAAGCAAATTAAATCCTAAGTTATCTACATGCTCAACATTTCTAATAGTGAGGGAGTTTTGAGTGATCGTACCTTTGCCTATAATGTTGCCCTTAAGTTTGCTACCGAAAGTGACATTACCTCCGTTGTATGCCTTGTATGATGAGAATAAACTTCGGTTACCCGTCATATGGTTAGTGCATCCACTATCCTTGACCCATTCGTCAGGCTCCAAGTCAATTCCCAAGCATATCTCATTTGAAGTATGAGCCATTAGACATGTTTCGTTCTTGGGCTTCTTTTCTTCATCATCACCACTATCACTCCAGGAGCCTCCTATGAGAGCTCGTTGGTTATTGAATTTCGGTGGTTTGGGACACTCTCCTATGAGGTGATTAGGATCTCCGCACCTAAATCACTTCCTATCACTTGTCCCTTTCTTTTCAACATGGTTCTTTTGTGATGTCTTCTTCTCATCACGAGGTTGCCTAACTAACCTACCTCTTCTCCTAAAGAACTTTTTAAAGTCCCTAACCGCTAATGCATATTCCTCATCTTCACTATCTGAACTCGAGCATTCCTCATCACTAGACTCCTTATTGGCTTTCAATGCTAGAGACCTAACTCTCTCGCTTTTGCCTTTGAAAATGTCGGAGTCCTTCTTGATTATCATCTCGTGAACTTTCAAGTTTCCTATAAGTTCATCGAGTGACAAAGTCGCCAAGTCCTTTGACTCTTCTATAGCGGTGACCTTTGCTCTCCATTTAGGATGTAGAGCCCTAAGAAACTTCCTAACATAATTCTTGCTAGAGTAACCTTCATCAAGAGCTTTAAGACTAATGATAATAGTATTAAATCTAGCAAAAGCATTATCTATTGACGCATCTTCCGAAATGGAAAATTGTTCATATTGTTGAACAAGAAGATCTATCTTGTTCTCTTTGACTTGGTTATTACCTTGGTGAGTGACTAACAAAGTTTTCCAAATGTCTTTTGCCGTATTACACATGAAAATTCTTTCAAATTCCTTTTTAGGCAAAGCATTATAAATCATCATTTTAGCCTCATTATTTTTGGCTAATTTCCTTTTAAGTTCATCACTTTGTTTATCATAAGAAACTATTTCATCCTTTTTAGTTTCCGGATTCATTTGAATAGGTTGAAAGTCACCCTCGGTAATAACATGCCAAAGATCAATGTCTTTTGATTTCACGTACGTTTCGAATCTTGTTTTCCAATAAATAAAATAATCGGTTTCGAAAAGTGGTGGTCTTTGCATAGATTGCCCTTCTAGATATTTGTCTGAATCCATTGATCGATTCAAGTTTTAAAATACAATATATTTTAAAATCTTGACCAACCTGGCTTTGATACCAATTGTGGGAAACTAGAAGGGGGGTTGAATAGTTTACCGGTTTAAAATTCTTTTAAAAATCTTGTTTTAAAAGTTGGCTATTGGAAACTTTGATTCGAACTCTATGTGTAATCAATCAACACCAATATGAACTACACACTAAACTAACTAATATAAAATAATGAAAGTAAAGAGTAGAGTTGGAAAGATCAAACCGAGACAAAGGATTTATAGTGGTTCGGCTACGAAGCTCTTCTTCGCCCTACTCCACTCCCCGAGTACCACACTCGAGAGTTTCAAGCACTATGTCAACAACCTCCCTTCAGGCGGAGAAAACCGTACACGTCGCTTATCCTATTACCGACACTAAGCTAAATGTCGAGTGCTAATCTTAGCTAGCACCAATCTACTAAGGTCAACGTGACCAAACACACAAGCCCAATGGCTTCAAGAGATCACCACGATCACAAAGATCAACTCTCACTTCACTCTACTTAATCTAACTACTCTAGATCCTTTGATCACTCACACACAAGCACGATGGCTTTAAGAGATCTTCACTATCTTTTAAGATCACAATGATCTTCACTCACACTCTCACAAAAGAAAGATAATCTTGATGTATGCTAAGATACAACAAGGATGTAACAAGTGTTACAAAACCTAACAACTACAACTCTTGTATCTTCTTGAATACCTTGAGTTCTTCTCTTGCTAATGAAGAGGAATGATAACACCTTGTATCAATTTGGACACTTTTGTTCTTCTCTTGATAATGAAGAGGAATGATTACACCTTGTATCAACTTTGATACTTGTGTTCTTCTCTTGCAAGTGAAGAGGAATGAAGAGGATCACTTGAAGGATGATTGGATCACTCTTGAACAAAAGAAAAACTAACCTAAATGATCTAAGAAAGAAAGTGTGAAGAGAGTATTAAACTCAGAAAGTTTTGTGTGTGTAAGGATGCCTAAAATCTGTGAAAGGGGTTGGTATTTATAGGCAAAGAAAATCTGAACGTTACAGAAAAAATAGTATGGACGGCTCTACTAAACATGCCACGGCTCCACTAAATTTAGTGGAACCGTGGAGCCGTCCTAGACTAGGAAGCTCCAAATTTTGTCTTTTCTGGTGAAAACTTATTTGGGACGGCTCCACTAAAGAAAAATAGCTGTTGTGATTTTCAAACATATTTTTCCATTAAAACATTTCTTAATATTTCAAAAATAATTTGTCATGTGTTATTTTTGAAAAAATGTTTTTATCCCATTAAAATGTGAAGTCTCAAAACACAAATTCACTTCTTTGATCATTTGTCAAGTTGTAAATTTGTTCTAGAGTGATTTGCGTAGAAACGGGATCTTCCGATTAAAAACATGTTTACGTTAATTTTAACGTAACGTGATTTCACATTTTGTCATCCTCAAAACGTGAAGTAATCGAAAGATATAAATAACCTTTTTTTAGAACATTATTTGCATCAACAGGATGTTCTCTCAATCTTAATCATACAACTTTAGTTTCTCTCACTAGAATATCCCATTCTCCATCCTTCTTTCTCTAGAATTCGGTGTACACTCAAATCCGACCAAGTGTTATGATAACCAATATATTACAGTTCTTGTAACACCCCCAAAATCAGGAATTGCGAAAGCATACATATTTGGGTGCTACTTAATCGATAATCACAACACAAAGATATCGAGAACGGATTAAAAATCCATTTTGAAATAGTTTACATTTCCCAAGTTAAATTGTCATACATCAAGTTCAATTCAAATAAAATGAAGCCCATTTAACAAATCGGTCTAAAATTCAGAGTTTAACGCATATGCAAAAATATTTCCAACAAACTTATGACCATTGCCATGCCCTGCCTTCAGTAAACACATTCTCAAATACCTGAGAAAACATGCTAAAAGTCAGCTAACGCTGGTGAGTTCATATGTAACACCCCCATCCGAGAATGGGTCAAATGTCGCATTTATGGCGTCAAATAGAACATACGCAAACGGAAGACTTTAACAATACAACGCTTACAAAGGTATTCTAAAGAAAAGATAAAGTACTAAATCTGAACATTACAACTTCCATACTAAAATACAAACTAAGTCCAAGAGAAAACTCTAGATGCATCTCTAAACCATGAGAAGCTATCAAGGTGTTCCACTAAGAGCTCCTAAGCACTCATCACTCGAATCCCAGCCTCCCTCTTAGAACCTGGCGCAGGAAAAGAAAATGCAGCAGACCTTACAAGCCCAGTGAACAGATATATATACAAATGGATAACTAAAGTAAAAGAATAACTTAAATGAAATCATAAGGATCTGGTAGATAAAAATGATATAAGTAACAATAAGTGGTAAAATGAACGGATAAGTGAAACGAAACCACTAAAACCTGCTGAACAAGATATCAGTGAAAAATGGGATATATGATAATGGAATCAAAGCATAACAAGGAATATGAAACGGATAACAATCATAACAAGGAAATGCCCAAGTAACAAACATATATCACATCATAGAAAATTGTACATAGGAGCTGCAGACTCCAATAGTACTATTGTGAAATGGGGTGTATGACACACATACACAATCCATTCACTAAATAACTTAACTAAAAAAAAGTACCTAGGATGCATCCATACGCTCCCTGCAAAACGGATATACATAAAAAAGGTTGAGACTGTGCATACGTACGTTAATATAATAATAATAAGTATGGCGGCCATGGTTGCTATATAGCATAAGTGGGAACGCTGTGGACAAAAACCCACCTCCACAGATAGTGTCAATACCATTGGTGCATCAATGGCACGGCCATGGACTACCATGACTGGCTACAAATATGGGCAACATAATAGGCATAGTACATGCAATATAATGATAAGGGATAATTATAAATTATCCAACTCAGATAATAGCTATATGAATAGAATGTAGCATGAACGAATAATCAAACGAGTAACTAAACAGATACAGATCAAAGCATAACAAATATCAGGAAACAATGAGTCATGAGAAATCCTTCAGGAACAGAGTACAACCAAATTATGTAATTATGAAAATCATTTAAATGTTGTTTTCATGAAAGCATTCTTTTAAAATCCGTTTTCATAAGAGTCATTAAACCATCATATAAAAAGTGGTGTTACCTCGTATTCATAGAAATCATTTTAAAAATAGAATTTCTCAAAACCATCATTAAGATATATATTCAAAAAGGTTTTTCATACCAGTCATAATATCTAATGGATTACAAAATATCAAAGGATTCAAATGTGAATATTGAAGTCACGGACGAATCAAACCATTATCATAACGAAACGAGTCATGAGAAAAACCCTTACTGAAAAAGGGCAGAATATCTGTACCTTAACGCGAATGAAAGGAAAGCAAACGACTGAATGAACACAAGAAAAAAACGTCGCGCCTCTTCAAATGATCTACACGAATTAGGGTTCATATTATACTTATTAGCTCATTAAATGTCATAACGGATTTATTGCTTATTATTAATCACGTTCTCAACTTAAGGTTTACAGATTAGGTCAGATTCATAATTATTCCAAGTTCTTAGGGTTAATAGTGATAATTAATTAGACATAGGTTTTAGGTGTCTCTCAAAGAATATGAATTAATGAATAAACGAAATAGGGACAAAGGTAAACTCGAGATCACTCTTGAAGCAAACCATACCGAGACTCACTTATATTTATACGATTAAGAGGGACACAATGCGAGACCAAACTCAAGTATTTAACGAGACCACAATCATATTCCTTTAAGACTGGCATCACGAGCATGAAAATATAATACGTGGGATTTTTACAATCAACCAAGCTTCATTTTTATATTGTATAATAACTTATTTCTATTGCAAGTTCATATATACAGATTTTTGATGTGTTTGGTACACTATGTAGGTCAATAACGCAAGCACAACACAAACACAAGGAATAACTAGGCATTATCAAACCCCACAACCATGCATGCGATCACACGAACCCAAAACCAAATTCCTGATTTAAAAGCATACGTATGTTCATATTTGTTTAATAATATATTTTGCTTCAATCCAATCTTACATTTGATTTTATAAAGTTCATGCGTAATATATTACAGGTTTTAAATGTGTCTTGTACTATTTATAGATTGATACTAAAGACATCAACACAAAGGCAAGGACAAAACAAGATCTGATCGATTCTAGTTCCATACGTACACTAACAAACCTAAACTCCACTCTGATTAAAGAATAGCATACGTATTTCTTATATCTTGACATCATAAAAATGCATGGTCTTTTTTTTTTTGATTCATGTGTCGCTAATATATTTACTCCCATAACTTGCTTGTCCCTTTTTTAAAAAGCGATTCCCGATTATGGTTCCAATATAAACGTATCATATTAACGTAGAACTTGCTAGCGTCTCTATGTATGACAAAGATAGCTACTGATTTACAACTTAGGCTGCAACAGTGGTCGATCAAATAGGGAGGAAAATAGGTCTTGACATCATTGTTAACAAGAATGCTATTATGTTTTACGTACGATATTCTCTTTTATATTTGTAATCGAACTTTTAGTGAAACAATCTGTTTTATGACACGTGTGTTTGCATGATTATCGAATGATATGTATGTGGATGATAGATAGAGATTTACCTTAAGTCCGCGTCAAGAGTGATCGAAAGGTAAGGAAATTGGTACTCGAAATCGACCATACAGGAATCACCAAAAACTGCTATGAAACACGAACACATGTATGACTTAATGACTTCAATCAAGGCTTCGAACCCCACACGAATTGTTCTTGAATCAACCGCAAATCGAATGAATATAAATCCTAACAAACTTAGTCTCCATGCTCGTATATAAAAGTAGCTAGTTTTTTTTGTTTAAGTTTTGTTTTGGTTTTCCAAGAGTTTACTAGGCAAATGAGGATGATATACGATCTCAAAGAAAGCGTGTGAAAATGAAAAGGAAAATTGCATTTCTTATTTTTTTTGGACAAATGTATCTTTTCCAAAAAAAAAAAAAAAAAAAAAAAAAAAAAAAAAAACAAAAAAAAAAAAAAACGTGTGAAGTTATGTTGCAAGGTTGATAGGATCGGATCTTCACAACCAATAGAAAGCGTGTGGACAAAATAAGAAAGCACGTTTACTATTTAAGATTAGTATAACCCACAATTTGGTCTTATCTCTTCTTGAAGTCGTGTGGAGCTTGACACAAAAGTGGGAATTTTCTCAAGTGGAAGAAAGATATGCATGCATGCATGAGTTGTGATTCTTATCTCCAAAACGTGTAGAGAGTGCAAATGAAAGAATGTTTGTCGTTTGATATTTTAGGCTAGGATAGGATTAGTACCATGTAATTTAACACTTGTATTTCTCATATAGTATAAGGTATTTATATTACTTAATAATTTATTTAAACTTAGGGTATAATCATAATTTAATAAAACGTCAATCAAATTTTTAGGGTGTTATAATTCTTCCCCTCTAAAAAAAAATTCGTCCCCGAAATTGATGTGAAATGATTAAACGGAAACGTACCAGATTACAAAAGGAAATGAAAACAATTTTAACAAACGGAAAGGTTGTTTCTCATGACTCGATCCTGACGATCCAAAATAGCCTCAGGCTCTCTCAACAGAACAAATCATAACAAATCTGATCCAACGGATTCGAAACCACATGCGACGGATGATAACTGAGACATCTCAAATGAGATACATGAATTGAAGCATGATATGAACATGAGATAAATACGAAGGCAATGCTAAACGGTAGGAATTTTCGCAATCCTATTCTAAAATTCTGACGAATCAAGGAAACGTACAAACGATCAACGGAGTAATTATCGAATCATCGAACGTATAAAATGCATAAGGATAAGGGTAGAATACCCGTAATGATAAGAACGAACTTAAGGACTAACGAATCACTGAATAAATCTCTATATTATGTCAGAACGTCTAACCCTTCTGTATGGAGATCCCCAAGAACACACAACCCCCGGTCTAAAATTCCAAAGTTCCTCTACCACTGAAATTATTCTTTCAGTCACTATAATCAACCCTGGATCTTCAATAAGCAGCTATCTAACCTCCTTCCAACAAAATATGTTCTATACTTTCATCCCTACCAAAGTACAAGATCCTAACATATCCTCTAAAGTCGGATTAGTTCATTCCTTCTGTCCGTTTATCTGAGGGTGAAAAGAAGTCTTAACTTGAGTCTGATTCCTCAAGCCTTCTGTAGTTCCCCTTGAAACTGTGAAGTAAAACGCGAATCTCTGACACGATCACTGCTGCCAACTCCAAGTTATGTGTTGGATATTCCGCCTCCTACGGTTCTAGTTGTCTTGATGCATAAGCGATATCCTTCCCGTGCTGCACAAGTGTATAACCAAGTCTTTTCTTGAAATCATTCCCAGAATTGGTACCCACCTAGAAGCAAATTCCTGTTTTAGCTCTTCAAACTCAGTTCCCGTTCCTCATCCCAACTAAACTTCTCCTCTCTTCTTATACGTTTCATCAACGATAATGCCAGTTGTGAACATCTTCCATAATCCTTCTGCAAGACTCAAAGGTTCTAACCCTAGTAACTGTCGTCGGTCCTGACCATTTAGTGATAATCTCAATCTTCGCAGGATCCAAAATGATACCATCTGCTAAGAACATCTCTTGTCCCAACCACAATATCACCCTTCGAGAATTTTGTTTAAAGCTTCTTCTAACGCAACATTTCTAACACAATACAAAAATGATCCTCATGTTTCTCCTTCGTCTTTGAATACACCAAGATGTCATACAATGAAAAATTTGTCCCAGTACTCACGAAAGTCACGCTTTAACAAGTCTATGAACAGTCAGAGCATTAACCAATACTGTTGGCATCACTAACATTCGTGGTGGCCGTAACGAATACGAAAGGCAGTTCTAGGAATATCTTCAAGCCATAAATCCATCTAAAGGAAAACTTCGCGCCCTAAAATAGATCAGATACATCGTCAATTCGAGGTAGTGGATAATGGTTTCTAACAGTAATACGTTTCAGCTTACAGAAGTCAACACATAATCTCCTACAACTATCCTTCCTCTTTACGAATAAAATCGGGGTAGTCCATGGAGGTGTACTCAGACAATTAAAACCACTTACAAGTTGTTCCTTCAGTTCTTCCCATCTAAATGGTGTCATTAAATATGGAGTTTTAGATTCAGGCAAAACGTCGTTTCATACGGATAGAGTTCTGTCTCATCGGACCTTACTGTTCCGGCACTTCTCAAGATATCTTATGCTCCCAATAAGTTTAAGTTATATGATGTTTGTATTATCACGTTGATCAGGCGTCATAATACTTGCATCATATAATCAAGCCTTTATCGGTATCATATTCCACCTCGAGTCGTGACTAAACAATCTCTTAGTACCATGCCGTATCAACTTTACATTCGGGTGGAAATCTTGGTAGTTCGTTCAGGAATTACATCGAGAAAATTCAGATTGCAAAATGACTCTCAAGGGAAGATCTATCCAACGGTGTATTAAACAGGTGCTAGAAAAAACCTTCACAACCGCGAAGAATAATGTAAGAGTTTTCAGGGTAGTAATGATAACAACGGTTAATCAGTCGGAAATCATGGTAAGGAATTCAGGATTGTTCAAAACGCCAAAGGTGAGACGTATAGTATGATAGTAGTTAGCATCTTGATGCTCAGTCAACCAATCCATACCAGAATAACAAAGAAATCGCACACTTCCAAAGGAATAATTTAGCAGAATGAATCTTATTATCAAAATGAAATGGACAATTTCCTATACTCGTGGTTAATAACCACCAGATTTCTCATAGGAACAGAAATGGTTAAGGCATAACCTAATAGTGTAGAGGGAACCTTAATATGCTTAGCAAAAGCAAGAGATATCATAGAATGTGTTAAACACATCATGGTCATCAGAATCCTCAGAATGGTCGAAGAGGCATCTAAATGATTAACAAGCGAATCAGAGGTTAAGGTCGGAATAAGAAAATAAACTCATATAGTGTAAGGCATAACCATAAAATTCTCAAGGCATTCTAAACTTACTTGGTCACTAAACTCATGTTGAACAATATGATAAGTTTCCTAAATCTCCAGAAAGAATGCTCTTAAAGGGCTTAACTAAAAAGTAGGGGCATGAATCAGAGTGATGCGGAAACAATATATCTAACAAATGTCTTATCACATAGTCTACCCAATCCTCACCGGTCATATCTTAAGTTCTTCCAGAGTGGAAATCCTAAGGCAAATTCTCAAAGGTTGTTTCATAAGGTCCTATAGTGCAAACCTAAGGGCCTAATATTCACAGGTCATGATTTTATGTACTACAAGTCGAAGCCTTTGCTCTGATACCATAATTGTAACACCTCCATCCGAGAAAGGGTCAAACGTCGCATTTATGGCGTCAAACAGAACATACGCAAGCGGAAGACTTTAATAATACAACGCTTACAAAGGTATTATAAGGAAAAGATAAAGTACTAAATCTGAACATTACAACTTCCATACTAAAATACAAACTAAGTCCAAGAGAAAACTCTAGATGCATCTCTAAACCATGGGAAGCTATCAAGGTGTTCCACTAAGAGCTCCTAAGCACTCATCACTCGAATCCCAGCCTCCCTCTTAGAACCTGCCGCAGGAAAAGAAAATGCAGCTGACCTTAAAAAGCCAAGTGATAAGATATATTTATACTGGGATTTTCCTATTGGCTCATGAAGAAGAAAGAGAGAAGTATGCGGCGGCGTATCGACTATCGTGAACTTAACCGTATCGCTAACCGAAATCATTATCCATTTCCGCGTATCAATGATCGATTTGGTCTATCTTTGAAAACTCCGTATCATATGGTCTTATTTGGGTTTGATGGACAGAAGAAACAGCCTAACTGAGAGTAACCCCGCGAAGCATTCAGTTTTATTCGTGAAGAGGAAGATTAGTGATGTGAAGTAGATATGAAGACGATCCCTGAAGCGGCCTTCGTACTCGTTGTGATCATTATGAGTTTTAAAGGATGCCAATTGTATTGGCTAATAGAATCATGTTTTCGCGAGTCTTTGGACAATTGTCATAATATGAAAGTGTGTTTGTGCTCAGAGACGAAAAAGGAATATGTATATCATTTTCATATTAAGTAGAATGACCCCTGTGTTCTGGAAGAATAGGTTTGATTGGCGTTCGGAGATTGATGCAGACAGCACTACCAGGTATCTTGCGATGACAGAGTTTCCCACAGAAAGGACCAAGATTGAAGACCGTTGTCAGAGTTAGAAACCTTGTAGAAGAGTAGTAGAAGATGTTCGTGACAGGCGTTACCATGAAAGAAGCATACAAGAAGAAATTCACGTTACCACACCACAGTGTCCAGAAGAGGTGCCGAAGGCTTGAGGGACCAGACTCAAGTTTATAATTCCTTTCCACCCTATGATCATACGGACAGACGTAGACAGACTACTTGGAATTGGAAGAAATTTGAAATCATGTATTTGAATGGATGAATTTTGAAGCGAACATTTGTGTTTGGGAGAGTTGATTCTGTGAAGGATGAAGCCATTGATGACGTAATTCACTTCCTCTCAACCTACTTAAGTTTCCGTTACCTGATGATAAGATCTTTTGAATGATTTAGGTTCTCTATTAGTAATTCCGTTTAGTGTTCTTTCTGCGTATGTTGGATGACGGTTTTGACATGAGAATTTTGATGTATTGTGGAAGACCTGACGCTTTGGACGACGTACTCGTTTAATGCTTACTAATTTCATTACGTTATTTGTACATTATGTTTCTCTGATTTTGAATTCGTAATGGCGATCGATTCGGACCAACCCTAGGGAATAGAAGGACTGTTAGGTGGTTAAGATAAGTTGTTATTTCACGACTTGAGATAAAGTATGGTCACCATGAGGGTATAATTATATGATGCTAGTATTATAACGTCTGGCCAACGTGATAATACTTACATCATATAACGTGCACTTATTGTGATCATAGGATATTTCGAGGAGTGCCTTAGAAACCTTAGAATTTCTGATAGCTGTTTGAGAATATCTGCGAATAGTAAGACTTTAGGATCTTTCGACCTATACGTTTGATCTGCCCTATCGCCGTACGATTTGGTATGTTTGGATCCTCGAGATATGTTTGTTGACCTCTGTATTTTGATTACGATCTTATGGTTCGATGTAGAACTTTCTACCATCCGATGTTATCGATTGAATTATCTTCCATAAACATATTTATCACCCTCATATTTCTGCGATTCGGTACGTTCTCATCTGGTTTGTCTAATCAGATTCCACGGACGATGTATCCGTCAAATCCTACGTATTCCCTGTATCTCTTTCGAGAGAATACGATTATCATCTGTTACGTTTGGTATATTATTCTTTTGTTCTGGATTCAGTATGGTATGTATTTTCTGAGGAAGCCGAAGCTATTTTGATCAACAAGATAGAGTCATGAGAAACAAGTCATTCACATTTCAGTTCACGATCCGTTGCGCTTTCCGTTTTGCTTCACTTCAATTTTCGAGGACGAAAATTTTCTTTTTAGAGGGGATGAATTGTAAAACCCTAAAATCCGTTTTCCGAATTCCCGTATAATTTAAAATTTTCCTAAACTTTGTACCATTAAATATTGAACCTATAAACTTAAGCCATGATATGAAGTAAAGTCGACCCAAATTATTTTTTTTACTAAATTATTACACGTCAAATAAGTCATATAAATGTTCAATTTCATTTTTCGTTTGTACATAATGTATATAAATTAATGATATGATCAAATTTGAAAGATTGAAAGAGATATGGTCACCAAATCACCCTCATTTGACTTGTGCTCACTCACACCTTAATATTAAAATATGGAAACTGTATTACACTCAAATCACCCCATGATATGCGGCTGATTTTATCCTCATCACCCGAATTGAGGTATCAACCATATATATTATATACGACTTTCCCAAGTAAACCAATCCTCTACTCATTTATTATGGAACGGTACTTATCACCATGCCCATTTTCCTCCCATACATGAATATTGAAAACAAGAAACACACAAACAATTAAACAACAACAACCGACCCATTTTGATAATAAGGAGGCACGAGAGAAGTTTGAAGGGGGTTTTGATCGTGGAACGCTTAGCATCTATCGTTCTTAATTCTGTCCGTACCATTCGACTCTAAGGTATTCCCTAGTCTATTTGATGTTCTTGTTACACATCTAACATATTCATTCGATCAGTAACTAAACTTCGTCACGTAAAGAAAGAAAGAAAAATAAATAAATAAATAAACGACTCGTGTATATGATCACTAATTAATATGTTTACTTCATTTAATAACAAGCTATGCGAAGATCCGAGATACCTATGTACGTGAGAGAATAAACATGCCTCGTATATAAAACCTAAATTGTTCTTGTCGTGGATTGTGGTTCCTTGTGTCGGATTGCATGTTGTGTTGTAAGTCGAACTTTGTGTCATTAACCTGTTTTGTGGCACGTTTGTAGTTGGTGTCGTATGGGGGCTGTAATGGTGTCGTTGTGGTGATCATGTGAGTCAAGTCTTGTGACTATTTGTGTCGCGATTACCTGGGCTATATTACACGCTTGTTTTGATCGTTTAATACTTTACATAACTTGAATAAAATGTTACATGAAACGGGTGTCGAGTATGTTTGTTTGGTCGTGTGTGGGGTTGTGAAAAGGGGTCAAGGTGCATGGGTTAAACTAGGGTCTGTGTGGATTGTTCTGGGTGTGTTAAATTGGTGGGAAGCAAGGGTCTTGTGTGTGATAAAATAGTGTGTCTTGGTGTGTGCCATGGAACTGAAAAACAAGAGGGTTTACGTGAGGGTTTGTCACGATAAAAGGGCTGTAAAACAAGGGTTGAATGTGGGCAGGGTTAGGTCGGTAAAAAGGGTTCGCTGGTGGCTACTGCTCTGGATTTCAAGTGGGACTGTTTTTCATACAAGTTTGTTGGTGTGTGTGTGTCGAAATAATAAAGCATACAACTGTTTTACATAAAGCATGAAGAGTAAACATGATATAAACTTATAAGATTAATAATTGTCATTTTAACCCTTAAATATTATTAATTGTCAATTGTAACCTTAAGGAATTAAAGTACTATTTCGGGAAACTTTCTAATTATGAAACTTACTAAAAGAGGAAAGTTACTAAAATGGAAAGAAGCCCAAATATGTAATAAGAACAACATCAATGAGTAAACAACTTATAAAACAAGTTATTAACTAAGACGACCATGAATTCGTGTAGATTCGCTGAAGAAGGAGTTTGTTTTCGATCTTTATGTTTCTATTTGCACTTGCGGTCTAAGGTACATATATTCTACCCTTTTTCAGTAAGGGTGTTTTCATCCTCATGACTCCTTGATCTTGATCTTTGATTCGTTATAAGATTCCCTTAAGCCATTGCTATGATTCCCTGTACTTTGATTCATTCGTTTGATATGCATCGTTGTTATGATGATCCATTTGACATTCGTTCATTATGACCCGTGTGATATGATACTTGACATAATTCGTTCGTTACCCCTGTGATATGAGTATTCGAATCACTTGATACTTTGAAGGTTCATTTGATTTTGTAACTGGATGTGAAAACCTTTCTTAATTATATCATGAAAATGTTTTGAGAAAAACTATTTTAAAATGATGTTTATGAACGATGCGATACCACTTTTATATGGAATTTTACTAAACTTTTATGAAAACTACTTTTAAAGACTACCTTTATGAAAACCGTTTTTAAAGATCATGTTGATATAAATAATACCTAAACACGTTATTAATATTTTTTTATATCTCTACGTTTTGATAATCACAAAATGTAAAATCATTAATCGGAAAATTATGACGTAAACAAGTATTTAGTTGTAAATATCTATTTCTACAACTCAAATCACTTAAGGTATGAATGAACTAATGCTTAATGCATTGTATGATCAAAGGAACATTTTCTTAAACACTAGATTTTTTATAAAATGTCAAAAACATTTTATATCTTTTAGAAAAACATTTTTGGTAATAAATAAAAAGGTTTAATTCATTATAAATTTATGAATTCAAATTTTCAACCAAAATCAGTAAAAATGTTTCAGAAAAACCTTCCCCACAAAAAGACAAAACTGGGCAACGGCTAGGGAGGGGCGGCCCCCTTAATTATACTAGGCGGCCCCCTTAAAATTAAGGGGACCGCCCCCTATTTAAGGGGGCCGGCCCCGCTCCAGTAGGTTTCAGCTGTCCAGTTTTTCTGCCTATAAATACCAGCCTTCCCCTGGATTTTTACTCACCTTTTGCACCCCAAACCTTCTGTTTTAAATCTTGTAAATCCTTTCCAAAAACCCTTTGATCATACTCTCTTAAGCATTGGTTTCTAAGTGATCCAAGCTTCCACCATCAAAGTGCAAAAGAAGAATACTCCTTCAACTAGAGAAAAAGTATTATAGCTTAACTCATATCATCATTGTAGTTGTGTAAAGTGTTGTATAGTTGTGATAAGTAGATCTAAGTGTAAGTAACTATTTGTGTTGTAAAGAAGTAGTGTAGAAGTTGTTGTGAAGTAGTCGTGAAGTAGTCGTGAAGAAGAAGTCGTGAAGAAGTCGTGAAGCTGTCGTGAAGCCATCGTGAAGAAGTCGTGATTAAGTTGTGTAGAAGTTGTGTACAAGTCGTGAGATTGGTTCTAGCTACGATTAGAACTCGACATCTAGCTTTGTGTCGTTAAACCAGTGTAAGCTAAAGTTGTGTAAGGTTTCTCCGCCATAAGGGAGTTTGTTGACATAGTGAAGAAAACTCTCGAGTAGGTGACTCGAGGAGTGGAGTAGGGCAAGGAAGGTGTCCTTGTAACCGAACCACTATAAATCTTCGTGTTGTGGTTTGATCTTTCCATCTCTATCTTTTATTTCATTATATTTACTTTACTTGTCTTGCTTATCTATATTTGTTCATATTGATCAAGAGTTGAATTCACATAAGATAGAATCGAAGTTTCAAAAAGTAAACAAAAGTTTTCATAAATTAAAAAGATGTAAAACTATTCAACCCCTTTCTAGTTTTCCACAATTGGTATCAAGAGCCACGTCAAACAAGATTTTTAAAATAAACTGTATTTTAAAACTTGAAACGATCTATGGAATCTGAAAAATATTTAGAAGGGCAATCTATGCAAAGACCACCACTATTTGAAAGTGATGGATTTTTATATTGGAAAAATCGATTCGAAACTTATGTGAAGTCAAAAGCTCTAGACTTTGGCATGTTATTACTAATGGTGATTTTTTACCTATTCAACATAATCTTGAAACTAAAAAGGATGAAGTTGTACCTTTTGAAAAACAAAGTGATGATTTAAAAAGAAAACTTTCTAAAAATAATGAGGCTAAAATGGTTATTTATAATGCGTTACCACGTAAAGAATACGAAAGAATCTTTATGTGCGAAACCGCAAAAGAAATTTGGAACTCTTTACTAATAACTCACCAAGGTAATAGTCAAGTCAAAGATAATAAAATAGATCTTCTTGTTCAACAATATGAACAATTCACGATTCCGGAAGTGGAATCAATTGATAATGTGTTTGCTAGGTTTAACACAATCATCATAAGTTTAAAGGCACTTGATGAGAGTTTTTCTAGTAAGAATTTTGTCAGGAAATTTCTTAGGGCTCTTCATCCAAAATGGCGAGCTAAAGTTACGGCTATTGAAGAATCGAAGAACTTGTCAACTCTTCAACTTGACGAGTTGATTGGCAACTTGAAAGTCTACGAAGCAATAATCAAGAAAGACTCCGAGATGGTCAAAGGAAAGAAAGAGCAAAGCAATTCAATCGCGTTGAAATCTAGGAAAGCATCAAGTGACGAGGATAGCTCAACCTCCGAAAGTGATGATGAAGAATATGCCATGGCCGTAAGAAACTTCAAGAAGTTTTTCAAAAGACGAGGAAGATTCGTTAGACAACCACATGACGAAAGGAAAACACTCCAAAGAAACAAAGACGACAAAGGTAGCAAGAGCGAGAGGAAGTGCTTCAAATGCGGTGATCCAAATCATCTTATCGGAAGATGTCCTATGATGTCAAAGGAGCAAAACCAAAAGGCGTTCGTTGGAGGAGCATGGAGTGATAGTGACGAAGACGAGAAAGAAACTACAAAGGAGGAGAAATGTCTTATGGCTAAGACATCAAGTGAGGTACATTCCGAAACCGAATACTTTAGTGATGAATATTTATCATTAGATGAAAAAGACTTAGATAGTGAATATAATAGACTATGCAAACTAGCTCAAAAAGTAATGAGTAAAAATAAATCACTAAAACATGTAAATAACCAATTAGAAAAGGAAATACTAGAATTAAAAATTAAACTACATAACTTAGAAAAATGGAAAGAAATTTTTGAATGTAAAACATGTCAAGAAACTAAAAATGAAAACGAAATACTTAGGAAGGAAATTTGTAAAATTAACTAATTCGAAAATAGTAGTAATTCACTTAGGGAAATAATAAGTATTCAAAGAGTATCAAGTGATAAAACCGGATTAGGATTTAATTCAACTGAGGATTCAAATAGTAAAACTAAAAATGTAAAATTTGAATGTGAAACTAGTGAGCAAAAACCTTTAGAGTCAAAACCTAAGTATATACTTATGAAAGATAGAAAAATACCCATAGCTAGTGATGAGGAAGTAAAAACCTTTTATAAACCATCTTTAAAAAATGAAGTAGAATACTCTAAACCAAAGTTAAGGTAAAAAACACCACCTCCTCCTAGAAGACCACCTAGTCCTCACCCTCGGCCTAAAACTCCTCAACCTAAAAGAAACCAAAATAGACCAAACCGTCATAATAATAGTTACCCAATGTGGAATTACCCGAATCCACCAAGCTTCTATCCTTGGGGAATACTTCCACCATACATGCATCCTAGTCAACTACAACCCATTTTTGGTTCAAACAACTTTGGATCAATGAGACAATGGGGACCAAGTGGCTAAATTGCTATCTCATTGGTTTATTGGCATCTCTTCCTTGATTGACTTCTACAAGTCAAACATAAACGCTTTGAAGAGCTTGAAGACCACATATTGAAGACTAAAAGGTACGCCTCTCTTTCATGCTCATCATTATATGTGTAGATTAATGAACTAGCCAATTGCATGCCCCCGTAAGTTTTTAATGCCTAGTTTGGTTAGTTCTTGTATGTTAGTTAGTAGATAATCCCTTCTACATAATATAAATATATATATATATATATATATATGTCCATATTACTATATATATTATATACATATATAAATATATCCGCACATAACCTAGATACGTCATTTGTTGACTATCTAGAACTAAAAGAAATTGTTCGTCCTAGAACCTTTTCTTCCCCCATTGCCTCTTTTGAACTTTAACGTTCAACACGAAAATCTTCCATGTCCACTATCATATAACTCATGGCGATGAAGAGAAGTGAGTTAAGTGGATTAACGTAGAAGTAGCACTTCGACCGTCGCATCAAGAAAACTATGGATGAAACAAACTCCCATCGCCGTCAGCACCTATCTCCGTCATTACCTCATCATTTCTCGACTCCATTCAACATCCCACGTTTACACACAATATACATATATATATATATATATATATATATATATATATATATATATATATATATATATATATATATATATATATATATATATATATATATATATATATATAAATATGCACATTTACTCTCACTCCCTAAAACCTTTGTCGACTTGACATCTTGATCATTTTATCCAAAATTCTCAAGAAATATTTTCTTAACGAAATGTTAATAAAATGTCAAGTATTCCTTCCTCGTGCCAATAAAACCCAACGTATTTTTGATATATAATAAATCTATCTATATACATAAAAATATTTTGTTATCAGAAACTAAACCCGACAAAAATCCATTTTTGGCAGGCGGCCCCCTTAATGTTTAAGGGGACCGGCTAGTAAACGGGGGCGGTCCCCTTAATAATTAAGGGGACCGGCCTACTGTTGCCACCAAATTCGTTTTTCTTCCAAAATTCTTTGCCAAACACTCCATTTTACAAACACTCCTTCCCTATCCTCTGCTGTGAACGAGCTGCAAACCCAAAACCATTCACCAAATCACCATTTCCGACTAATTTCGCAAGGGGCAAACACATATATTTCGATTAGCAACACATTTTGTAAAAAATGCCTAAAGCTACAGTCGGTGATCTTTCCAAAACCAAGGCCTACATTCCAAAAGTCTCTAAAACTCCCGGCATATCTCCTTCTATTGCATGTTTCTATCGACCCATCGAAAATAGAAACATTCACGAAGGTAGAGTTGTCGATCCATCTTTCTATCAATCCGATCAAATCGAGCGAATGTTCTCAAATGTTCGTCTCGATTGTCTCTACAAAATTAATGAGCCAATCATTCCTCGCTTTGTTCTAGATTTCTATAGCCAAGTGACGGTGCAAACCGATCCATATGGCTGTATTCTTATTTCCTTTATGATCCAAAACGAATTTATCACTCTCAATCTAGCTCAGTTTGGTCAAATTCTTCAAATTCCTTACAACGGTCAAGCCGTTTTCTCAAATGAATGGGATCTCTCATCTCTTGAGAAAAATCGGCCTCAGAATGGTCCGTACTATTCTGATATTCCTTCTCCTGACGAGATTCGTGGACTTCTCGAGCTAGAACGTGGTACGACTAGCCGAAGGATCAAGTCAAAAAATGTTGAAATTCATGCTAACCAAATCATCCTTAAAGAGCTAAGCCCCGACATGAAGCGTTGGGAAGAACTCATTTGCGAGAATGCGTTCGGTACCGGTGGTCACCGTGATCATCTTACGGCGAGCATTGCTCACATGTTGTATTGTATTGTTGCTGAAGAACAATACAATTTGGCTTACTTCTTTGTCTATCGCATCATGTCAGCCAAAAACACTCCCAACGCCAACCTTCCTTATGGCATATTCCTCACCCGTCTCTATCGTTATGTCATGGAATATTTCCCTCATCTCGAAAGTGATGTCTATCTATTCGTTCATCCCGTCCTACGTCCTCTCTCTCGTAGCCAACTTCGTCGATCTTGTAGTGACAAGGGCAAATCTAGACGCCCTAATCTCTATGCACCTCGTAGTTCCACATGTCATCGAGGAGATGATGATGAGGAGGAGGAAGGCACCTCACGTGTCAGTACTCCATCTCCCACGAGGTTCGTGGACAATCTCCTGGAACTTAATTATTCCGATTATCAAGTTCCTCGTCCTTCCGAACAAACCGAACAAATCCTATTCGAACGACAAATCGCATTACTCAACACAACTCAACAGATGCATCAAGAAGTTAGAGGTGGTTTCAAGTCGATAGGGAAAGCTTTCAAGAATATTTTCGGAAAGAAGAAGAGATGAGATGTGGATGTTGGCTTACTAGAACAATATTGTGTTTAGACATTTTATTTTGTTTTGTATTTGATAATTATTTATTTTTTGCATGTTGTAGTATGTTAGTATCTATTTTCTTAATTAGAACTTGAATGCTATGCTTGAAATTAATTTGCTTGATTAATAACATGTTTATTCTATAATATGATTATTTTTAGCCTAAATGTATACATGCTTATTTAAACATGTTTATGCCACTATTTAATCATTCTTCATGTACATGATCCAAATAAAGCTTGCTGCAAATACACCCTAACAATGACCCTTTTCTGGAAATTTTTCAAATTTGGTCGCCTGGGAAAACAGCAGATGGGCGGCCCCCTTAATTCCCTAGGCGGTCCCCTTAATTTTAAGGGGGCCGGCCAGCAATTAAGGGGACCGGCCATCTAGGCAGAAAAATTCACTGTTTTCTTTTGCATCATGTGACCCCTTTTATCTAGCCCCAGCTACCATTTCTCCTTATGGACGAACTGGTATTGGAATCTTCCTACAAAACCTCAAAAATTAACCTAAACCAACCACATTTTCATATTATAAATTCCCTCCATATAATCACCTCTCATTCCATCATCCTTCACCATCCAAAACCACCATGTTATCACCAAAATCCTCCATCTCTAAGACTCCAAGGAAGCAAAGACTTGTCATCATACCACCAAAACAAATCTTTATTGACTTAACCCAAGATGACACCAAAACTCCATCACCACCACCTCAAAGTTCATCCCCAAGTGCACCAAATGCACCATCAAAAACACCCTCTACCCATGGAGCATCATCTTCCTCCATACCATCCACTTCATCCATCAATGACTACATCAACACTCACCTAACATCATCACCAAGAGCATCATCACCACCATCCACTCAAGAACCTACATCCACCCAACTTGCCATTTCCTTATCACCCATCACACCTCTTCATGCTCATTTCTCACCATCACCAATCCCACAACCATTCTTTCCCATACCTTGGGCATTGCTTGAAGCCCATGGTGACAATTGTCTTTGTTGCATCCATAACCGGACCATAATCTTTGGTCTTAGAGATGAGATACACTACATGTTTTCATCACTTGAACACATGATTACCTACCCACCACCACCACCACCTCCACCACCTTCACCCACTACACCACCACCACCTCCATTTTCACCCAATTAAGCATATGTAATGCTTAAAAATAATTTTCAAAACCTTTTTGTATGAAAGCCCCATGGAAGATCATGTACTCCTAGGACGATTATGTAGTATCATTAGTTATTTTTGTTTGAATGTTTGCATGCCTTATGTTGTAATCTTCTTGGTTGTGTATTTATACACAACACTTTTATTAAATGAATGTTCTTATTCTATATGCTTGCTTATTGTTGTTACATATACTTGTGCTTCTAACATTTTTCTTGCAAGCGTTCCATAGCTCGTTTCCTTGGTGCCCCCAAACGAGGGGGAGTACACATCAAGGGGGAGTTCTCATACGACACTTTTACACTTAAAACTTGTCGGTTAAACCATTTTGATTCTACAAAAGGGGGAGAAATAGATGTAAACTCACTAAATACTTGTCTAAAAACTAATTTTTATATTTAATGAGTTTAGATTGTGTAATCATCAAAAAGGGGGAGATTGTTGATATAAATAATGCCAAAACACGTTATTAATATTTTTCGATATCTCTACGTTTTGATAATCACAAAATGTAAAATCATTAATCGAAAAATTATGACGTAAACAAGTATTTAGTTGTAAATATCTATTTCTACAACTCAAATCACTTAAGGTATGAATGAACTAATGCTTAATGCATTGTATGATCAAAGGAACATTTTCTTAAACACTAGATTTTTTATAAAATGTCAAAAACATTTTATATCTTTTAGAAAAATATTTTTGGTAATAAATAAAAAGGTTTAATTCATTATAAATTTATGAATTCAAATTTTCAACCAAAATCAGTAAAAATGTTTCAGAAAAACCTTCCCCACAAAAAGACAAAACTGGGCAACGGCTAGGGAGGGGCGGCCCCTTTAATTATACTAGGCGGCCCCCTTAAAATTAAGGGGACCGCCCCCTATTTAAGGGGGCCGGCCCCGCTCCAGTAGGTTCCAGCTGTCCAGTTTTTCTGCCTATAAATACCAGCCTTCCCCTGGATTTTTACTCACCTTTTGCACCCCAAACCTTCTGTTTTAAATCTTGTAAATCCTTTCCAAAAACCCTTTGATCATACTCTCTTAAGCATTGGTTTATAAGTGATCCAAGCTTCCACCATCAAAGTGCAAAAGAAGAATACTCCTTCAACTAGAGAAGAAGTATTATAGCTTAACTCATATCATCATTGTAGTTGTGTAAAGTGTTGTATAGTTGTGATAAGTAGATCTAAGTGTAAGTAACTAGTTGTGTTGTAAAGAAGTAGTGTAGAAGTTGTTGTGAAGTAGTCGTGAAGTAGTCGTGAAGAAGAAGTCGTGAAGCTGTCGTGAAGCCATCATGAAGAAGTCATGATTAAGTTGTGTAGAAGTTGTGTACAAGTCGTGAGATTGGTTCTAGCTATGATTAGAACTCGACATCTAGCTTTGTGTCGTTAAACCGGTGTAAGCTAAAGTTGTGTAAGGTTTCTCCGCCATAAGGGAGTTTGTTGACATAGTGAAGAAAACTCTTGAGTAGGTGACTCGAAGAGTGGAGTAGGGCAAGGAAGGTGTCCTTGTAGCCGAACCACTATAAATCTTCGTGTTGTAGTTTGATCTTTCCATCTCTATCTTTTATTTCATTATATTTACTTTATTTGTCTTGCTTATCTATATTTGTTCATATTGATCAAGAGTTGAATTCACGTAAGATAGAATCGAAGTTTCAAAACGTAAACAAAAGTTTTCATAAATTAAAAAGACGTAAAACTATTCAACCCCCCTTCTAGTTTTCCACAGATCATTTTTTTTAAAACCATTATTAAAAGATTTCTTTAAATGAACATTTGATGGAAACCTTTGAATTGAACCTTGCTATGAACCATTTGATTTCGAACCTTTGATTATGAACCTTTGAGATCCTATGCCTGATATGATTCCCCTATTTGATTCATGACTTTCATTGTATGATGGTCATTCTTATTGATTCATTCTGACATTTATTTAAATGTCTCTGCGATGCTATGCTTATGTTTTGCCATGCTAGTTTTTTATTGTTGTATGCTATGTTATGATAGATCTGTGCCTGAGCTTAACTAGTTGTGGAGGTACCATGACCATGTATTTGATGGCACTCTAGACATGACACTCCCGTAGAGGTGTGATAGATCTACGGCGTTCCCCCTTATGTTATGATTTTGTGTACACTATTGGCCAACTTTATATATGTGTGACCAGTCTAGTACTGGCATTCATATTTTTTTAGGGAGTGTATGGATGCATCCTAGGTTTATGTATGTGTATGTATGGTGACCAGGTGGTGTGTGCCTTACACTCCTTCTCACACTTTTAGTACTTAGAGGTCTCCCCTCTTCGTATACTTGTTATGCTTTAGTATGATTTGACGGATTATGTATGGAGTTCTTATGGCACATCCTTATATGAACTTTTCCATTATTTCATTATTTCTCTTGATCCATTTATTATTCAGTTCTCGTGCATTCTTGATTTTTAGTTCTCTTTAAAATTCGTATGACTTTCATGATTATGCTTTCGTTTGTATTCTTATTCCTATGTCGCTTACGCTTATTTACCTTTATGTTATGTTATATATATCTGTTCACTGGGCTTTTTAAGCTCAGCCGCATTTCTTTCCTGGGTTATGAGTGGAGTGCTTTGAGCTTAGAAGACTATACTTAGATTGCTATCCTGGATTTAGAGATGACTAGAAGATATTTGCATTTCAGACTTAGTATTTTGTTATTGTTCTCATTTGTAACCTTGTAGCTTCAGATTTTACCTTTGTAACCTTGAAGTTAATTTGTATTATTTAAGTCTTATGCTTGTGTTTGTTTTGATATGTCACCATTACGTAATACTTCTACCCTTATCGGGTTGGGGTGTTACAGCATCAATGGCACGGCCATGGACTACCATGACTGGCTACAAATATGGGCAACATAATAGGCATAGTACATGCAATATAATTGTAAGGGATAATTATAAATTATCCAACTCAGATAATAGCTATATGAATAGAATATAGCATGAAACGAATAATCAAACGAGTAACTAAACAGATACGGATCAAAGCATAACAAATATCAGGAAACAATGAGTCATGAGAAATCCTTAAGGAATAGAATACAACCAAATTATGTAATTATGAAAATCATTTAAATGTTGTTTTCATGAAAGCATTCTTTTAAAATCCGTTTTCATAAGAGTCATTAAACCATCATATAAAAACTGGGGTTACCTCGTATTCATAGAAATCATTTTAAAAATAGAATCTCTCAAAACCATCATTAAGATATATATTCAAAAAGGTTTTTCATACCAGTCATAATATCTAATGGATTACAAAATATCAAAGGATTCAAATGTGAATATTGAAGTCACGGACGAATCAAACCATTATCATAACGAAATGAGTCATGAGAAAAACCCTTACTGAAAAAGGGCAGAATATCTGTACCTTAACGCGAATGAAAGGAAAGCAAACGACTGAATGAACACAAGAAAAAAACGTCGCGCCTCTTCAAATGATCTACTCGAATTAGGGTTCATATTATACTTATTAGCTCATTAAATGTCATAACGGATTTATTGCTTATTATTAATCACGTTCTCAACTTAGGGTTTACAGATTAGGTCATATTCATAATTATTCCAAGTTCTTAGGGTTAATAGTGATAATTAATTAGACATAGGTTTTAGGTGTCTCTCGAATATTGTTAGATCGAATATGAATCAATGAATAAAGGAAATAGGGACAAAGGTAAACTCGAGATCACTCTTGAAGCAAACCATACCGAGACTCACTTACATTAGATTTTATAATGTTCATGCATAATATATTACAGGTTTTAAATGTGTCTTGTACTATTTATAGATTGATACTAAAGACATCAACACAAAGCCAAGGACAAAGCAAGATCTGATCGATTCTAGTTCCATACGTACACCAACAAACCAAAACTCCACTCTAATTAAAGAATAGCATCCGTATTTCTTATATCTTGACATCATAAAAATGCATGGTATTTTTTTTTGATTCATGTGTCGCTAATATATTTACTCCCATAACTTGCTTGTCCCTTTTTTAAAAAGCGATTCCCGATTATGGTTCCAATCTAAACGTATCATATTAATGTAGAACCTGCTAGCGTCTATATGTATGACAAAGATAGCTACTGATTTACAACTTAGGCTGCAACAGTGGTCGATCAAATAGGGAGGAAAATAAGTCATGACATCATTGTTAACAAGAATGCTATTATATTTTACGTACGATATTCTCTTTTATATATGTAATCGAACTTTTAGTGAAACAATCTATTTTATCACACGTTCGTTTGCATGATTATCGAATGATATGTATGTCGGTGATAGATAGAGATTTACCTTAAGTCATAGTCAAGAGTGATCGAAAGGAATGGAAATTGGTACTCGAAATCGACCATACACGAATCACCAAAAACTGCTATGAAACACGAACACGTGTACGACTTAATGACTTCAATCAAGGCTTCGAAACCCACACGAATTGTTCTTGAATCAACCGCAAATCGAATGAACATAAATCCTAACAAAATTAGTCTCCATGCTCGTATATAAAAGTAGCTAGTTTTTTTTGTTTAAGTTTTGTTTTGGTTTTCCAAGAGTTTACTAGGCAAAAGAGGATGATATACGATCTCAAAGAAAGCGTGTGAAAATGAAAAGGAAAATTGCATATCTTATTTTTTTGGACAAATGTATCTTTTCCAAAAAAAAAAATAGAAAACGTGTGAAGTTATGTTGCAATGTTGATAGGATCGGATCATCACAACCAATAGAAAGCGTGTGGACAAAATAGGAAAGCACGTTTACTATTTAAGATTAGTATAACCCACGATTTGGTCTTATCTCTTCTTGAAGTCGTGTGGAGCTGAACACAAAAGAGGGAATTTTCTCAAGTGGAAGAAAGATATGCATGCATGCATGAGTTGTGATTCTTATCTCCAAAACGTGTAGAGAGTGCAAATGAAAGAATGTGTGTCGTTTGTTATTTTAGGCTAGGATAGGATTAGTACCATGTAATTTAACACTTGTATTTCTCATATAGTATAAGGTATTTATATTACTTAATAATTTATTTAAACTTAGGGTATAACCATAATTTAATAAAACGTCAATCAAAATTTTAGGGTGTTATATTATAGGTTTAAAGTAAATAAGCACATATAGACCATAGCAAATGATTCAGCATTCACGCTAATTCGGTATGCAAACACTAAGCTCATCCAACCGAAACTAGACAAACAATATGCCAAGCTGGCATAGCAAATAAAGGGTGCCCACGAGTGTTAATCTCCAGACACTCGGCAAATTCCGACATGGTATACGTTCGCGTTGACCTGTCGGTCCAACCAAACGGGGGAGTCACCCCCAATAGATCTATTTATATCATACGCGCTTCCCAGCAGGAATTGACGGTTGATGATAGTGGGCGCAATGGGATTCAAGGATACTTAGGTTATCGGCATACAAGTGTGTATAAAAATAAAGTTCAATTTGGTCCATGAAATCAGTTTTGCATTTTTCTCACCCCCAAGGTTTACAAAACCAATACGTATAAAAATGGGGCTATAAACTCACCTTAATAACAATAGCAATCTGCTAGTCTACAAATACACGGTGGAACCGCTCCGACACGCGACCTAGATCAGTATGGTAAGTCTTAGCGAAATATTCGTGTTTTAAATGTTTTAACTCAATTGAAAAGTTTACGTGTGTCCAGTGCTCGTGTATTTCTTGTTTGCTGTGTGGTAAGACACATTTCAAAATAGTTCATCGTATAAGACTCTTTGGTGATGGCTCATGGTGAAAGTGTACGGTGAAAATAAGTGCGACAGAACTTCCGTACTTAGTGCTTGTCATCGCAAAATGCGAAAGTGATATATATATTATCGTATATATATATATATATATATATATATATATATATATATATATATATATATATATATATATATATATATATATATATATATATATATATATTTGATAATTTAGTATTTAATTAATTAAAACTTACAATTAATTAAATAGGTATTGAATAATTAATATGATAATGGTGATAGTGAAGCATTATTATATTATGAATATTATGATTATTTATAATATAATGATAATTATAAAGAAATTTATAAGTATTTAATTTTGAGAAATTAAATAAATGTAAATGTATAAATACCAAAAGTGTATTCACAAATCTTATAAGGTCTAAAAATATTAATTTAGAAGAATTAATATTTTTAATAATAAAAATAATCCGTTACGTCTTTTAGTCAGTTTTCATCCGAAAATATTCTAAGTGTCAAAATTTTAGAAAAATCTGGCATGACCCATTCGTTTATTCAAACCTTTCCATTTTTCCCAAGTGTTGCAATTTCCTAAAATATTCCCTTACGTTAACTATATTTGCAAAACTAGTCCAAAATGTATGTTTATCGTTATAACTATATTTATCGTTACATTTACTTCTTAATTATAGTTTTCGATACAAAAGTCAACGTTTAGTCATAATACTTTCAAAGGTCAACAAAAAGTCAACAACTACAAATTTTGGGTCGGAAAGCCCATTTATTTGTCTTGTTGGACTTAAGGTGTCCAAATGAGTCCAAAACGGTTTTAATCGATATATAACGTTCTATTTCACAAAAATAATTATAGTGGGTCGAAAAATGTTCCATAACTCATTTTGTCTCCCGAAATATACATTGGGCCGAATAGGCCATAATGGGTCCAATAGTCCATTTTTAGTCCAAAAGCCATGTAACCTTTTTAAGTTACGATATATATATATCGTTAAGTTTCTAAAAATCAATTTTGTATATCAAACAAGCCGTTTGGTCAAAAAGTCAACCCTAGGCCGAAAAACACATGGGCTCGGCCCATTTTGTGTCGAGACTTTCATAAGCCCAAAAATAGTTTTAAACCATTAAGTCCTTTTAGTCCGAATAGTTTTCGTAACAATTTTTAAATAAGCCAAATAAGCACTTATAAATAAGCCATTAAGTCAAATGGTCGACCAAGGCCAAAACATATTGGGCTCGGCCCAATATGTGTTGTACAGGCTTTTTTAACCCACATAAGCCAAAACACAATTAGCTATAACTTATTCAATAAGCTATCAAAAATAAGCTATTAAGTACTAATTTCGCCATTTCACCACTAGAGCGAAAACTTTATGTTTTTCAAAATCCCAATAATTATTTCTTTCAAAAGTGTGCCGATTTATATATATTTACAAAAAAGTGTATATTTTGTCTTAAACTCGCGTAATTAGCACTAATCACATTTGTATCATCAAACTTGTTAATATTTTTATCTTTCGATAACTTCACGTTTTGAGGATGACAAAACGTGAAAACACGTTACGTTAAAATTGAAGTAAACAAGTCTTTAATCGGAAGATCCCGTTTCTACACAAATCACTCTAGAACAAATTTACAACTTGACTGTAGGGTATTCACAATGCATGAATCACTAGCTTGAGGCTTGTATGGATCGAATGAAGGAGGTTTTAGAGAGAGAAATGGGAGCCTTTTAGTGAGAGAAAGAAACTAGAGTAATATTAGATTGAAAATGTCCAACCCTTCCCATGTGTGGGAAGGGGTATATATACTACTACATATTATGTCCCTAGTGGACTGTGGAGCGAGCTGACAGAGGGGAAAGCCCCGACCCACTCCACAAATATAGATACAACTAATACTAATATTAATATTACTAATAATCCTATGAGCTATGATTATCTAATAAGTACTCGGGGTGACCGAGTCTTCTGCTGAATATTCATATTCCTAACAATCTCCCCCTAAGGGAGGTCACCCCAGAAGTAATGTTCTGAAATTCAGCACTTCTTCCTTGGATCTTGACATCATAGCTCGTACTCATTGAATCTTCAATGTCATAGATTGCTGTGCAAACATCAGTGATCTGAAGATGACTTCTCTTTTGTCTTGGATGAACTTTGAATAATCTCTGAACGTATCATCCCACTTGAGTCTCCAAGTCATCTTTCTATAGTACTACTCCATGTGATGAAATATACTTAGAGCCGACATGCTCACACGATATGGGTTCATGATCTTCAGCATCAGAGTTAGCAGAAGCTGTGTTTAAGGTCTTTTAGGGTGATCATGACTTCTTTGATGATGATGTGGTGTGAACATGTGGAGATGGATTGGCATCTTTTCTGCAACCAGCTACAACAGCAACCAGCTACAGCTTTCCACAGCTACAATCGCCAGAAGTTCCTGCATACGACAGTTAGCAATAAATCGACCGGTACTTACAAGTTTGGACTTCGAGACAGTCAACAGCATATTGTGAAAACTCTCTCTAATCCTTACCAAGACCGTTCCTAATCGAAAACCCACAGAGGGCTTTTTAAGATTTTACCGTAGTAAATCAACGATTAGGTGAGTCGCTGGAGATCACTCCACGACTGTAGACCGGTTGAAACCGCCGCGACCACTAAGCGTAATCCACAAGGAATTACCGAAGTGACCTGCTTTCAGGGCTGCTTGATGTTGACCCTGGCAGGAATTTCCATTCAATCATTGAGAATTACATAAGTAAATTCTCTCATAAATGTTCTGGCAAATTGCTAAGATCTGCGTAGGACTCTTAAGATTACAACTGGTGTCCTTAATGTTGAACACCCAGTGTAGAAATAATTTGTGTCCCTATGAGATCTTATTATGCATCTCGTGGCTCTAGACTCTATTGTGCGTTTTGATTTGGTGATCGGAGGCTGGAGAGGACTGCCACCTTTTCAATATCATCTAACTCGGAGTGAGAGAGACGATAGGAATGTATTGAACTCCGTGACAATTGAAACAAGAATCCTTTGAGGGACCTTGAGTGGCTAGGGAGGGTTGTGCAGCGTATCACTGGGTCCATGATACTTTGTCTTCAATGCCAGCAATCAACTAAGTGATTCTGACAGCATATGTATTGACCCGGTTTCTGCCTAAGTTGTAAGGAGGGCTATTTCTTTTCACCCTTTCTCTTTACAATTCTTTTTCATTCTTCAACCCCTTCAGTGCTTACCGAGACTTCATAACTAACACCTTGTTGGGTTTGTTCCAGTGTTAGCTCCATCTCAGTCGGCACTATTCCCTTATGCACATTTCTCCTTTTTAATCATACCTAAGGACTTCTACACTAACTAGTGAATTGTCCCTGGGTAGATCCCTCCGGCTCTGGCGGGATCGTGGGAACTTGAGCCTAACCTAACCATCCTTATAACTCCTTGCATTAAGTAAAATGGTCGGTCTTTGGTATTCATCCACAATTGCTAAACCAAATCTTTGAAAAATCTCTCAAAGTGTTCATGATACTGAAACACATTTTTGCAAACACTTGAGAGTTATATATTTTTCAAATGCTCCCCCTCAACATGTGCTCGGTTGATTGTTTTATAAATTTGCACATGTTAGGTAGAGCTCGCACTTTATGAATTGATCCACTTTCAGAGAACAAGACCGATTCGAGACACGCTTACATCACTAGTTAGACTAGCTTGAAATTATTACCCGGCCTGGTCAAGTTCACAGAAAGTTTCTCGAAATGGTACACTCTACTCAGATACATCTTTTTCGAGACACGCTTACATCACTGGTTAGACCAGCTTGAAATTATTACCCGGCCAAGGCGTATCCTTTCGATTGATGACAATTCAAGTTTCGTCAATTCTTAGGTGAAGTCTGAGCCTTGTTCACACAAGATGCCATAATCCATTGTTTTGTAAAACCATTTGCTCCCCCTCAATATATGCATTGATATAAGAACGATTTTCGTACATATGGAGGAGCTTGCTTTTATGACCAAAACATTTTGCTCCCCCTCAATATGTGCCTTGATATGCAAAATGGTTTAGCACATACGGGAGAGCTTACATTAATTAATTACCAAATCATCACATTTTATCAGAATTTCCTATTTAAATCACATTCTCTCCCCCGATCAAAAATTTCAAACCATTTGAGATTTGTGATCCCAATTGATTTAAATATATTTAGAAAAATTTGGGAGAAAATGTGGCAGGTTTAAGTGTAATCTGATTTTGGAGCATACTATGCTCCCCTTGAAACAACGAGAGAGTGTCACTGCTGATGTTTGCACAAATATGGCAAGGTGTCAGAAATTTGAACAAATATGCTCCCCCTCAATTAATAACCCGTTTTCCATTAAAAGAGCTGTAGTCATTCAATTGAGCGACGGACATTTGTGAAAATTTAGTTCATTTTACCACCTTGTGTAACATCAAGACTCTCTTGAGGGATCTAACAAGATATAGAATCTTGATGAAAAGAAGACTTCTCTTCTTATATACGAAGTGATGCACTGAAACGTACATCAAGTCGGGAGAACATGGATATAAAGTAATCCATGCCCAGGTGAACATCACCCGGTTGGAGAAACAGCTGTCTTTTTGGCGACATGCTTTCCCCATTGTACAGTGCGGGTTGCAGTATGAAGTAACTGCAAGCCATTAAGACATGTTTTAACTGATTAGTATAACTTCTGCTCGAGCTTCATTTAAGAATCCGTGCCATTGTTGAATGACATTTCTAGATACGTAAATGTTATCGATAAACAGAAGACATGCCTAGGTAGAACTATTTTTGGTATTTTCTGATTTTTCGATTTTTATGGTTTTTATAGGTTTTATATTTTTGTATTTTTCTTTTTGATTTAAGATATATACAACTATGTACAAGGATATAAGAAGACAATCCTTTACTCCTCCTTTTCTTCCTGAAGACACTTGAGGGTTTCAGGAGTCATGCTTTTCATGCCAAGGCGTGGGAGAATAAACTGAAACCTTTCTCTTGGGAGGGCCTTGGTGAAGATGTCAGCTAACTGAAACTCTGTCCTCACGAAGTATAGCTCCACAATTCCTTTTTCCACCTGTTCCCTGATGAAGTGATGCCTGATGTCGATGTGTTTTGACCTGGAGTGCTGAACATTGTTACAACAAAGAGCAATGGCGCTTTTGTTATCACAATATAGGGGAATTTTGTTGTATGAGAATCCATAGTCCGAAAGCTGTGATCGCATCCAAAGGATTTGTGCACAGCAAGCAGACATAGCAATGTACTCAGCTTCAGTAGATGATATGGAAGTACTCATCTGCTTCTTAGAAGACCAACTAACCAACTTTTCCCCTAAAAATTGAGCTCCTCCTGAAGTACTTCGACGAGTGTCTTGACATCCCGCATGATTAGCATCTGCGTATGCCGTTAACTCCATTGCAGTGTCCTTAGGATACCAGAGACCCATATGAACCGTGCCTTGAAGATATCGGAAGATCCTTTTCACTGCTTCAACATGCTTCTTGGTTGGTCTGGATTGATACCGAGCACACATACATACAGCAAACAGAAGATCTGGTCTGCTAGCCGTGATGTACATCAAAGATCCAATCATGCTTCGATACTGTGTTATATCAACTGGAATCCCTGAAGGATCTTCATCCAGCTTCGTTCTATCAACCATGGGAGTGTCAACAGGTTCACTTGAATGGAATCCAAACTTTTTCAGGATCTCGTTGGCGTATTTGGATTGATTGATGAATATGCCTCCGGGACTTTGAGAAACTTGTAGTCCTAAGAAGAATGACATTTGTCCCATCATGGACATTTGGAATTTGGAATTCATCTCCTTTGAGAAACTATCACATTCACCAGGATCTGTTGAAGCAAAGATGATATCATCTACATATATCTGAACTAGCAGTAGATGGTTTCTTGACTTCCTGGTGAATAGTGTAGGATCAACAACACCCTTGGAGAATCTGTTTGCAAGGAGGAACTTGGACAATGTATCGTACCATGCCCTTGGCGCCTGTTTTAGCCCATAAAGAGCCTTCTTCAAGCGGTAAACATGAGTAGGGTGTTCAGCATCCACGAATCCTTCAGGTTGACTCACATAAACTTCTTCCTTTAAGTCACCATTCAAGAATGCCGTTTTGACATCCATCTGGTAGACTATCATATTACGACTAGCCGCATTAGCTAGGAAGATTCTTATAGCTTCAATTCTAGCAACCGGAGCAAACGATTCTTCAAAATCAATGCCCTCTTCTTGTCTAAACCCTTTAGCAACTAGCCGTGCCTTGTTCTTTAAGACATCACCATACTCGTCAAGCTTCACTTTGAAGATCCACTTTAAAGCAATGATCATTGCACGCTCAGGAGGAGGCACTAATTCCCATACTTCAAGTCGATCAAATTCATGGATTTCATCCTGCATAGCCTGGAACCAGCAATCTTTAGTCATTGCTTCTTTGGCATCTTTTGGTTCGACTTTAGACAGTACGGAATTGAAGAAGCACCATAGTGCATCAGTGGCTAGTTGATTACGTGTGGATACTGGACGTGAAGGATTTCCTATGATGTTGTCGATTGGATGATCACTGGTCCATTTCCTGAGATGGTCGTGAGGTTGATGGTTATGAACAGACGTAGCAGTGCTGTGTTCCTCAGGTAAGGATGTGTCTGATGAATGTTCAGGAGCAAATATGTTTTCAAAAGGAACCTCTTCAACAGGAGCAAAAGGATTCACTTCCAAAGAATTATTATCTGAAGATTCTTGCATTACTGGAGTAGTTTGAGTGTTTGATGAAGATGGCGATTGACTGGCAGCAGGAGCATTGTGACTGACTGATACTGAAGCTGCAGGACCTTCTGAACCTTGTGGGGCTTGAACCTCATTCATAGGAATTACTGCTGGTTCACTCGGGATGGTTCCATTCGTTGGCTCAAAGTATTCATCAAACATAGGATCGAATAACTTTTTCAACTCCTCACATGTAGGTGGCACATAAGAATCTGCAGGCGTGGAATTCTGTACAAGTCCTGAACTAATGGGTCCAGGAGACAAAAGGTGAAGATCGGGTCCAGAACTGATTTGTCCTGAAACAGGTAGCTCACTCAGCTCATCGAACGTAACATGAATGGTTTCCATGATTTTACGGGTTCTTTTATTGTAGATTCGATACCCTTTACTGTCAGGTGCATATCCAACAAAAATACCTATATCTGCTTTAGCTCTTAACTTTCCCAAGTCTTGACAATCGTTAGTTGGATAGCAGAGAGCACCAAACACACGCAGAAAGGAAAGATCTGGTTTCTTGTTATGAATTAATTCGAAGGGAGTCTTCTCATGAACCGGATGAATTAGGGACCGGTTTTGAGTGTAACATGCTGTTGCAATAGCTTCTGCCCAAAGAAACATCGGAGTCTTTGAAAATATAAGCATAGTTCTTGCAGCCTCCACCAGAGTACGGTTCCTTCGTTCAACCACCCCGTTCTGTTGAGGCGTGCGAGGGATACTTTTCTGATGCGTGATGCCAATACTTTCATAGAAATTACGGAGTTGTTGGTTAACAAACTCAGTACCATTATCTGTGCGGATGATTCTGACAGTTTTATCTAGCCTTACTTGCAGCTGTTTTATCAGTTTAATGATAACCTCTGGAGTTTCGTCCTTGGTTCTCAAAAACTTTACCCATGTGAACCGAGAATAATCATCTACTATCACCAGAACATACTTCTTTCCATTTATGGTTTGTATTCTCATTGGACCGCACAAGTCCATGTGGAGGGTGTGAAGAACTTCCAAGTTGGTGTTGACGGTTTTAGGCTTGTGGGTTTGTTTCTTGCTTTTACCCAGTTGACATGCAGAGCAGAGATGATCTTTCTCATATTTCAGTCTGGGCATCCCTCTAACAAGATCTTTACGGGAAAGATTATTTATGGAACCGAAGTTCAAGTGGTTCAAACGACGATGCCACAGCCATGATTTTGTTTTAGAGGCTTTAGAAAGCAAGCATATTGGAGAGGACTTCAACATTTCTTCAATTGAGATGGTGTATAGATTGGTGCCCCGACTGCCCTTGAGGAGATCTAAACCATCCAATTCTCTAACGAAACACGTACGCTTTCTGAAAGCCACTTCCAGATCTGAATCACAAAATTGACCCACAGAAAACAGATTGTGTCCTAGTCCTTCCACATAATATACCCTTGAGATTACACTATTACCAAACACATAATCTCCATAACCCATAATAGCACCAAAGTGGTCGTTCCCAAATCTAACTGTCCCGATAAACTTTTTCACGAAGTTCTTGAGCCGTGAGCGATCTCCAGTCATATGTTTTGAGCAGCCTGAGTCCAAATACCATAGGACGATTTGTACGACCTGCATTTGAAACCAGACAACAATGGATAACTGAAAAATGTGGATCCCCAAGTGCAATTGGGGTCCATTTGGTCAGCACACACATATTCAGGAACCACAGATTTCACAGATTCTACTATCTTTACTGTAGAGACAGAACTTGAGACAGGACAAGACCTAGATGGAAGGCATTGTGATTCTAAAGGCAAGATTCTACCAGTTGGTCTCCATTCCATATTCTTCACAATTCTATGCATATTCATTTTAGGTAATGGTCTCTGTTTTCCTAAATTGAATTTCCTTCCAGTGGGTCTCCATTCCTTAACTTTTACAATTTTATGCTTATTCATTTTAGGTAACGTGCACTGTTTTCCTAAATTGAATTTCCTTCCAGTGGGTCTCCATTGATAGCCTATGCTAGCAAATGTTTTTCCTGTTGCTTTCCAAACCTTTTTGCATGCTTTAGTTATCCTACCATTCTTAACATGGGATGATACAGAAGACATCAGGAAAGACACAACACATTCATCATGATTAGCAGAAATTAAACAATTGTCGCAAGTTTTACAGATAGCATTAGAATTCGAATTAATTACAGTACTTTTGATACTAGAATCAACACGATTCATCCTACTCATTGTAAACTTATTGTTCCTAGGTTGGGCTTCTACATTCTTCAAGTGATCATTCTTAGCTGGCGCAGTCATATCCTGTCTTTCATTTCCTCTAGACCTTGACCCGCTAGCTTGGGTGTCACTTTTTACTCCTGTAGAAGCATCGAAGGTAACATTAGTTTGTTTTTCTGTCACATGCCTTCCTGATAATGATGTGTTGGGTTCTGATGTTTTGGGTGGTAGGTCAAAGGCTACATGCTTGTTCACAACATTGGATGATGATGCAACAAATCTATCTCTATGGCCTCTAAACTTAGGAATTGAGCCTATGGCATATTCTAAGTTTTCCTGAATCCTTTTCGTGAGTTTGCATGCATAGACAACTGCTTGATCAAGTGGCTTGTCATTCCTATCTTCTTCAACTACCTCACGAAGTGTGTCAAGACCTTCTCTAAGATGATCTAGATATGTTTGATGGGCAAGGCTGTTATTTCTAAGCTTAAACGGAATACGCTCAACATCAACATCATACTTTTTACAATCAGTAGCCTTTGGTGTATCACAATTACAAGTGGTGCATGGCATTTTACCTTTCACCCGAGCCTTAAGATTCTCAATTTCATTTGTCAAAGAGGTTATTTGATTATTATGATTACTTCTTGTAACTTTAATAGAATCATATAACTCTTTGAAATGTTGTTTAACCTTTGAATTTTCTTCTCGATAACACTCATTTTCATAATGTAACTTATTTATGGTGTTTTGATATTGAAAATTCTGAGAATCTGAAGATGAAGGTTTATTGGTGCCATATACTTCACACTTGTTGGATTTCAATTGGGCAATTTGGGCCCTCAGCAGTCGGATCGTGTTCGTGTGAGCTTGAATTGTTTCATCACGTTTGCTTAATTCAAAATATGTATCAAACTCAGGAGCATCCGTGGATGTCTTGACATTTGATATTTTGCATTTTTCTTCTAAGTGTTGATGTTTAAGTTGCAAGTTCAGATAATCAACTTCTAGTTTCGAAAAACGTTTAACCATGTTATCATGGTCATCATTTTGAATTTTTTCAAGCAATTTCAAATTCTCCCCCTCAAGCTCAACAACACGATTCTGGGTGACATTTAACGCAATAGCATACTCATTAAATTGACAAGCAGACAATGCAGAATCAGTGACAGTGTAAAATACATCTTGTGCAATACATTTAGCAATCAAGTTGTCGTTAGTAATGAGTATGTTTTTTCTTTCAATCTCTCGACTTTTAAGTTCTATTGCATGTTCATTCACCTCATTTTCCATATCTTTAAACACTACTTTCATTTCATTTATTTCGGCTTTAAGGGCAGTTTGCAACCCTTCAAAGTGTTCTTTAAGTAGTTTAAAGAATGGCATGACCTCAGTTAAGTAACACCTTTTTGCATGTTCAAAACACCTTTCCCCCTCAGTAATGCCAGTGGGTGTGATTCTCTTCTTACATGTTTTATCGAAATCAGCAAACAGTTGCCAAAGCACATATAAGCTAATAAAGGTTTTGCATTCAGTGGGAAGAGACAAAGGCACCAAATTCCTAGGTGTATTGGGAGGATACACCGTTATGGACGCAACTTTTCTAATGAGGGGGGTGTTGGCCTTAAGTTTTTCTACCTTAAGTTTTTCATTATCTTGTTTCCAAAATATCTGCTCAGGTGTTAACTTTTTTTGAGGAGCAAACACAGTCAAACGATTTTCTTCATAATAATCATGGGGTTTGATTATTATTCGTCTGGCTATGCACTCGGGATCCCTCATTTTCACATTCATTTTTTCCCTCGTTTTATCACTCAACTCATCCTCTTCATCAGTGTAGATATGCTCAGGTTGGTCATGAATATGTTTAAGCATCACATTACCATCATATAGGGCTGGTTGAAGTACTTGCATGTCCCTAAGGATGGTTGACTTAGGTTCACCTATCATGATTTTACTGTGCTTATCACTCAACTTTCTGTGCTTATGAATCATTTGAGCAGTTTGTATAGTTTGATTTTGTGTGTACAACTTATCTTCAAGCTTATTTTTTAACGTCTTGAGTCTAGAGAAATCATTTAAAAGAGTTGTTTCTTTTTGTTTGAATTCTTGCTTAAGTGTGGTTACACACTTTTGTGCTTCCTGTTTCTGTTTGACAGACTCTTCTAGTTGACTTTTCAAAGAACTCATCTCTAATTTTAATGTTTCTTCTCGCACTCTAGACTCTTTAATAAGTGTACTCATTTGACCTTCTAATTTCTGCTCACGATCATTAAGCTCAAACTTAGCACGCTGTTCATACATAGCAACTTGTTCTTTATAGATGTTTAGTCTAGTGATCAAGTTATCATCAGGGACAGGCAATTTGTTCTCATGGTACGCACATGCATTATCTACACAACCCGCATTATCTAAGGCACATACATTACTCATAGCACACATATCATTATTGACAAAGGATTCACCATTTGATACATCAGGAGAGTTGTTGCTATTCAAATACTGTTCATATGAGACAATATTGCTATTTTCCATATCAACATCACTTGAGTCAGAAACAACTGCCTGATGTACTTCTTCGGGAATCTGTTGTCCCTCGACAATATTATATGTGTCATAAATTTTTAGTACCTCAGATATCACAGATGCATTAGAAGGACCAGCTTGACGAGATGAGGCCAGGGAAGACAAGTTAGCCATGAAGATTGTTTGAGCAGTAGGTTCATCATCCACATCAGAGTCAAATGCATCACAGTCATCTGCCTTGAAGATGTTAGGATCATTAAGTGCTAGATCCTGAACAGGTTTCTCATCCACATCTTCGTCAAAAGTATTTCCTCCATCTCCTGCCAAGAATAATAACTTTTCCTCATCCAATACAGCTCCATTTTCTTGAGCTTGCATTAACAGCATCTTGTCTTTGAAGTAATCTGAGTTCTGAGGACGTTTAGGTTGATTGCAGTTTCTAGCAATGTGTCCAAGCCCCCCACAATTATAACACTTGATCTGTTTCCCTTGCCCCTGATTGGCATTCCCTGCTCTATTCTGCACAAAACCTCGACCTATGTTTCTACCAGCTCTCCCTTGCACATTCTGAACCACAATTTTCCCATCCTCCACCATTGCTAGATTGCGTGGGTTGGAAGAATTTCTTAACTGATTGTTGGTCTGTGGGAGTGATGCTTGAAACTGTTGTACCAGTAGAGAAACTTGATTGGTAAGGTTATCAATCATTTTGTTGGTCTGAGAGTAGCCTGAGTCAAATTGTGAACTCATAGCAGGTACTTGTGAGTGAAGTTGGTGATAGCTTGGACTGGATGATGATTGGATTGTTGGTTGTACATTTGTTATGAAGGCCAGTGGGTCATTTGTAGTTGAAGGATTCAACTTTTCTCTCAGCACCCGATCATAGGCAGCATGCTTCTCATGTTGTTGCAAGTAAGCATAAAGCTGTTCATAGTTAGTCTCCCTTAAACCTTTGTTGAGTTTGACGGCAGTAACAAATCTGTCCCATTCAGGAGTCATGTTGTTCACAAACTTTGAGTTAAGTTGGATATTGGGCATAGTCATTCTGATCATCCTCATATCATTCACCAACTTATGAAATCTCACATAGTAATCTGTGACATTCTCTCCTGGGTTCATTTTGAAGTGCTCGAACTCATCATACAGCTGTGACTCACGATCTTCCTTTGTGAGTTCTGACCCTGCCAACAACATTTTAACGTTGTCCCACACAGCCTTGGCTTCAGTGTTAAAATTGATGAGCTTGTATACATCCTTTGGAAGACCTTGAATGACTATGTTTGAGGCTCTAATATCAGCATCATACCTCTTCTTTTCTTCTTCATTAAGATCATTATAGTTTCTAGGTCTATCAATGCCTAAAGTTACAGTCCCATCTTCACCAGTTGTAACAACATCTCTGGTGGTGCCCATCTGATAAGGTCCTTCGTCAATTGACTTAAGAATATTAACACCATTTTCTTTTCCCAAGCAGTAAAGTCTTATTCGTTGTGCCCAAGACTCATAATCCGTCCTATCCAGCATAGGTGGACGAGTATCAGATCCTGCTGCTTGAATATCATCTGATGATGTACTTGATGTGGTAGCCATAGTAACTACGGGATTTTACTGATCTTGTGATTTAACCGAGAAATCGAATCTTTCGCGGGAATTTCTAAAATCACCAAGACACAAACCGCATACAAGTCTGAGAGACAAACCGAGTAGATACAAACCGAGTAGATTCCACAGAGACAAACCGAGTCTATACAAACCGAGTCTACACAAACCGAGTACACAGCTGGGACAAACCGAGTAGGTACAAACCGAGTAAAATCCTTAGAGACAAACCGAGTCTACGTAGCTGGGACAAACCGAGTAGACACACAAACCGAGTAAATTTACACAAACCGAGTAAATTCTTAGAGACAAACCGAGTCTACACAAACCGAGTCTACACAAAGCTGGGACAAACCGAGTAGATACAAACCGAGTAAAATCCTTAGAGACAAACCGAGTCTACGTAGCTGGGACAAACCGAGTAGACACACAAACCGAGTAAATTAACACAAACCGAGTAAATTCTTCGGAGACAAACCGAGTCTACACAAACCGAGTATGCACAGCAGGGACAAACCGAGTACGCACAGCAGGGACAAACCGAGTGGACACAAACTCCCAGGCACGTCACTTTCACTGCCTTTTGTCCTTTAGCCTAAACGAGTAAAAGGACAAACCGTGTCCAAGAATTGACACAAACCGAGTCCAATAATCGTCCAAAACAGACAAACCGCTGCCAAGAACAACACAACTACAACCCACGAATTTTCTCAAAATCACCACACCGTTCTTAGATCTGTGAATCCAAACACTAAATACCACTCTAATACTATTCTTAATCTAGAAAGTACAAAGAAAACCAACTTCTAATCACTAAACAAAGTACAAAGATGAAATTTATGCTACTTAAACAAACCGAACCAAAACTTAAAGAAAAACTACAAATCTAAACAAATCTAACCAAGGAAAACCTAAAGAACTACACAAATTCAATATAAAACAACCTCAAAACACTAAACAAAAACACAAAATGAAGCGTATGCCACAAATCGAACCGAACAAAGATCTTGAAAAACTCCAAATCGACCCAAAAGTAAAAATACCTCACAAACTACACAAATTCGTGAATACCAACTCTCATGGACCTAACCATGGCTCTTGATACCAATTGTAGGGTATTCACAATACATGAATCACTAGCTTGAGGCTTGTATGGATCGAATGAAGGAGGTTTTAGAGAGAGAAATGGGAGCCTTTTAGTGAGAGAAAGAAACTAGAGTAATATTAGATTGAAAAGGTCCAACCCTTCCCATGTGTGGGAAGGGGTATATATACTACTACATATTATGTCCCTAGTGGACTGTGGAGCGAGCTGACAGAGGGGAAAGCCCCGACCCACTCCACAAATATAGATACAACTAATACTAATATTAATATTACTAATAATCCTATGAGCTATGATTATCTAATAAGTACTCGGGGTGACCGAGTCTTCTGCTGAATATTCATATTCCTAACATTGACTAATGATAAAAAAAGTGAATTTGTGCTTAAGACTTCACATGTTTATGTGACAAAACATTTCTTTCAAAAATATATTTTACAGATTATTTTTGAATAATTAAGAAATGCTTTAATGAAAAAATAAGTTTAAAATACATAACAGCTATTTTCCCCTCCAAAATCTGCACCAAACTTTCCCAAATAAGTTTTCACCAGAAAAGACAAAAAGAGGAGCGTTTTTGTCCGACACGGCTCCACGGTTCCACTAAATTTAGTGGAGCCGTGTGTGATTTAGTGGAGCCGTCCCTTTATAACGGCCGGATTTTTTCTGCCTATAAATACCAGCCCACTTCACAGATTTTGGGCATCCTTTCTCACTCAAAACTTTCTGAGTTTAATACTCGCTTCACATCCTCTCTTCTTGATCATTTAGTTAGGTTTTCTTTTGTTCAAGAGTGATCCAATCATCCATTCAAGTGATCCTCTTCATTCCTCTTCATTTGCAAGAGAAGAACTCAAGGTATCCAAGAAGATACAAGAGTTGTAGTAGTAGTTAGGATACTTGTAACATTTGTTACACACTTGTTGTATCATAGCATACATCGAGATCATTTTTCTTTTGTGAGAGTGTGAGTGAAGATCATTGAGATCTTATAGAGATATTGAATATCTCTTGAAGCCATTGGGCTTGTGTGATTGATCAAGAAGATCTAGGTTAGATAGGTTAGAGTCGGAAAACAAGTTAAGCGACGTGTACGGTTTTCTCCGCCTAAAGGGAGGTTGTTGACATAGTGCTTGAAACTCTCGACTGTGGTACTCGGGGAGTGGAGTAGGGCGAAGAAGAGCTTCGTAGCCGAACCACTATAAATCCTTTTATCCAAGTTTGATCTTTCCATCTCTTCTCTTTACTTTCACTACTTATAATTAGTTAGTTTAGTGTGTAGTTCATATTGGTGTTGATTGATTGCACATAAGACTCGAATCAAAGGTTTCCAATAGTAAAGTTTTTAAGAGGTTTTAAAAGAACTAAAAGAACATAAAAATCGGTAAAACTATTCAACCCCCCCCCACCCTTCTAGTTTTCCACAATTGGTATCAGAAGCCAGGTCAGTCAAGATTTTAAAGTAAATTATATTTTAAAACTTAAATCTATCAATGGATTCCGACAAATATCTAGAAGGGCAATCAATGCAAAGACCACCACTTGTTGAAACCGATTGTTTTAACTATTGGAAAACAAGATTCGAAACGTATGTGAAATCAAAAGACATTGATCTTTGGCATATTATTACCGAGGGTGACTTTCAACCGATTCAAAAGAATCCGGAAACTAGAAAGGATGAAATAGTTCCTTATGATAAACAAAGTGATGAACTTAAAAGAAAACTAGCCAAAAATAATGACGCTAAAATGATGATTTACCATGCTTTGCCTAAAAAGGAATTTGAAAGAATTTTTATGTGTAATACGGCAAAAGATATTTGGAAAACTTTGTTAGTCACTCACCAAGGTAATAATCAAGTCAAAGAGAACAAGATAGATCTTCTTGTTCAACAATATGAACAATTTTCCATTTCAGAAGATGAGTCAATAGATAATGCTTTTGCTAGATTTAATACCATTATTGCTAGTCTTAAAGCTCTTGATGAAGGTTACTCTAGCAAGAATTATGTTAGGAAGTTTCTTAGGGCTCTACATCCTAAATGGAGAGCAAAGGTCACCGCCATTGAAGAGTCAAAGGACTTGGCGACATTGTCACTCGATGAACTAATAGGAAACTTGAAAGTTCACGAGATGATAATCAAGAAGGACTCCGATATAGTCAAAGGCAAAAGCGAGAGAGTTAGATCTCTAGCATTGAAAGCCAAGAAGGAGTCTAGTGATGAGGAATGTTCGAGTTCCGATAGTGAAGATGAAGAGTATGCACTAGCCGTTAGAAACTTTAGAAAGTTCTTTAGGAGGAAAGGTATATTCCAAAAGAACCGAGATGAAAGGAAAGGGACAAGTGATAGGAAATGCTTTAGATGCGGAGATCCTAATCATCTCATAGGAGAATGTCCCAAACCACCGAAAACCAACAACCAAAGAGCTTTCATAGGAGGCTCTTGGAGTGATAGCGGTGAAGAAGAAGAGAAGAAGCCCAACGATGAAACATGCCTAATGGCTCAAGCTTCTAATGAGGTACATTCCGACTCTTCTTATTATAGTGATGATAATTCGTCAATAGATGACAATAGATTACATGACGAATATAATAAACTATGCGAGGTTAGTTCTAAAATTTTAGGTAGAAACAAAACATTAAAATTAAAATTACATGAACTTGAATTACAAGTGTTAGAACTTAAGGATCAGGTCATGCATAAGTCTTCAAGAAGAAAATGAGAAACTCAAAGAAAATGCTTTGAGAATCATTAAGTTCGAAGAAGGAACAAAAGCACTTAATGATATGCTTGAAAACATTAGGTATAATGAACATGACCGTGCGGGTTTAGGATTTGACCCAAATCAGGCTTCAACAAGTAGTACTAAACAAGTAAAATTTGTAAAGCCTGAAGTGTCTGAGTCTAAAGGAGACGGCACCACTAAAGGTATAGACGGCACCACTAAAATTAGTGGTATCGTGGTACCGTCTAGTGCTGAAGTCAGATCAGGGTCAATTTTAAAAAATAACTTAAGTCTTAAACCAAGTCACATAGTTGTAAATGGTACTAAAGTACCTATTGCTAGCATAGAGGAAGTCAAAAGCTTTTACAAACCCTTGTCAACTCTCGGACTTGGATTTGTAAAGCCCGACACTAGGTCAAAGACTCCTCCACCTAGAAAAACAAATGTTCCTAAATCTCAGTCAAGAACTCCTCTACCGAGACGTAACTTTAGAAGACAAAGTTATCCAAGTAACTATCCCGTAACTTGGAATGACCGTCAACTACAAAGTTACTTACCATGGGAAATTTATCCTCCGTTTCAACATCCTAAACAAATGCAACTAATGCATGGGATGTTTAATGCTAACAACTTTGGACCCATGAGATATTGGGGACCAAATGTTTGAATGTTTGTCTTATTCAATAGATATGCTTGGGAATCGACTTGGAGCCTGACGAATGGGTCAAGGATAGTGGATGCACTAATCATATGACGGGTAACCTAAGTCTATTCTCATCATACAAGGCATACAACGGAGGTAATGTCACTTTCGGTAGCAAACTTAAGGGCAACATAATAGGCAAAGGTACGATCACTCAAAACTCCCTCAATATTAGAAATGTTGAGCATGTAGATAACTTAGGATTTAACTTACTTAACATTAGTCCGAAGAGGGTAGTGAGATCATTAAGAATGGTAAAACTATAGGCAAAGGAGTTAGGAGAAATTGCTTATTTGTTATGAAAATAGGAAATAAGCCTCAGGATAAGATTTGCTTAGCAACCATAGATGATAACTCCACTCTATGGCATAGGAGATTAGGTCACGCCAATATGCGCTTGATACAATCATTGGCGTCTAAGGAACTAGTTAGAAACCTACCTAAGATTAAGTTTGATAAACACTTTTGTGACGCTTGTAAAGTTGGAAAACAAGCTCATTCTAGTCACAAAGCTAAGAATATGGTCTCGACCTCTAGATGCCTAGAACTCCTTCATATGGATTTATTTAGTCCATCCGCCGTACGGAGCTACGGAGGAAACTACTACACCTTAGTAATAGTTGATGACTACTCTAGGTACACTTGGACTAGATTTCTTAAGAATAAGACACAAGCTTTTGAGGAATTTGAAATCTTTAGTAAGAAAGTCCAAAATCAACTAGGATGTACAATAGTTTCTATTAGGACGGATCATGGTCGGGAATTTGATAATGAAGTGCAATTTAGAGTATATTGTGATGCTAATGGTATTACACACAATTTCTCGACTCCACGCACTCCACAATCAAATGGGGTAGTTGAGCGGAAAAATCATACTCTACAAGAGATGAGTAGAAAGATGTTGAATGAACAATCAATTCCACAAAAGTTTTGGTGTAATGCGGTGGACACCTCAACCTACATACTTAATAGGATTCTAATTAGACCAATCTTAGGAAAAACACCATATGAAATCTTAAAAGGTAGAAAACCTACTCTTGATTACTTTAGAGTGTTTGGAAGCAAGTGCTTCATACTTAACACTAAAGACTACCTCACCAAGTTTGACCTAAAGTCTTACGAAGGTGTTTTCCTAGGTTACACCCAAAATAGTAAAGCCTATATTGTCCTAAATAAGGAAACAATGAAAGTCGAAGAGTCAATCAACATAACATTCGATGAAAGTCCTCCACCAACTAAGACATCACCCTTGGTGGATGATGACTTAGATGAGGATGAAGCCATCAAGGTCAATGGCAAGAAACCCTTACAAGATGACATTGAGGATGAAATAGTTGAAGTTGACGAAGTTGTCAACATTAAGGAATCCAAGAACTATCCTATTAAAAATGTCATAGGAAACCTTAACCAAAGAACCCTTAGGTCACAAGCTCATAACAAAAGTAATTTCTTTTGTTTTATATCTACCGTAAAACCTTAGAATGTCGGTGAAGCGATTAAGGATGAAAGTTGGGTAGTTGCCATGCAAGAGGAACTTAATCAATTCACCGCAAACCAAGTTTGGGATTTAGTACCTCCTCCTAAGAATCAAACAATCATAGGAACTAAGTAGGTGTTTAGGAATAAACTCAACGAAAATGGAGTCGTAACTAGGAATAAGGCAAGGTTGGCAGCACAAGGCTATAACCAACAATAAGGAATAGACTACGATGAAACGTATGCACCTGTAGCAAGATTAGATTCTATTAGGATACTCCTTGCCTATGCATGTGCCTTAGATTTTAAATTGTATCAAATGGATGTGAAAAGTGCATTCCTAAATGGTTATATCAACGAGGAGGTATATGTTGCCCAACCTCTGGGATTCATTGATTTCGAGAAACCGAATCATGTTTATTAACTCAAGAAAGCACTTTATGGTCTCAAACAAGCTCCTAAAGTATGGTACGATAGACTAAAGGCATTCTTGATCGAACATGAATATACCACGGGAGTGGTAGATAACACACTTTTCACAAAGAAAAGTATTTTACATCTCATCACTGTTCAAATATACGCCGACGACATCATATTTGGCTTAACTTGTACAGAACTGTGCGATGATTTCTCTAAGATCATGTGTGACGAGGTTGAGATGAGCATGATGGGTGAATTAAATTTCTTACTTGGTTTACAAATTAAACAAATGGAGGATGGTATCTTCTTTAATCAATCTCAGTATAGTAAGGAGATGCTTAAGAAATTTAGTTTAGAAGAGTCTAAGCCCATGAAAACTCCCATGTCCACGGAAATCAAACTCACGAGAGATGAAGAAGGTGAGTCTGTGGATAGCACTAAGTATAGAGATATGATAGGAAGTTTATTATACCTCACGACAAGTAGGCCCGACATCATGTTTAGTGTCTGCCTTTGTGCCCGCTTCCAAGAGGATCCCAAAACCTCTCACATTGAAGCAGTTAAGCGTATCTTCTGATACATTAAAGGCACTATACACTTGGGATTATTTTACCCAAAGGGGACCGGTGTAGAAACTGTTGTCTATGCCGACTCTGATCATGCGGGAGATTACGTTGATCGAAAAAGTACGAGTGGCGTTTGTACCTTCATGGGTTGTTGCTTAACTTCTTGGTTCTCCAAGAAACAAACGGCTCTTGCTATCTCCACGACTGAAGCCGAGTATGTAAGCGCCGGAAAGGCATGTCAACAAGCACTATGGATGAAACAAGCCCTCAATGACTATGACATCCATCTAGAAGACGTTCCCATTATGTGTGATAATAAAGGTGCTATTGACTTGAGCAAAAACCCCGTTCAACACTCCCGTACTAAACACATCGAAATTCGTCACCACTTCCTTCGCGATAATGTTCAGAAAAGAAACATTTCTCTTGAGAAAGTTCCTTCTCAAGACAACATCGCCGACATCCTAACCAAATCTCTCAAACGAGAATCCTTCAACTACCTTCGTCTAGGTCTAGGAATGATGGAACATATTCCATAAATCTCATGACTATTTAAATATTTCACGGGAAATATTGAAGTCATCTCGTGTGTCTCGTTCCGTCTAGTCTAGGTTCCCCTCGTCAAAAGAATTTATTAGGTATAAATTCTTTTCTCGTGTCAAAAGTCTCACTAAAACAGCTAGACTTATTCGTCAAAAATCAAAATGGGACAGAAAACCATCCCAGCAGATCACGGCTCCACAAAATGTGGTACGGCACCGTTATATTTAATGGTACCGTGGAACCGTGTATCTGACAAATCCCGTTTTTCAGTCCTCTCTTCCCACACTATTCACTTTTAAACTTTCCCAACTTCCTCCATTGCTGTCAAAGCCAAACCTCACAACCCAATACTTAATCACACCCTTTCAAGATCATATTCAAGACATTACTTCTCAAGATTATCAAATAATTTCACTTTTCAACAACAATTGTAAGTCATTTACTCTAATTTCTCTATAATTTTTGAGTCTAGGGTTTGTTCTTACATAAAAATTGAATTGGGATTTTTCAATTTTTAAAAGGAATCATGTTTAGGAAACTTGCAATTAGGATTAGGAGTCATCAACACTCAAATTTTCCCAAAACTTTTGGCGCCAAAATTTTGAAGTCGCCCAAACTCCCCAATTCAATCATTTTCAAAAAATCTCACGAAATTAGGATCATGAAATATTTTTCGTGCATTGTTGATACAAACTAAAAATGTTTTCTCATGCATACATGATCTCACGAATATTGATCGAATTACATAACTAATATGTATTTCTCGACATGTTCGTTTGAGCAAAAGTGAAGTTAGGAGTGTTAGGGTAATCTCATTATTTTTAGTTATAGAGTCGAGATTACCGCACCTCCACATAGTTTGCATATAGGCACACACTAGGCACGTGTCTTCAAAGCAACCATTCTTACTTTTAATTTTTCCTTAAAATTTTCTTATAGGTAATAAAAAAAATGTCTCATGAATATGATTTTGATCATCTCCTAACCGACACCTACATTCTCGAAATCTATCGTGAACCCAAAACTCCCGGTAACTACATTCGTGCCTGTGTCAATCTTGAAATCCGTCGGTTTCATGAAGGTCGAGTCGTTGATCCATCCTTAGTCTATCATAGGGACATCAACATTTTATTTAGAGCTATAGGATTCGATTGTTTACTACACATCATAGGGACATCAAAATGAGAACATGTGTCCTCGTTTTGTGTTGGAATTCTTTCGACACTATCATAGGGACATCAAAATTAAACTCGTACGTAACGAGGATCAATCTTTGTCACTTTGGTTTTGGATCCAAAGTTTCAAATTTGTCTTTATTCTTGAGCAATTTGCTCAAATTCTTCGTATTCCCAATCATGGGAAATGTGCCTATACTGAAGATTGGTGTCTTGAGTCCCTCTTTAACTACCGTGAGGAGGATAGTCTGTATTGTTCCTACATACCCTCTCCAACCGAACTAACCAAACTCATTCGTACTCAAAAGTACTCCTCTTACCTAAATCCAACGAAAATTCGTTTGGAAGAGGTTCGTCATGAACTACTCTCTTGGGCAGTCATCCTGCGAGAAAATGTTCTAAGTCTAATAGGAAATCGTGAGTAACTTCTGGCGTGTTGTGCTCATATGATTTACTGTCTCCTCACCCAACAACCATACAATCTCGCCTACTTCTTCGCTAAGCGAATTGTATATCTCAAGGGTAACAAAAATAAACTGATACCCTATGGGATGTTCCTAACCCGTCTCTATCACCCCTTTGTGAACTCTCACCCTTACTTTCGTAGTCCTCAATATTCACTCTTCAAACCCGTCATGAAATCCCTAAATGAGTCATATGTCTCATCCATTCTCATTTCTGAATCCTCCACCCACTATGCACCCTATGATGATCCGAATCATGAGAATGAGATGCATGGTCAAGATGAGAATGTGACAAGAACGGGAGAATGCTCAAGTCATAAGTAGTTAAGGAGAAATTTATATCTCCTATTAGGACTTATCTAAGTTAATTAGGGATTAATAATCTTTGTTATCTTGCATGCTTAAATCTATCACCTTGCATGAATATTTTATGTGATATTTGGGGTATAGCTTATTTTGTCCATTATGCTTGCATGCTTATGATTATCTTGGAAAATTACATGATGATCTTTATGTGCTAGAAGTAGCTTAATATGGGACATATTAGGAAAATAAATCTTTAGTGATTTGAGGCACTATCATTTCCAGGAACTAGTTCCCCTAGAAAACATCCCTCTAGCTGCCCCGAACTAGCCTGCATAGGAAAATTCGTGACTACAGTGTCACAGTACCGTTAAATTTAACATTACCGTACGGTATTTAGAGGTACCGTGTACCTGTTTGACGGATTTTCACTGTTCCTCCTAAATCCTTGCAGCCCTAACCTCAAACCTGCAAATTTTGCAACCTCACATACATCCGAAGATTCTCTTGCTACACCATAGGACACTCCCATCCACTTTAATTCAAAATTCACCCATCTTGCCTATATAAGGCTTCACCTTTGCAAGCTTATCTTGCACTTCAACTTCAACCTCACATCACACACACACCATGTCCTCCACACAAGGATCCACCACTCACATCTCAAAGAAACCTATAATAACCATAAGACCGCCAACAAGACCCCTCTTTGTGGATCTTACAAAAGATGATGAAGCAATGACATCACCTTCCCAAGCTACTCCCAACTCACCATCACCACCTAATGCACCCTCCAAAACATCTTCTACTTACACAACATCTTCATCATCTCCATCTCTCAACACCATGCCATCATCCATGGACTACACCCTATCACCCATCACTCCTATAGATTATGCCATGCCAACCCCATCACCAAAAAACTCACTACCACCTCCTTCCCCAATCATGGGTCAACCTATCCAACCTCATCCCTATGATTTACATAGTGCTAATTGCCTATGTTGCCTCCAGAACCACAACCTCATCTTCTTCTTGAGAGATGAGATTCATTTCATGTTCTCCTATGTGGAGCATCTCTTGACACCACCACCACCCCCAATCATGTCACCATCTCCACCACCTCCTAGCCCATAAAACTAAACATGTTCTTGTTTTCAACAATAAACCTTTAGGACCCCTCATGGAAATGAAGCTTGCCTCTAGTCATTAGGGATTTATGCTTCTTGTTGTCCAATTTTATGCTTATTATATAGTCATAAATATGTATGACACTTGTTTTCTTTATGAATGGATGTTTTCTTTTATGTGGTTGTTTTATTTTTGGGGGGGCTTGGCTACTTAGCCATTTTTTGTAGTTGGATATTTGTCATATGTGCTAAATGTTAGAACTTGCATATTTGCTTTCTAACCTTGTTTTGTAGCACGAATCATTGCTCGATCCCTTGGTGTCCTCCAAACGAAGGGGAGTATACATCAAGGGGGAGCCTTAACAACCTTTTTGCTTCGACAAAAAGGGGGAGAAATGGGAGTAAACTCATTAAAAACTTGTTAAAACTAACTTTAACCTAAAATGATTTATGTTTTGTCATCATCAAAAAGGGGGAGATTGTTGATGCAAATAATGTTCTAAAAATGTTATTTCTATCTTTCGATAACTTCACGTTTTGAGGACGACAAAATGTGAAAACGCGTTACGTTAAAATTAATGTAAACAAGTCTTTAATCAGAAGATCCCGTTTCTACACAAATCACTCTAGAAGAAATTGACTAAAGATCAAAGAAGTGAATTTGTGCTTAAGACTTCACATGTTTATGTGACAAAACATTTATTTCAAAAAATATACTTTACAAATTATTTTTGAATAATTAAGAAATATTTTAATGGAAAAATAAGTTTAAAATACATAACAGCTATTTTTCCCCCCAAAATCAGCTCCAAACTTCCCCAAATAAGTTTTCACCAGAAAAAACAAAAAAAATGAGCGTTTTTGTATGACACGGCTCCACGGTTCCACAAAATTTAGTGGAGCCGTGTGTGATTTAGTGGAGCCGTCCCTTTATAACTGCCAAATTTTTTCTGCCTATAAATACCAGCCCACTTCACAGATTTTGGGCATCCTTTCTCACACAAAACTTTCTGAGTTTAATACTCTCTTCATATCCTCTCTTCTTGATCATTTAGTTAGGTTTTATTTTGTTCAAGAGTGATCCAATCATCCATTAAAGTGATCCCCTTCATTCCTCTTCATTTGCAAGAGAAGAACTCAAGGTATCCAAGAAGATACAAGAGTTGTAGTAGTAGTTAGGATAATTGTAACATTTGTTACACACTTGTTGTATCATAGCATACATCAAGATTATTTTTCTTTTGTGAGAGTGTGAGTGAAGATCATTGAGATCTTATAGAGATATTGAATATCTCTTGAAGCCATTGGGCTTGTGTGATTGATCAAGAAGATCTAGGTTAGATAGGTTAGAGTGAGTTGAGAGAGTTGATCATTGTGATCTTGTGAGATCTTGGAGATCTTTTGAGTCTTGTGTGTTGAGTGTGTGAAGTTGAAAGGATTGGGTAGATCGTAGTAGATTGGTGCTAGCTAAGATTAGCAATCGACATCTAGCTTAGTGTCGAAAAACAAGTCAAGCGACATGTACGGTTTTCTTCGCCTAAAGGGAGGTTGTTGACATAGTGCTTGAAACTCTTGAGTGTCGTACTCGAGGAGTGGAGTAGGGCGAAGAAGAGCTTCGTAGCCGAAGCGCTATAAATCCTTTTGTCCCGGTTTGATCTTTCCATCTCTTCTCTTTACTTTCATTACTTATAATTAGTTAGTTTAGTGTGTAGTTCATATTGGTGTTGATTGATTGCACATAAGACTCGAATCAAAGGTTTCCAATAGTTAAGTTTTTAAGAGGTTTTAAAAGAACTAAAAGAACATAAAAACCGGTAAAACTATTCAACCCCCCTTTCTAGTTTTCCACAAAACTAGTACCACAAGCAACAAGATTTACCACACAAGCAATGTTGATACAAAAGTTGGGCGTTCCTTGTTTGGACTCCTGTTCCCGTATCAATTGGATCTTAATACTTGAGACCGGCGCACTAAGAGAACAAAAAACATCGTTAGGCTTATCGTGGGATTGTCTCCCACGATTATCCTCCGGCGTGAGAGTAAGTAATCGGTTTTAGGGTTTTAGTGAAGAGCTAGGGTTATGATATCATACCTTTTAATGAGAGCCTAGATGCCCTATATATACACACGAAATCCTTGTTGGTTTCGTGTTCCTTACCCTTCGGCGTATCCCGCCTTAGTCGGCCCATTGATCCTTATCCCATAAATAAGAGATCCTATATCAAGGCCAATAATAGATTTAGGATTCGGACAGTTGTAAGCCCAAATCTTTATCGTGATAGCCTACGCATGATGGGCTTGAGTATTGGTCGGGTTCGTGACCCGAATGCGGACTATACGTTATCATGTCCCCCCAGTCTAGTATGCGCAAGGTGAAATTGCGGATGCTAGACTAACAATTGTAGCAAAAAATTCCAGAATGCGTAGCAGAGAAGTTTCAAGTATTTCCCGCCTAAAAAACAATATGATGAATCTAGTCCAAGTAAATCCGAATATCCCTCGTAAATCGTGAGGGGTGGGTGAAAAAGTGTTTCACCTTTTGACCTCCCAGCCACACGATTAGAGCAAGTGGGTGACACATGTCAATCATCCATGAGAGCATGTAACCCTATATAAAGTGTTATCTCCATTTCACTGTGGCTACCACAGTAAAAACGTCCATTGCCACCATTGTTAAAAACTCTAAACAGCGAACAAGAAATCAACAACTCTTAAGGTAATAGTGCGTGCGCTGCAGAATTCATTAAATTCTAACCCTGGTTCTTCAGTTATCCGACTTTACATCCGATATACTCGAGGACGACCTTCGTCTGTTTACCTCGGATTATTATATCCCGATTGCGTTACACCCGGTGGTTCCGGTAGCGACTGCGTCCATAGCGAACTTCCCTAAAGGGAAAGTAGGGGTATACACACGCTTCTTTGAATTCGCTAACCAACGTGTGCCCATTTCTTTATTCTTGTGCGATATTTTAAACTACTATCGCCTCTATATTTCCCAATTGCACTGTATAGGTGCAGCAAAAATAACAAATTTTGAAGTAAATTGTCGCTTGTTGGCGATTAACCCCACAATCCATTTGTTCCGTGCCTTTTACCACTCGTCGTGGTCAAACGGGTGGGTGTCCTTTTCAAAGCGCGCAGGGCGACTGCAGTGCTATACGGAAAAGTTAGACGCACTTAGGAATTGGAGGGAGAAATTCTTTTGGGTTGATGATGCATTCTTTCCATGGGATTTTGAGTTCTATACCCAAGATTCATTACCGAGGATGAGCGCCCCATCCCCGGAGCGTATAACGCAGAGGACGCGGAAACGATTAATGACAATCGCATCCCTATCAATGTTTACCCAGAAGAGTTTTTGGTGCATATGGGCATTAGTCGCAACTACTTCGGAGGTCCTGACGAGGTGCCAACCTTTTTGGATGAGAATAACCGGGGTGGGTGCTTGTCCTTTCTTCTCCTTCGCTCAGTAGTGTAAGCGCCCTTCATTATTATAGCTTTTGTAACCCGTTTTGTGTTTGTTTGTGGTTTGTTGCGTAGAGATGGATCTATTCAACGTGGTGCGCTTGGCGAGACCCAAACAGGTGACCGTAGGAGTGCACCCTTTAAGAGAAGGTGAGGAGCCAGTTTTGGAGGCTACCGCGGGGCGCCTTATGGAGATCATGCAAGAGGAACCAGAGGATGCCCCCCAGTTGTTTTAGAGGTGACTCCCCTTCGCAGTTTTCCATCTCCTGGGGTACAAGACCCTGTGGAAGAGCCATCGCGCACAGACTCGTCAGAGAGTGTGGGGATTGCCACGTCTGAAGGTGGGCCCGAGGAGGTTAGCCAAGGGGTGAAGCGCAAGAAAACGTCTGGTGATGATGGCGCGGGTACATCTAAAAGAAGGCGCCATGTTATCTCTGGCGGGCAATCATCATCAGAAGAGGATGCGTCGTCAACTAAAACACCTCCCCCCAAGTAAGTAATGAGACTTGTATCCTTAGATCTTCAGTTCTTTATTCCGCGTTGATACTATAGAGTAACTTTGTTATTTGCGTGCAGTGTTAAAGCTGCTGAGGATGATGCTGCGCGTGTTGGGAGTTCGCCACCCAAGGCGAGTTCCTCAAATACTGATGGTCTTGCGCAGAAGAGCCAAGAGACTGAGCCAAAGGCATTTGAGGATGTGCCAACGGACCATCTGATAGAAGAGCTAGGTTTGGCTGCTGCGCATCAGGCCTCCTTAGTTGTGCAGCTATGATCAAGGTATGCTGGTGAAGGTAGCCGCTATGTGCAGAAAGATGAGGAGATTGCGCTTCTGAAGGCGCAGTTGGCTGATGCTCAGGCTGAGGTAAAGGGAACAGATGCGTATGCCCATAAGCTTGCTGAAGAGAAGATGTCATTACTTGCCCGAGTGAGCCAAGAGCGTGCTGGGTTAACAGATTACAAGGCCACTTGTCTTTGGGTCTTAAAGTACATGGAGCTTAACAAGAGCGCTCACTTCTCTAGATTGGATGATTTTCGTAAGGCTGTGGAGGGGGCGCTGGAGAAGCAGGAAATTAAGTTGCGCCAGCTCAGTATTGAGTATGATGAAGAGTTGTACCCACACCTGGTATCTTCAATTGCTGAGCGCAGGTGGCTTATCAGCCATGGTTTGTGCCTTGCTGCTTTGAGTACGCTGGAGTCTCAAGAGGTGAGGGAGGCATTTGGGGATGTTGTTGAGCGTGCGTTGGCACGCGGCAAGGCGCAGGCTATAGAGGAGCTTTTCTAGTGCAAGTTATTGACAGTTCCTGCCGCACAAGTACCAGGTTATAATGCTGATGCCTATGATGAGCTTGTCGCTGCTATGGAGAAGATGAAGCTGTTAGATCTTCCTCATATTGCTCAATTGGAGCGCGATCAGGATTACCCCATAGGTGTTATTATGGAGGGGTTAACCTTGGCTAGGCACGCAGCAGAGGACGCAGAGGCACAAACTGATTACTTTCTTAAGCCAGATGTGTCGCAGCTGCAGGTACCTATCTTTGCTCGTCCTCGCAACATCTTAAATCCTTTTGCCCTCGAGAAGGAAATCCCGCTGAAGGAATCCTTAGAGGCCCATGCCATGAGGCTTGCGAAGAAGCAGGGTGTGAAGGGGAAGGCCATCCTTTGTGGTATTGGTGCTGCGCATATCCCAAGATCTGATGGAGTACCTGTTAGTGTACCGGCGGTGTCGCCCAAGGATCATGATCTGCTGAAGAAGCTGGGAGTGCTGCGTACCATGTTAGCAGTTTGGAGCTTAGACGCTCCAACAGCCTTTAGATTGTTTTGTTTTTGTAATAGGTTAACATTTTGTTCCACATGTGCATGTTAAATCTATACTTTGTATGAACTCGTAGTCCATAATAAAATGATATTTTGAAAGTGCGATTGTACGCATATTGTATGTGATTGTGGTTATGATGTTTGTACTTAGTTATCTGTCTTTGCGTACAAGACGTCTATGTTATGTCTAAGAATCAAACCGTTATATAAACGTACTTAAAAAAAGATTACAGGAATCTATAATCACTTATAACATAATCGTGTATGAAATTCATGTCAAGCGCGAATATATATGAAATTCACAAGTGTATGGGTTGACATGCAGCGTACTGCGAATACCATATCAAGGGGTTAAGAGTCTTAACTCCTAATTTGTTAAACGCGCACAGTGTGCTTTGTTGTGTATCCGTCGTGGGATGCACAATAAACTTACTCCAACGTCTTGAGAGTAAGGTGTTTAACAAGGATGCGTGATCCGATGTTGATGGGTTTGCAACCCTCTTACTCAACGAGTTATTTAGTAGGTTTACTCTTCCTTTACCATCGTGGGTTTTAATAAGTGCATGCACGCCATGTAGGCAAAAGGTAATATAACAACAATATTGAGACATAAATAATATGTAAACAACAAAGTAAAGTGTGTCGCGGAGTTAGCTAGAAACCGTGACCTTTAATTAATACTTGCAAGTTTTTGGAAAAAGAAAGACATTTGCCTAGATGAAACAAAAAATGTAAATACACGGATATTTATTGAGCACTTACTAAAGTGAGAAAGTGTCCGTGGGCGGGGTCGTAACCTTTCCTAAAGATAGCATCTCTTGAGATTGCAAATATTCCGTGTGCGTTGTAGCTCACGGCCATCCATGTCACGCAACTTGTACGCGCCTTTTCCAAGTGCTTCAACGACCTCATAGGGTCCCTCCCACTTTGGTCCAAGTTTACCTGTATCTTCTGCGTGGCTCACATCATTGGCGCAATATACAAAGTTGCATGGTCTGAATGAGGTGCTTCGAACTTTAGCATCGCAGTATCCCTTCATCTTTGACTTGGCTTTTGCCTCACGTATAGCTGCGCGTTCGCGCCTTTCTTCCAATAGGTCCAAGTCTATACGCCGTTCATCGTCATTGGTTGCGACATTAACTTCCGCGGTACGAATAGTTGGCATCCCAATTTCAGCTGGTATGCCAGCTTCTGTCCCACAGACAAGAGAAAAGGGAGTGTCTCTATTGCTAACTTTGATTGTCGTGCGGTGCGCCCATAAGACATGCGACAATTCATCCACCCATCTTCCTTTGTGTTTGTCCAGGCGCGCTTTAATTCCTTCTCCCAGACTACGATTTGCGCGCTCAACCAAACCATTGGTTTGTGGGTGTTTGACCGACGCGAAGTGTTGTGTAATATTTAGTTCTGCGCACCAGTCTTTGAACGGGTTATCGCGGAATTGTTTTCCGTTGTCCGAAATGATTTCCACAGGTAATCCAAAGCGGCATACAATATTTTCCCAAACGAATCGTTTTACTTGATTACCTGTGATTTTCGCCACTGCTTTTGCCTCAATCCACTTAGTGAAGTAGTCTATAGCCACAATAAGAAATTTCAGTCCCCTTGCGGCAACAGGGAAGGGACCCGCAATGTCGATACCTCACTTATGGAATGGCCATGGCGAAGTGATAGGAATTAGCTCTTGTTGTGGTTGACGCGGGATGGGTCTATGAACTTGGCAGTCACTACATTTCTTTATCGCATCACGCGCATCGCGATGCATAGTGGGCCAGTAGTATCCTGACCGCAAGGCTCGTGCTACTACGGACCGTGGTCCTGAATGCATACTGCATGAACCGGCGTGGATCTCTCGGAGTACGTAATCTGCCTGAAGAGGTCCAACGCACCGAAGCCATGGTTGTAGAAATGAGCGCCGATATAGGATACCATTTTGAAGTTCGAACCTCTGCGCTGTGCGCCGTATCCGTCGAGCGTCCTTCTGCTCATGGGGCAATATGCCTTTGCTTATAAATTCGACAATAGGGGTCATCCACGTAGGATTCTCCTCCTCTATTACCGTGGATATCTCCATCTCCGAGATGGATTTATTTTTTAGAATCTCCACCAACACTTGTTTTGACAGGTGCGCAAAGCTTGTAGATGCGATCTTGCTTAGCGCAACCGCTTTTTTGTTTTCCCCTCTAGGAACTTGTTTAATGGTAAACCTATCGAAACCTTGGATTAGTGACTTGGTCTTGTCGAGGTATTGAACCATGTTATCCTCTTTAGCCACGTATTCGCCCAACACATGGTTGGCTACTAATCGAGAATCTACATTTTCTTCTAGGTTACGTACACCCATTCGAGTTGCAATGCGTAATCCAGCAATTAAGGCTTCATACTCTGCCTCGTTATTCGTAGCTGTGAATTCAAAGCGCAGTGCGTAAGTGAATTCCATTCCTTTTGGATTGGTGAGGATAAGGCCTGCGCCCGACCCATCCACGCATGAAGATCCATCCGTGAACAGGACCCATGGTTCTTGAAGTTCTCCCTCGCTCCATCGGGGTGCAGCATCGGTGTCTGGTTTTTCGATGATGAAGTCTGCTAGTATTTACCCCTTAACCACAGTGCGTGGTCTATAAGAGATGTTATACTCGCCTAGCAATACACTCCACTTTTGTAATCGCCCCGATGCGTCGGGTTTGGAGATAACTTGCTTGATTGGTTGGTCTGTGATCACCGCTATTAGGTGCGCTTGAAAGTACCTGCGCAATCTTTTGGCGGCGAATACTAATGCCAAGACCAACTTTTCCATTGGGCTATAGTTAATATCTGTCTTCTTGAGCGCTTTACTTACAAAATATACCGGTGTTTGTACGGAGTTCCTATCTGTCAGTAGCACCGCGCTGACTGCTCCATGAGTCGCAGACAAATACACAATTAACTCCTCCCCTGGTCGGGGTGCGACTAGCTTGGGAAGCGCTGCTATATGTTGCTTAAGCTGTGTAAAAGCTTCTTTCGCTTTTGTAGTCCAACGAAAGTCTCCCTTTTTTGTACACTTCTTGAGTGTTTTAAAGAGGGGGAGTGACTTATCTGCTGATTTGGACAGGAATCTGTTCAACCCGGCTAGTTTTCCATTCAGAGACTGGACTTCTTTCAACGTGCGTGGTGAAGGGAGTTGGATGACAGCCTCTGTTTTTTCTGGGCATGGTTTAATGCCATCAGGTTCGATCAAGTATCCTAGGAACACGCCTTCTGTAGCGCCAAAAGTGAATTTCTTAGGATTTAACTTCATGTTGATCTTTCATAGTGTTCTAAATGTTTCTTCAATGTCGCGGACCAATTCGCCTTCGGTATGGCTTTTTATGAATAGGTCGTCAACATAGACCTCTAGGTTGCGGCCCACCTGCTTTTCAAATGCATTATCTACCAATCGCTGGTAGGTGGCGCCCGCATTCTTTAGGCCAAAAGGCATCTTTGTATAACAGTAGACACCTTGGCTTGTGTGGAAGGCTGTTTTTTCCTCGTCCTCTTTAGCCATTTGGATTTGGTGGTACTCTTTGTATGCGTCTAAAAAACATTTAAAGGGTATCCACATAAAGATTCTACCTTCCAGTCTATCTCTGGGAGTGGGTAGCAGTCTTGTGGACATGCTTTGTTGAGATCAGTGAAATCCACGCACATCCGCCAACTACCATCACTCTTCTTGACCATCACTGGATTGGAGAGCCAGTCATGGTAATAGACCTCTCGCATGATACCTGCGTCAACAAGTTTGTGTACTTCCTCTAGAATGGCTTTTGCGCGCTCTGGAGCCTGGCCGCGCTTTTTCTGCCGTACTGGGGAGTATCCTTGTCGGATATTCAACTTGTGTTCTGCAATCGAGCGTGGCACACCAGTCATGTGCTTTGGTTCCCATGCGGAGATATCCAGATTCTTTTGCAAGAGTGCGCACATGGCAGCTCTGCCTTTGTCAGACAGCGATCCCCCGATCGATACTTCTTGCTCCGGGTAATTAGGATGAATTGCGACCTTCAGGTTTGATACTTTAGCTGCGCTCTATTTTGGGGTGTGCGTCGTCTCACATGTAATCGTGTTACACTCTCTAGGTGGCGCGGCGTTATTGTAGATGGTGACAATGCCGCCTTCTACCGGGAATTTGAGCATCCCATGTGCTGTGGACGGTACTGCGCGTATTGCCGAAATTCCTGGTCTTCCGATAATGCCATTGTATGGCGAAGGAGATCTGATCACCATAAAATTCATCCAGGCTGTCGTGGAGTGTTCCTTATTACCAACAACAACTAGTAGTCGTAGTTGCCCCATGGGCTATATCTTTTCTCCTGTGAAGCCAGTCAACGACGTTGATGAGTGGTTTTGCGGCCTTACAACAGGTTTTACCTCTCGAGGGATCTCGAGAAGCTTGCAATCCCCACCAGGCAGTGTACCTGACCGATGTAGTATAGTGAAGTGGCAAGTACCGGGGGATTGATCGTTCTCTAGGGGAATAGTGTCGTTAGGATTGAAAAACTACTCTAATAGGTCTAAGGGTGAGGGAAGATTCTTTTTGTATTTTTATATTTTTTTATAAAAGCAAGTAAAATCTCGGGTTTGAAAGAGTGGGCGGAATTAGTTGCTAGTCAACTAACCCAAATAACTACAAATGAAAATAAAATAAAATACTGAAAATGAAAAGGTTGTGAAACTTATATGGGGAGAAATGTGTTTACTTAGATTTCCTTGCTCCCTAACTATCTTTTACCGGTTGATTAGTGTGTATTAATTGCGTGGATGACGGGTGTATTCCTTAATACCAATCGTGGGGTGGCGTACGTACTTCCCCAACTCTACAAGCTCCTACTTCTGTAAAAACCCCAAAATTACCACAATCCGAAATGACCAAAATACCCTCAAATTTGAAGGTTTAAGAAATTATAAAATCACACAAGTAAGTATTATCTTGAGCTTAACCTAAGGTGATTAAAGCCCCAAGTATCTAATAAATTAAGTTAACAAATACTTTACATTATGATTTAAAGATCACAAAACAAATAATGTTCCATAGTCTTTAAAATTTGCGACATCCCAATTGTTGAACAACTCCAAATTTTCGGCTAGATTCAAAGAGAAAGGATAGGCATTAAGATGTGATTGATAACATCCCACAAAATCAGCCATTTTCCCTATTTGATATTCCCTTCACACGTTTGTTTGATACCAACTCTTGCACACATTTTATTCCTATCAATCTCATCCCATGATTTCAGGGAGTTACTCAATTTAAAGAAGCTACCACACGTCTGTTTTTTTTTATTTTATACCCACACATGTATAATTTTTCCTTTATACAAATTGACAATATTCGCCAATCATAAACCCTCTAAACACAAACTTTGAAAACCCTAAAAATCCTCCCTTCACAAAGGTCGACTGCTGCTACATGTCTTCCCTCCTGTTCGGTTCAATCACAGCAGCAAAAGGGGATTCGTGAGGCCCCTTCTTGGTGACTTGGTCGTGGGCTGTGGCTCAAAGGGTTTGGCTGATACTTGGCTTCGATCTCGATGCCTTTTCGTTGGAGGGTTTCGTTAACAGAAGGTTGTAGCGTCATGGGTTATCGAGTCTCATTCAGGTTGGATTTTTGTGTTCGGTTATATTGGAGCTGTGGGGTTTGATTTCGAATCAAGGGTTCTGTTTGGCGTCCTTTGTTTCCTTCATTATATCCGACTCAAGAGGTATCATCTACCTTCGTCTTGTTTTCCTTCTCGTCATGAACTCATATTAACATATATGTATAACATGTAAAAAGTAAAACTAACCTGGATCATTATAATAAGAATACGAATGATATGTTTATTCGATCACATAAGATGATAAAAAGTAATAGCATGAAATGATAACACATGTGTGTCGATCTTGAAGCTCTTTGCCTATTTTGAATCTAAAATATTGACCATCAGTAAGGTGTGTGTTGATCGGGTCGATATGGTTGGGGTTTTGGGTTTGTTGTGGTCTCGATATTCATGTGTGTGTCTCGTTAAGCTTTTTCGGGTCTCGCGAAGGTTCGTGGTTTTGTGATTTTATGTGAGACTTTGTAGGATTTCATGTGTATCATATCATATAGCCTGGTGTTGCGTCAATGATTTTGTGTCTTGCTACTTTTGTGTATGCCTCGTATACTGGTGTTTGTGTGGTGATTGTGTGTGTCTTGTGTCGACATACAAGGGTGTGTATTCATGTCACAGGGACGTTAAATCAAGAGGTGTTAAATGGTTCAAATGGTGTCTAACATGTTAATTAACTATATGTAAATGAGTGTTAAAAGTTTAAAAGAGTTATTGTATGTGTGTCATCTTATATTTTAACGTGTGTATATATATGTTAGTAAAGCAGATTTCAAAGTGTAAAATTATGGATTTGTTAGGTCACGATAAAGACTGGTGTTGCATGCATACATTGATTAAGGATAAATTGTTAATCTGTGATTTCATGCGTAATTTCACATGCATGGGTGTAGTGGGTATATTGCTATGGATGTTGCATGCTTGCATGGTGTTGATTAAATAAGAGTAAATGGGTGTATTATGTAAGGGCTAACACCTAAGTTTTGTTGTGGGATGTGTGTTACGGGAAATCGGTTTCGTTTGCTAAAGAGTGTCGTGTGTGAGCAGTTTGGGTCGTGGTCGAAAGAGGTCAAGATGTAGTAACATAATTGCGGTCTAAAATATTATCAAGAATGCATTTTATAAATTGTGAAACGGCGGAGTCTAAAACGGTCATTTGACATTTGTTTACATGTTAAACCTTAAAGTTAAATACTTGACATATTTAAGTATTAAACTTTGATAATTTACATTTATAACCTTAAACTTTACTAAATTGACATTTTAACCCTAAACTATGATATTGGTTATATTAAATCTTAAACTTTATTTAATTGTCATTTATAACCTTAAAGTATTAAATTACTATTTCGGGAGACATACTAAATATGGAAACTTGCTAATTCGGGAAACTTGCTAAAAGTGGAAAGTTACTAAAAATAGAAAGAAACCAAAAATGAGTAATCTGATTTAAAATGAGCTTATAAGTAATAAGAAGATCATTAATTCATGTAGATTCGTTGAAGAAGGAGTAACTTCCGATCTTTATGATGTGTTTGCACTTGCGGTTTAAGGTACAGATATTCTGACCTTTCTTTTAAGGTTTCTCATGATCTCTCTCGTATTCTGAATCCATTAGTTTCTGATTCGATTGCTATGATTTCCCTTTGCTTGAACCTCCCCAGTTGAGCTCCATTTGATATGAATTCCGATCTGAAGCTATGCTATGAAAACCTTTTCTAATTATATCTTGAAAATATTTTGAGGAAAAACTATTTTAAAAGGGTGCTTATAAATGAGGCAAAACCATTTTATATAAATGTTACTAACTTTTATGAAGGCTATTTTGGAAGACTAATTTTTATGAAAAACCGTTTTGAAAGAATATTTTATGAAAATTACTTTAAAGAATCGTTTTATTAACGGTACAAATAAAGGATTGTTTAAAATGGACTTTGATGGAAGTTTTAAAATGAACTTTTGAAATGAACCTTGATTATGATTATGAGTTATGATTCAGTTAAGATTTCCCAGGCCATTTCTATGTTTCCTTATGTATGAACCTTTTGATATGACGTTGAGATGCATTTCTGATATATGACTTTGAGATGACCTTGAGATATGACTCTTAGTTTGATACCCGAGCCACCTTTCTGTTTCCTAGCCAGGAAGGTAACCTGGCCGTGTCTGTGATGCACCACTGGCATGACTCCTGTGTGGGGGAGTGATTTCTCACGCCGTCCCCTTTTATATTATGATATGGCCATGATGACTCTGAGATTATGATTTTGAGATTGACTTTGAGTGGGGGCGTATGGATTGCAATCCTAGGCATGTATGTTTAGTGGATTTAACTATGACTTTGAGTATGACTTTGAGGTGACTGGTGCTTGTGTGCATTACACGCCTTTCACATTTCTGGGAGCTAGCTACTCCACCCCATTTGATACATGAGGCCACCCCTCATATTATCTGGTTGCCTGAGAGGTATCCCCTCTGATTGTGAGACTATGATTTTGAGATGTGACTTTGAGATTATGACTTTGAGTTTCTGGGCTCGTGGTGGATAACTATCCTAAACCTTTACTCTTTATACCTTTGCTTATACCTTATACATTATGCTATATATGTTCGTTTCCTTTTACTTTCATTTCCGTTTGTTATATATATCTGTTCACTGGGCTTTTTAAGCTCAGCCGCACGTTTTCTTTTCGTGTGCGGCAGGTTTTAGTTGGAAGCTGGGTATGAGTGAAGAGACCTTTGGTCTTAGAAGACCTTGATAGTTATTTCGAAGTAGAAGTTATTAGAAGAATTTCACTTGCAGACTTAGTATTTAGCTTTTGTTTCCTTTGTATCCTTGTGTATTCAATATTTCACTTGTAACCTTTGAGAATCTTTGTATTACTTTTGAATGTATGCTTTGTTTGATCTGATATGAAGCCATTAATGTGATACTTTTACCCTTGCAGGGTTGGGGTGTTACAACTTCACTCCTATGTCGAGCCGGCTAAGAAGCTCCTAACATGGGATCACTAGAATTCGCTCATGCATTAAATACAACCATAAAAAGCTTAGTACGCATTGGTTCATGTTTCTTAAGACGTTCAAGCAAGTTACCGTATAGGAGGTTAGCCAGTTTTCTTAAGCCTAACATCGATAAATAATCATCCAATACAATTAATAACACACTAATAACCAATAATCAATAGTTAGGTTTCATTAGATCTAAGCAAACACAAGATAAATCTAGCCTAGCATGTTAATTAAAAGACAAGAACAAGATATAATCAAACAACACATAGACATATTAAATGATTAAATGATTACTTATCTTCAATTAAACATGGGAGATCCAAGGGTATAAAACCCTTAAAAATGGCAGAAATTCGTCTTAGGGTTTCTCCTCACAAAGTTGCACACCAATGACTAAAAATTGCAAAACTATATATAGAGTTTAGTGGCTGACGGCGTCACGTTGTAGGAGGTGACGCCGTCACCTCGCCGCGGCTAGGGTTCCCGGATGGTCTTCCTGACGCCGTCCCTCTTTAATCCTCCAAAATCCGCTCTGGCCTATCAAGGGTTGACGCCGTCAGAAATGTGCTTGACGCCGTCTCTCTTTAACTTAAACCGTGATGGCCTTGATCACCTTAAAGGGTGACGCCGTCAGACTTTCCATTGTAAAACTCTCTGGCGCGTCACGTGTATTTTTCATATCCACCTCTTTTGCCAAGCCATGACGCCGTCAGGAGCAATCCTTGACGCCGTCAAGTTTACTTTTCCAGCAGCTTTGGAGACTTTGTCGTTTTCTTCACTTTTATGCTCCAAAAACGTCCAAAATGCTTCCTTTTCCAGATTTCTTCTCCAAAGTACCTAAAATGACAAAAGGAACGATTTAGGGCAATATTTGATCAAATAAATACGATTTAGGGCTTAAATGACCCCCTAAAAGCGGTACACTTTTCGCTTCATCAGACGTCGTGGCTGGGCTTAACTGTCTTTGTATCTCAGGTAGCAATCTCTTGAAACAATGCTCATACATTATGTCTGTTGATGCCCCTCCATCAACATATATGCGGTGGATATCGTGACCCCCAGCATTTATCTCGATAGTGAGTGGTTCTGCCACTGCGTTGTCCGCAGCCAAGGTGGGGAAAGAGATTTCGCTTCTATGAGAAAATTTCTGGCTGACCTTTTGCCTAGTCTTTCGCTGCCATGATTGTATCATGTAGATTGTGTCAGCCTTGTCCTTAGGTGCTTCTTTCTTGCCCCCGGTCTTCTGTTTGTCTTTCCTATCCTTGATGTTCTTAACTAGATGGTCAAATCTGCCTTCTTTTACTAATTTATCAATTAGTTGGCGCAATTGGACACACTCATTGGTGGTGTGGCCATTCTGTCCATGATACTCGCAGTATTCGTTCCCTACGGGCCGATCTTCTGGGGTGCGCATCGGTGGGGATCTCGGAAAAATCACGCCTTCCGTCGAAAATATCTCCTTTGGAGTCTTCGTTAGTGGGGTATACTTGTCATTCTCTCGTCCGCCCCCTGACTGCGGTAGCTTTTGTTACGATTGCTACTCTGGTCATTGTATTGTCTCCTTGGCTGTTCCTGTGACCTATAGTTTGAGTAGCCTTTCTTACTATCCGCAGCGGCGGCTTCTCCTTGGATGAAGGACCTCGTGCGCTTCATAAGTTCGTCAAAGGTTTGGGGAACCCTATCATTTAACTTTTTGATAAGTTATGGGTTATTGATTCCGTTCATAAACCCTGAGATCTTTAGTATTCCGGGGCATGCCTTGACATGTATGCATTCGTCTTTATAGCGCTCCATATAAGCGCTTGTGGATTCCCCTTGGCGCTGTTTTACCCTAGCGAGTTCGACAGGGTTCTTGGCACACTTCTTCCTCTGAGTAAAGTTCAAACGAAATGCCTTCCATAACTCTTCAAACCCATCGATGCTTCTACGTGGAAGCTTGCTGAACCAGTTTCGCACATTCCCTACTAATGTAGAATTAAACATGTGGCACCACACAGGTTGTGGCCAATTTTCGAAGGTAGCTGCTGATTCGAAAATTTTTACGTGGTCGTCAGGATCACCTGTCCCATCATAAGTTTTAACATTAGCGGGCATGCGCCTTCTCTTATCTTCTGAAAAATCACTGATGCGCCGAGTGAATGCGTCAACCTTTTGGCGGCGCCAGGGACGAGACATATCTTCGTCCTCCTGGTCGCGGTATCTTCTCCTGGACTTCCAGTGTCCTGTTTCTTCATCCTCGTTGTCCGAGGAGTCACTTGAGGATGAGCTTACTCTTTTGCGGCGCTTGCGCCGACTATCCTCGGAATCCGAGCTTGAAGGGCTTTCGCTTGGGGAGCACCGTCGCCCAAGTCTATCGTGAATCCTGCGACTGCCAAGCCTAGTGTGGACATTGGCGCGCCGTCCATCGTCTTCATGCTCCTCGGTTGCTTCATCATCCACAACTTTCCTTCCGATCCTAGTAAACACTGGGTGTCGGCGGCTATCCTTCTCGCGCCTTTCCTTTCGGTAACGCGGTGGGGATGCTTCATGCTCAGGGTCGAAGTTGAGCCGGGCTTGCAGACTCTGGCTTGACCTCTTTTTCGCTTCCTCTCGCATAAGCGCAGCCAAGGTTTCATAGTTTTGAGATACGAAATCACTTGGCGCTAGTTCAAGCGTGACTCCTTCTAGCGCGAGGATGTCTGTTTCCAAATCAGGACCCTTGTTTCGGATAGGCGCATTTGGCGGCTCAGTGAGGTCTAATTCTGGCATGGTGAAAGGAGTGCGCTGTAGGTTTTCCGCGCTAATGGTTGTTGTAGTAGCATGGGTAGTCCTTGTGAGCGGTTCTACCGTAGTAAAAGCCAGATCTGAGTATGATCCTAGGTTTTTGGGCGCACTGGTTGTTCCAGAGGCCTGCTTAGGGGCAGAATCAATTTGCTGCTTCTGCCCCCGTAGGTCACCATGCGTTTTCTTCGCTTGCGAAGTCCGCTGATTTAGGTTTCCGTGCTTTGTCATTCTAGTTCTTCGTAGAGTTCTTAGTGTCCGGTCCCACGGATGGCGCCACTTGTTGATACAAAAGTTGGGCGTTCCTTGTTTCGATTCCTGTTAGCGTATCAATTGGATCTTAATGCTTGAGACCTACGCACAAAGAGAACAAAAAACACCGTTAGGCTTATCGTGGGATTGTCTCCCACGATTATCCTCCGGCGTGAGAGTAAGTAATCGGTTTTAGGGTTTTAGTGAAATGCTAGGGTTATGATATCATACCTTTTAATGAGAGCCGAGATGCCCTATATATACACACGAAATCCTTGTTGGTTTCGTGTTCCTTACCCTTCGGCGTATACCGCCTTAGTCGGCCCATTGATCCTTATCCCATAAATAAGAGATCCTATATCAAGGCCAATAATAGATTTCAGATTTGGGCCGTTGTAAGCCCAAATCTTTATCGTGATAGCCCACGCATGATGGGCTTGAGTATTGGTCGGGTTCGTGACCCGAATGCGGACTATACGTTATCAAGCAAGAAATAACATAACTTGTATAAAAACTTCAAAAAAAGTCGAGAAACCATAAATGTATATTAAACCCTAGCTTTTTCATTTTAGCAAAACATACATAATAAGCACTTGGTAACACTTTTAAATATCACAAGAACATGTAAAGAACAAGATTAAACAAGTTTTGAGGATCCTTACAAAGTCTTGAAAAAAGTTACCATAAAGTCCCGGTTTGATATTTTTGAACACGTATATGCAAAATAAAGTTTTTATTGACGTTTTTGTCAAAATAATAATAAAATATTATTATTTGCTCAAAAATGCATTTATTTGACTGCTACCATATATACTGTGTTGTCGGTTCGCGTGTGGGGTTGCTTTTCAGCAAATACGAGAAAGCTTCTCAGTTAATTACGAAACTTGTCAGTAACTATCAGAAATAGAATAATTTACACTTACTGACAAAAATAAACTTTTTCAGCAGTGACTGTAAGCTACAGTATGCGGGACAGGTCCCAAAAATGCTCAGAATTGCTCTGAAACATGCAATTGCGCATTGAAACGCTCGGCTTAAAAATAATAAATAAATATTTACTATTAACTTAAAATGTGAAAATTACCATTTGTCACAGTCTCCCCAGCTAATGGGGAAATTCGTCCTGGATTTCAATTTGCGTTACTCGATGAGTTCGAAAAGAGATGAGGATATTTTCACTTGATTTCATCATCTCGCTCCCAAGTGTACTTGGGACCTCTGCGAGAGTTCCAACGGACCTTCACAATTGGGATACGACTCTGCTTTAGTCTTTTAACTTCCCGGTCCATGATTTCAATCGGTTCCTCGATGAAATTCAGTTTCTCGTCAAGCTGAATCTCATCCAAGGGAATGGCAGCGTTATCGTCATAAGCACTTTTTCAAGTTGCTGACATGAAAAACGTCATGCACAGCACTGAGTTCGGACGGCAATTCGAGTCGGTAGGCTACCGGCCTGATTCTGGCAAGAATCTCAAAAGGTCCAATATAACGAGGGTTCAACTTCCCATGTTTACCAAATCTTATCACGCCTTTCCATGGCGAGACCTTTAACATCACTTTATCACCCAGTTGGATCGCAAGGGGTTTTCGCCTCTTGTCGGCATTGCTCTTTTGACGGTTACGAGCCGCTTGCATTCGGCTCTTGATCTGCACAATCTTTTCAGTAGTCTCGTGGACTAGGTCTGGTCAGGTAAGTTGGCTTTCTCTAAATTCAGCCCAACATATTGGTGATCTGCACTTACGACCATAAAGTGCTTCATACGGTGCGGCCTTGATGCTGGTGTGGTAGCTGTTGTTGTAGGAAAACTCGGCTAAAGGCAAATGCCTATCCCAGCCATTCCAGAAGTCAATCACACAGGCTCTCAGCATGTCCTCTAACGTCTAAATGGTCCTTTCACTCTGACCATCAGTCTGAGGATTATAAGCTGTACTCATGTCGAGGTCGGTTCCCAATGCGTCCTGGAGCGACTTCCAGAAGTTAGACGTGAAACGACTGTCTCGATCAGAGATGATAGAAACAGGCACACCAAGCCTTGCGACAATTTCCTTCACATACAGTCGTGCAAGTTTGTCCATGCTATCATTCTCCTTTATAGGGAGGAAATGAGCGGATTTAGTGAGACGGTCCACGATTACCCAGATCGTGTCATAACCGCTCGACTTCTTAGGTAGCTTGATGATAAAATCCATAGTGATGCACTCCCATTTCCATTATGGAATTTCCGGTTGAACAAGTAGACTGGATGGTCTCTGGTGTTCAGCCTTGACTTTCGAACACGTTAAACATTTACTGACGTACTCAGCTATATTGGCCTTCATGTTTGGCCACCAATATAGATTCTTCAAATCTAAGTACATCTTGTCGGATCCTCGATGGATGGAGTATTTGGATTTATGGGATTCGTGCATGATCAAGTCACGAATTCCTCCGTATAGCGGGATCCAACTCCTGTCCCCTTAACAAAAAACTCCATTGGATCTCTTTACGAAGCCATTCTCACTCTCTGGCATTCCGTAAATCTTCTCATGCGGTTGGTTCTCTTCCTTTAGTGCCTCGACCTGAGCCTCAAGAATTTTCGCTGGATGCGGTGAACTGATCGTCATTTCTAACGATCTGACTCTGAGGGGTTTGATCGGCTCTTTTCTGCTGAGGGCATCGGTAACCACATTTGCCTTGCCTGGATGGTAACGGATCTCACAATCGTAGTCGCTAAGCAATTCCAATCATCGGCGTTGTCTCATGTTCAGCTCATTCTAGTTCAAGATGTGTTGTAGGCTTTTGTGGTCGGTATACACCACACACTTTGTGCCATAGAGTTAGTGTCTCCAAATTCTAAGTGCAAACACTACTGATCCTAACTCTAGGACATGAGTTGTGTAGTTCTTCTCATGGGTTTTCAGTTGTCGAGAAGCATATGCTATCACCTTCTCTCTCTGCATTAACACGGCTCCTAAACCTTTGTGTGAAGCGTCGCAATAAACAACAAAGTCTTCACTACCTTCAGGTAAGGCTAAAATAGGTGCACTACACAACTTTTCCTTAAGGAGTTGAAAAGCTTCTTCCTCCTTATCTCCCCAGTCATATTTCACATTCTTCTGTGTTAGTTTAGTCAAAGGTTTCGCTATCTTGGAGAAACCTTCTATAAACATTCGGTAATAACCGGCAAGTCCTAAGAATTGGCGTATTTCGGTGGGTGTTGTGGGTGTCGCCCAATCCTTTATTGACTCGATCTTTGCGGGATCCACGTGAATGCCTTGACTATTGATCACATGGCCCAGAAACTGCACAGTTGATATCCAGAATTTACACTTCGAGAATTTGGCATATAACTCCTCCTTCTTCAATAATTCGAAGATTAGCTTGAGGTGTTCCTCGTACTCTTTCTCATTCTTAGAGTATATCAGGATGTCGTCAATGAACACGATTACGAATTTATCCAAGTACGGCTTACACACCCGATTCATGAGGTCCATGAATACGGCTGGTGCGTTAGTCAAGCCGAATGACATAACTTGGAATTCGTAATGGCCATATCGAGTTCTGAATGCAGTCTTCGGGATATCCTCTTCCCGGACTCGGAGTTGATGATAACCTGATCTCAGGTCAATCTTGGAGTAAACCGATGAATCTTGTAGTTGATCGAATAGATCGTCGATTCTCGGGAGTAGGTATCGATTCTTGATGGTTAGCTTATTCAGCTCCCGATAGTCGATAAACATCTTGAAGGATCCATCCTTCTTCTTAACAAACAGGACCGTAGCTAGGGCTGGCAATTTTGACACGAAACCTGTTAACACGACACGACACAACCTGTTTTTAACAGGTTCGTGTCTTAACCTTAACAGGTTTCGTGTCTTAACAGGTCAGACCTGTTAAGACCTGTTAATATTCGTGTCTTAACAGGTCAGACCTGTTAAGACCTGTTAAGATTATAATATATATAAAGTACGAGTACCTTATCCTCATTTCAGATTTTCTTATCCTCATTTCAGTAATATACTCCCTCCTCTCACTTTCTTATCCTCATTTCAGATTTTCTTCTTTCCCCAACACAAATAATATACTCCCTCCTCTCACTAAACCCTAGCCGCCACCACCATCACTGCCACTCACAACGCCACACCACCACCACCAAAATACTCACCACGACCTCCTCTTCAACTATCTCTACCACACGTGCCGTCAAAACGATCTGTATAAGGAGATCTCGGGTAGGTTTTGTTTGTTCATTTTTGTTTCTTGGTTATAGATCAGTAATGGATCTATTTTATTCTTACTCATTATATCCTATTTTGATTTGATAGATATATTCTCCGTTGTTTGATTGATACTATTATTCATATCGTATTGTCGAATCAATGTTAATTAGTTATTGTGGTTGTGGTAGTTGTTTTACGTAATCGTTATTTATGTAATCGTTATTGTAGTGGTTGTTTTTATTTTGAAAGATCTGGTTAATTTATTCTCCGTTGAAAGATCTGGTTGTTTTTATTTTGTAATCGTTATTTATGTATTGAATCAATGTTAATTTATTCTCCGTTGTATTTGGTGCCAGAGAATATAATCCTTAAAATTAGAAACCCTAAAATCGTTGGATTGCATATGTGACATTGGGTTCTGTAAGCTAACAGTTGGATTGCATATGTGATTATGTGACATTGGTTCTTATTCATTCATATGTGAATTTGTGTTTGTATTGCTGTTTGTATATGAAGAGCCTTTAGGTAGTTTATAGTTGCGGTTGGCCAGTTTTTAGTTGAATGACTTTGGTAGTATGATCCGTTGAATCAAGTCATATTTATTTCCAAGGAAAACACAAAGGAAGTATGTGTAACCCGGGTCGTTATCCTCAACGAAGGCGTGAATGGAATTTCGTGATTCGGTTCGTGATTACGTGTTTGAATGGTGAAATAAAAGGATTTTGGTTTTCTACGCAAAGATATGTGAACATTAATTAAAAACGCTTTAATAAACAAAGAAAACGATAATCTAAAGGATACGTAATTAAAAACGTAAAAGAAAAACTTAAAAACGCGATTATTAGAAAACGGGAACTAAGAACGAACCTAAAAACTTCAAAACTATGAAATATTAACTCTATGGGTACAAATCTATTTTTCTAAAATCCTAAATGATAAAAGAAAAATTTATAAAAAAGAATTACATTTTTTTGACTTTTTAATTATTTATTATGAATTAAAAACTAGAATAAAGGATTTAAATGATTTAAAATTAATTAAAGACTTTGGAAAAATCTGAAATTTTTTGATTAAATCTAAAATTATATTAGGAATCTAGGAAAAATAAAGTTGGGGCTTGGTTCAAACTAAATAAGCTGAATGGGACAATAAGCAGTTTGAAATAAGCCCTAAAATAAGCTAAAGAGCTCTAAAAATTACCAAAAGCTCAACAATATATAAACATACTACTAGAAGCTTAAAACAACTGAATGAGCAAAAAACCTAATGAAAATAAGCACAAAACTCAAATAAGCTAATGGGGCTGATGCATACCAAATCAGTCCAAAGGGAGACTTTTGAGGCTCAAAATAAGCTATAAGATCAAACTGAAAGACCACATAAGCTAGGAATTCTGAATGTCCATCAACCAAAGTGCTTAAATTCAGAAAATATACCCTAAAGGAGCTTAATAGGGGCTTAAAAAGAAGCTGAGAAAGTAGCTCAATGGGACAAGGATACACTGATAGATCAATGTATTCTTGACTGGAGTAGAGACTTTTGAGCTTAATGTTAAGCTCAAATAAGCTAAACCAAGGACTGAAGCTAATGAATAAGCACAGATTACCCAGCAAACAACTAAGAGCTCAAAGAATTAAGCTAGAGAAAAGCTAATTTGGAGCTTAAAATTTAGCTGGGACAAAGGGTGTTTGAGACAGATATGCTGATGCATGGACTTCACTGAAATGACCAGATTTTAATCAAATCTATTGCTCAAGCTTGAGCCAAACTTGCTACAAGTTAAAACTAGCTTAACACTAACCTAAATAAGCAAGCAAAGATAAACAAAAAGCTGCTAAAGGCAAAAATACAAATAAATGAGTAGAACTGAGTTATGGTGCAAAACAGCCTTAGTGGCCTAATTTAAGCAACCAAGAAGCTAACAAGACTAAAAGCTATCCTACAAATTTTGCAAATACCAAAGGCTTATACAATAGACTATCTAAAAACTCAACAATCAGAAAAAGAGAACTTAAAATGAGCTAATAATCTAGCTATGAATATAGACTGATTCAGCACATGAGTAACTGAGGGAGCAGTGATCAGGGCAAAGAATTACTTGAACTAAATCCTAATCAATTCCTACTGAATTCAACCCAGCACATGAATAACAACTTAACTAACTTCATTGAACACAAAAACATCAAATTCAAGGATAAAAAAGGTTGGACTAACCTGAGCAATGGATAGAAAAACTTATGAAGGCCAACTGGGATCTTGCACTCCTCATCCATTCAGCAACAATCAACTTAACATTAGCTGATTAGGCCAAATTAGAGCTAACCAAAACTGAACCAATGGTATTTGAACAGTGATGGCTCAGTTTTGACCCACATTGATCATATTCCAAACACCTCTATGGTTTGACTGTTTTTAACTTTTTAATTGAAAATGAAGGTTAAGCTAGAACCAACTATCACAGTAACCTAAAATTACTTCTAATCAGACAATAAACACAGAAAAAGGCAATAAGTTCAAGAATAAGCAAAAATGGGAATAAGCTCATAAACAGTGAAAAGCTGGAAATTTGAATAACTGAATTAAAGTTACAAACTGAAATTTAAATGTTGCAATACAATAAAATAACTTTAAACTTGAATATAAAACAGAATTTAAGGCATGACTAAACCTAATTAAGCTAAAGCCTAAAGTTACACTACGAATTGTCTAAAAACAAGGCAAATCTTTCTTGTTGACTTTGTTTCTTTAAATAGCTATCCCAAAAGCTTCCATGCGTCCCTTTGAGCAAATCCCAGTCGTTGGTTTTCCATCAATTCATCCTAATCGTTGGTTTACCATTTTGAGCACGTGGGTTAGTGGGAGGCTAGGGCACGTGAAGAGGGTACTAGTGGAGTAGCTAAGGAGGGGGCAGGTTGGCGTGTATCAGTGAAAGCATGGGTGAGGGGGCGGTTTGTCAGGGGTGGTTTTAGCGCGTTGATGGTATTAGGAAGAAAGGTTTTGACTTTTGGTTTTGACCCTGGGTATTAGTTAAAATACGGGGTATGAGGGTTGGGCCTGGCTTAATGTTAGGCTTGGGTTGGATTAGGATTAAATGGGTTATAGGTTTAGGGTAAATGGTTTAAGTAGTTTAGGTTTAGGATTAGATGTGGAATTTGGTTTAGGTTAAGGGACTAATTTTGCCAAGTCTGAAAAGTTATTCCAAGGGCCAATTCTGCCATTTAGGTTTTCTGAGAAGGTTGACTTTGACAATTGAAGCAATTTCTCGGTCCAAACCCGTAAATTTCTTCCCCGTCCTCTGCTTTTCACGATATTCCAATCTTGTGCTCGGTTTTTGCATATGTTGCCTCGTTTTCAATTCTTTTGTACCTGAAACGCATAAAAACACAAACCAAGGATATCTGCAGTATAATATGGTGTATTTGGCCATTTTCAGTATTTTTATAGTCTAAAATAGGCATAAAATGATGAGTATTTACACACTCATTAATCCCCCACACTAAGCTATTGCTAGTCCCTAGCAATCCGATCATATGAAGTAATGAAAGGATCAAAAGAATACCCCGTTTTGACTTTTTATTTGATGCAAGAAATTTAAACTAGAACATAAATAGATAACATGCTTGATTTTCAAAAATGGTATCATGGAACGGGATTCACACAAAATGGGTGTCTCCAGGGAATTAAAATCGTCATCCTCTTTTTTATACTCCCAACTAAGCTTAAACTTAATGTGCAAAATGTTTTTGTAAAATGCTAACACTACTTATACTAATAATCTATGTAAGCTGAAACTTAACTTTTCACTCCCACAATTTATTTAAGTTAAGTGAATGTGCTTGATTTTCAAAATTTTGATCACAAAAATCGACGTTTTTATAAGGTTTTGACTAATACTAGTTGAAAGATAGATTTAAAATTCACAACAAGCAAGTTTCAAAACTTTATTGCATTTTGCAATATCATTCCATTTTATTTTATTTTTTTCTCATTTTTTCATTTTTCATTTTCATTTTCATTTTTTTTTTTTTTTACTTGTGCAACATAAACTAACGGAGTTTCACGAGATCCAAGACCTTACACCTTCCTGGAATAAAGGATCCAAGGGCCGTTACAACAGAGAGTTCCAAGACCTTAACGCCTTTCAGAATTAAGAGTCCAAGGGCCGGTGTAAGAGGGTAGCCAAGACCTAAACGCCTTCCGGAAATAAGGATCCAAGGGCCGATCTTGAACCTTAGCTTTTTAGCACATTTATTTATTACTTAACTTTTGCAACTATGACATATGCTTGTTCCGAAGTTTAAATAAATCTTTGAACTAGTATTTTTCAAAATCGTATGAAAAAATGATTTTGTGTGTTCAAATGTTTGAAAATAAGCACTTATTAAGCCAGATTAGTTATCTCCTGGGAGGAAATGCCATAGATTACTTTTATAAGCTCTAAAGAAAGCCAACTATTCTACGCTTAGCATTTTCATTTGCACACATCGTAAAACCTTAGTCTAACAGTTAAGGAAGCAGCTAGATCAACACTCTAGCAGAGTCGGGATTCCCCTTGTTCTAACCTAATCAAGACTAACACACTTTTATTGATGACATTTTTTTTTTTTTTTATATATGACAAAAAATTTAAAATTTTGGTCAAAAATGGGGGTACTAGGGAACTAGAAGGTACTTATGTGACAAAATTTGCGAGAATTCCCCCCCACACTTAGAATTGAATATTGCCCTCAATATTCAAAGTACCGGCTATTATGCCGACACTTAGAACGTAAAAAGGTAATACTAATAGCCAAGTGTGTGAAAGAATTCTCTAATTTCACAAATAGGATTAAAAAGATATCCCTAGATAAAAGTTAGCAACAAGATCGGATATTGGGCGGCTGGATTGAAAACAGACGCATCAATCATCACGATCTAAGGAAAACCTGCAAACAAGAGCAAACAACACAAAAAAGCACAGCACAGCAGAGGAATTCCCCTACACTTAGTGTTAGAAAATAGGAAGAAGTCAGAAACATGGGCGTTTACCCATGCAATGCTAATGTTTTTGTTAACCGAGTCACTAGCTTGACTCGACCCCGAATTCATTTGTTCATGGGGAAGCATGTGGAAGAAATAATCTCCATCGGACTTTCATTCAATGTGTTTGGATAAACATTTGAATATAAGAAAGTTCCACACCGATGAGATACACCCGGCTTGAAATAGAGATAAGCGGTGATGCCGGGGTCAAAAATGGTGTCCTCATTCCCGTAGGAGAAAAGGGAAAGAGAAATCACACCATAAGTGAGGAATGGAAGAAAGATTTTTATAACAATTAAGATCAATTCTTCATCCTCAAAAGCAGATTTTTCAAAAGTCTCAGGAGGGAGGGATGGGGTGATTTTATCAACAATCACATTCTTATGATTAAGAACACCTCCCCCCACACTAGAATCTTCCTCAAGATCAAAATAGAAATGATCATATTCTGGAGGAGATATAATAAGAGAGAGTTCACCGGAGAACTCCTCAAAGATAAACGAATCATACTCGGGAAGAGAGATATGAGAGTGAGAAGTGGTACTGCCACGACTCGTCTCTTCAGTATGATCGATATCAAAGCAAAATGACTCATAAGTCGAAAGAGAAAGATCGGGATGAGAAGTGGGATTGCCACTACTCTCTTCAGTCGTATCAAAGATAAAACTCTCATATTCGGGTAAAGAATCCTTGAGCTTGAGCTCCGGAGGATTTGATGGAGTGGGATTGCCACTCGGAGAATTATCCAAGAAAAAGTCATTATCCTTGACGAGGATAGGAAATGAGGAGGGAGAATTGAGCACATAACCAGAAGATGGAGTTGGATTGTCATTCAATGATTCAATCTTAGAAATTAGAAGATTGATATTCAACAATCTTTCACGAAGTATATCATCCTTGATCGTCAGAAGAATATCAATGTCAATCTCTCCATCATCTGGGTCAGAATCTATCACGAGCTCAAAATGGGGAAGTGATGCCTCAACATAATCGATGTCTCCATAAGATAAAGAATCGTCATCACTTGTGGTACAATCATCGGAGGAAGTCTCAGAAGTATCAAGAGGAGGCAAATCACATATTTTGTCGGAAATACCCTCGGACTCACTTTGGATTAGGACAAGGTCCTTAACACTAGACTTTATTACTTCGTCCGATTCCGTTTCCGGAATAGTGCTAAGATGCTTGTCCCCCATTATGAGAGAGTCAATGGGCTCTTCAGTTGGTAAGACGGGTGCAATTGCAGCTGACGAATTCTTATAAAATTCACAAATTTGAATAGAATCCTCGTCATCGTCATCGATGAGAAATCGGTAACGTCTTTTAGCTGCTTGTTCATCGGCAAGTACTTCTTCAATAGATTTTTCTTTCTTATAGGAAGTAGAGGGGGAAACACTCATTCTGGAAGCAAACGGTTTGCTTCGTGTAGTGTGAACCGTGGACTTGTTCTCGATAATAGTTAAAATATCTTTCGGAGTTCGATACAAGATATTGCCACCGGCGGCTGCATTAAGCGAATCTTGATCGGTTTGCGTCAAAGCATGATAAAACATATCAATTTGTTGCAATTCCGAAAAACCATGAGGTGGGCACTTATAAAGAAGATCTTTGAATCGATCCCATGCCTCACCAAAATTTTCATCAAAAAGTTGTTGAAAATTTGTAATATCGTTCCTAAGATTCGCAATCTTAGAATAAGGAAAGAAATGATTCACGAATTTAGAAACGAGATCTTCCCAAGTCGAAATCGAATGAGGGGGTTCTTTATCGAGCCAACTCCGGGCTTCCCCTTCGAGAGAAAACGGGAATAAAATCAACTTAATCGCGCAATCAGGAACATCCTTATATTTAACAGTCGAAGTCAACTTATTAGACCATCGGATGTGCGCGTAGGGATCGTCCCTATCGAATCCATGAAATTGATTCGACATAACAAGTTGAATTAAACCGGTTTTTATCTCGAAGTTCCCGGAAAGAATTGCTGGTAAAATGATAGCATCTTCGTAACCCTCGGTGGGTACTTGAAGTAATTCTGACATCGTACGCATGTCCGCCATGAGAATCAAAGATTATAGAGGGATAAGAAGATAGAATTAAACAATTTAAGAGGATAAAGAAGATTATTTTTGAAAATGATTAAAATATTTTTTTTTATTTTTTTTTTAGAAAATATTCACAAAAATATAATAAACCTTCACAAAGATTGGTTTATAAAACACGAATCGACAAACGAGATTTTAAAATTCGCTACAACCTTCCCCGGCAGCGGCGCCAAAAATTGATCCGTTGAATCAAGTCATATTTATTTCCAAGGAAAACACAAATAAAGTATGTGTAACCCAGGTCGTTATCCCCAACGAAGGCGTGAATGGAATTTCGTGATTCGGTTCGTGATTACGTGTTTGAATGGTGAAATAAAAGGATTTTGGTTTTCTACGCTAAGATATGTGAACATTAATTAAAAACGATTTAATAAACAAAGAAAACGATAATCTAAAGGATACGTAATTAAAAACGTAAAAGAAAAACTTAAAAACGCGATTATTAGAAAACGGGAACTAAGAACGAACCTAAAAATGTCAAAACTATGAAATATTAACTCTACGGGTACAAATCTATTTATCTAAAATCCTAAATGATAAAAGAAAATTTTATAAAAAAGAATTACATTTTTTTGACTTTTTAATTATTTATTATGAATTAAAAACTAGAATAAAGGATTTAAATGATTTAAAATTAATAAAAGACTTTGGAAAAATCTGAAAAATTCTGAGTAAATCTAAAATTATATTAGGAATCTAGGAAAAATAAAGTTGGGGCTTGGTTCAACCTAAATAAGCTGAATGGGACAATAAGCAGTTTGAAATAAGCCCTAAAATAAGCTAAAGAGCTCTAAAAATTACCAAAAGCTCAACAATATATAAACATACTACTAGAAGCTTAAAACAACTGAATGAGCAAAAAACCTAATGAAAATAAGCACAAAACTCAAATAAGCTAATGGGGCTGATGCATACCAAATCAGTCCAAAGGGGGACTTTTTAGGCTCAAAATAAGCTATAAGATCAAACTGAAAGACCACATAAGCTAGGAATTCTGAATGTCCATCAACCAAAGTGCTTAAATTAAGAAAATATACCCTAAAGGAGCTTAATAGGGGCTTAAAAAGAAGTTGAGAAAGTAGCTCAATGGGACAAGGATACACTGATAGATCAGTGTATTCTTGACTGGAGTAGAGACTTTTGAGCTTAATGTTAAGCTCAAATAAGCTAAACCAAGGACTGAAACTAATGAATAAGCACATATCACCTAGCAAACAACTAAGAGCTCAAAGAATTAAGCTAGAGAAAAGCTAATTTGGAGCTTAAAATTTAGCTAGGACAAAGGGTGTTTGAGACAGATATGCTGATGCATGGACTTCACTGAAATGACCAGATTTTAATCAAATCTATTGCTTAAGCTTGAGCCAAACTTGCTACAAGTTAAAACTAGCTTAACACTAACCTAAATAAGCAAGCAAAGATAAACAAAAAGCTGCTAAAGGCAAAAATACAAATAAATGAGTAGAACTGAGTTATGGTGCAAAACAGCCTTAGTGGCCTAATTTAAGCAACCAAGAAGCTAACAAGACTAAAAGCTTTCCTACCAATTTTGCAAATACCAAAGGCTTATACAATAGACTATCTAAAAACTCAACAATCAGACAAAGATAACTTAAAATGAGCTAATAATCTAGCTATGAATATAGACTGATTCAGCACATGAGTAACTGAGGGAGCAGTGATCAGGGCAAAGAATTACTTGAACCAAATCCTAATCAATTCCTACTGAATTCAACCCAGCACATGAATAACAACTTAACTAACTTCATTGAACACAAAAACAGCAAATTCAAGGATCAAAAAGGTTAGACTAACCTGAGCAATGGATAGAAAAACTTATGAAGGCCAACTGGGATCATTCACTCCTCATCCATTCAGCAACAATCAACTTAACATTAGCTGATTAGGCCAAATTAGAGCTAACCAAAACTGAACCAATGGTATTTGAACAGCGATGGCTCAGTTTTGACCCACATTGACCATATTTCAAACACCTCTATGGTTTGACTGTTTTTAACTTTTTAATTCAAAATGAAGGTTAAGCTAGAACCAACTATCACAGTAACCTAAAATTACTTCTAATCAGACAATAAACACAGAAAAAGGCAATAAGTTCAAGAATAAGCAAAAGTGGGAATAAGCTCATAAACAGTGAAAAGCTGGAAATTTGAATAACTGAATTAAAGTTACAAACTGAAATTTAAATGTTGCAATACATTAAAATAACTTTAAACTTGAATATAAAAAAGAATTTAAGGCATGACTAAACCTAATTAAGCTAAAGCCTAAAGTTACACTACGAATGGTCTAAAAACAGGGACAAATCTTTCTTGTTGACTTTGTTTCTTTAAATAGATATCCCAAAAGCTTCCATGCGTCCCTCTGAGCAAATCCCATTCGTTGGTTTTCCATCAATTCATCCCAATCGTTGGTTTACCATTTTGGTGGGAAAAGGGTGTTTATCTTTTCTGAGCACGTGGGTTAGTGGGAGGCTAGGGCACGTGAAGAGGGTACTAGTGGAGTAGCTAAGGAGGGGGGAGGTTGGCGTGTATCAGTGAAAGCATGGGTGAGGAGGTGGTTTGTCAGGGCGGGTTTTGGCGCGTTGATGGTATTAGGAAGAAAGGTTTTGACTTTTGGTTTTGACCCTGGGTATTAGTTAAAATACGGGGTATGAGGGTTGGGCCTGGCTTATTGTTGGGCTTGGGTTGGATTAGGATTAAATGGGTTATAGGTTTAGGGTAAATGGTTTAAGTAGTTTAGGTTTAGGATTAGATGTGGAATTTGGTTTAGGTTAAGGGACCAATTTTGCCAAGTCTGAAAAGTTATTCCAAGGGCCAATTCTGCCATTTAGGTTTTCTGAGAAGGTTGACTTTGAAAATTGAAGCAATTTCTCGGTCCAAACCCGTAAATTTCTTCCCCGTCCTCTGCTTTTCACGATATTCCAATCTTGTGCTCGGTTTTTGCATGTGTTGCCTCGTTTTCAATCCTTTTGTACCTGAAACGAATAAAAACACAAACCAAGGATATCTACAGTATAATATGGTGTATTTGGCCGTTTTCAGTATTTTTATGGTCTAAAATGGGCATAAAATGATGAGTATTTACACACTCATCATTGTACAACATATCAGTTTCCATTTTGTTTTTCCTTTCATTGGTAAGTATCTTTCAACTAATTATATGGCCTTTTAAACAGCTGGCACGCAACGAATTATGTGAGAAAGGGTAGGTTGGATTGGCCTGAGGGTGCAGCCTCAAGAGAAAGTATCAAAGTTGTCCTGAAGCTACCTCACATTCAGGTGACTAACAATTTAAGACATGATCTCTTTTTTCTTTTGGTTTTGTATAAGCTGAATGCACATTTCAAAACCTGATTATGCAGCACGTGGAGTCGTGGACCATTCATGTTGTCACCGTAGTCGCTTTCCATAAGGTAAAGAGCACAACTTTGTTTTGGTTATTTCTATTTGAATGCTTTTAATTTTAGAGCATAAAAGAAGTTACGCATAATTCATTATTATATTTCTTCTAAGTTCTAACAGATGTTGTGTTCATGTTGCGATTTATATTCCAACTTGATATTTCTGATGATAATTTATAGTATGCTCTGTTCTTGGGGTGAATTTAAAATTGTATGCACATACATGGCTATACTCTGGTAGACTCGTACCATCACATCATCATTTCAAGTGTCATGAATTGCAACATATTTTATTAAGCCCATAGAAGTTGAATTCTTCAATTTATAAATACATATATCTGTATAATGATCTTGGCATGCTTTATCCAAACTTATAACTGATTATGAACTTTTATGTGATGCAGGTACTTGATTACAAATTGATTATGCAAATCTTGCAAAGAGTGTTTGGAGCAGTTGTAGTAAGAGTGTTTGGAAGATACGAGTAAAGGCGTCGGAATTGATATTATGATTGATATATATTTGTATTAATTAAGCGTTTTATGAACTTTTGTAATGTTAAGATTTGTAAGAGCTTTTGTATTGTAAAGGATTTTTTTTTTAAAGTTTTATAAGAGCTTTTGTATTGTAAGAGCTTTTGCATGTTAACAGGTTTGTTAACAGGTCTTAACAGGTGCACCTGTTAATTTTCGTGTCGTGTTCGTGTTTGAGAAAAATGACACGATTAGTTAACAGGTCGAGTTCGTGTTTGACCCTAACAGGTTCGTGTGACCTGTTATGCCAGCCCTAACCGTAGCTCCCCAAGGCGAAGAACTCGGCCTGATTAAACCTTTCCCTGATAGTTCAGCCAACTGATTAGACAACTCCTGTAACTCCGTTGGTGCTAACCGATAGGGTGCTCGCGCTACAGGCGCGGCTCCTGGCACTAAATCGATTTGAAATTCGATCAGTCTGGCCGATGGGAGTCCAGGTAGGTCTTCTGGAAAAACTTCTGGGAAATCCCTCACGATTGGCACGTCTTCTAATCATTTCTCTCCGGGCTCCTTCTCTTTCTTCTCAGTAACATGAGACAGAAAGAGGTGGCATCCTTTCTCGATGCACTTCTGCACCTTCGTACACGAGATGATGCTCAATCATGACAAGCGTGTACGATCGCTTCGATCTCCTTCTATTATCAGAAACTCGTTTCCGTAGGGTACTCTGATGATTTTTTCATCACAGATGATGACGGCATGATATTTCGATAGCCAATCCATCCCTATAATGATGTCAAAACTACCTAACTCTATGGGCATGAGATCGATGTTGAGTGGGTGGTTTAGCAAGTTTAGAGTGCAATCTCTTATAATGGTATCTACCCTTTCTAAGTTCCCGTTAGCTAATTCTACGTCGAAGACATCGTCTAAGGTGGTTGGAGCAATATCAATTAAAGAACTAAAAGCAATTGACACAAAACTTCTATCTGCTCACGTATCGAATAATATGGATGCATAGCGATTATTAAAAAGGAACATACCCGTCACCACGTTCGGGTCGTCCTGGGCTTCCCTTCTGCCCACAGCAAAAACTCTTCCACGGGCTCCTCCTCCATTGCCCTGGTTCCCATTGTTAACTGTTGCTCCTTGGTTACCATGACCACCACCATTTCCCTTGTTTCTGGGTTTATTGCACTCATTTCGGTAATGACCCTTCTTACCGCACCCATAGCAGGTGACTTTCGCCCTACAGTTGTTGGGTGGTGCTGCTTGAGCGGCGGCTAGGGGTCTTGACCCACAATTCTTGGCCAAATATCCCACTCTCTGGCAGTTGTGACACTTTATCGTGCACTATCCCTTGTGGAGTAGCTTGCAGCGGTTACAAAGAGGTGCATTCCGGTCATACCCCCTCTTATCACCTGAACCTGCTTCATAAGCCTTTGCCACTTCCTGCCTTTTGTTTTGAGAGTTACTGTTGCTACCCTTCGAGTGGTCTTCCCACTTTCTCTTGTTGTCAGCACTCTTTTCTGAGACATCCTCCAATTCCTATTCCATCAACTTGTTGGCTATTTCCATGGTCTCATGAAGATCTGCAGCCCTTGAGGTAGTCACATCTCCTCTTATGGACTTTGGCAAACTTCCGATATACCTCTCAATCAGTCGTGTCTCAGTCTGAACCATTTCAGGACATAGCTAAGCCAGTTCCTGGAATCTCTGGTTGTAAGCGGCCATGTTGTTATTCTGCACCTTCAATTTTCAAAATTCCATTTCCAACTTCTTGACCTCATTTCGTGGGTAATACATCCTAAGCACTAACTCTTTGAAGTTGTAACCACTGCGAAAATCCCACACTAGATTACACTATCTCTTAATACTTATCCTTTTCTACGTGTAAATTTTTTTATTTACTTGCTGTCTGGATTATAACTACTATCTCATGTGACGTAACTCACATCCTGATAAATGTGCTCGCGCGCAACCTAACCTGAACCTATTTAATGTTTATAAACAATTTCCTATGTCAAATATAATACTTTATAAATTACCATTTATCACCTTGCGTTAATTCGTTAACATACGTTTATAACTGAATATATCTTACCTGATAGAAGTATTTATGAAACCCTAAATTCATCACAACACCAATTAAGAATAACTAAACCGTAGAACATAAAAGTACAACACATCTAAGCTAATGTACAAGTTACCAAAGCAACAGAAACCCTAATTCTATTTTAGTTCCCGATGAAACCCTAATTTCACATAACTGTGATTTTATGTATTCATTTCACAAACCCTAATTTATTTATACAACATTTTTACAAAATAATAATAGTACAAGCTATATAAGCTAAGGAACAAGTCTTTTAAGCATGAAACCACTTATTCAAAAAAATCTTATAAAAACCCTAATAATAATTATTTAAATGACGTATTTTGTAATACTACCTCACAATAAATTCTAAAAATAATTTATTAAGTTATTTAATATATGTACAACTCCATAAACTCAATGTACAACCCTCTAATGCATGAAACCTTAAAAACTCATTTATATATATTTAAAGCTTAATAAAAATTATATAAAAATTATATAAAATTAAGGAATAATTAAAATTATACTTTCCAAACATTAGTACAATTCTCTTAAGCTTATAGTACAACCCTTCTAAGCACAAAACCCTTTTCCACTTACAATTATAAATCGATATACATATAAAATATTTAGGAAACCCTAAAATTCATTCCTAGAAAATCCTACAACCCTAGAAACCCTAATCTTACCTTAAACCTTAGAGTATTATAACCTTAAGCCTAGAATACAAATCCCTTATGCACCTAACGAGCCAAACCCTCCTAGTTCACTTAATCTAGTTCGACTAGGACTAGAATAACCAACCCTAGCTCATTTCCTTAAACCCTAAGTGACAATTGTACGAACCATAAGCTACCACATCCCCCCTCCTCTAGAAGATGGCGACTTGTATGGTTATCCATGCAACCACATCACCACCCTATCACCATCACCTCCCTACGCCACCCTTTTTCTTCCCTCACCATCCACTTGCCTTCAAATCCTTAAGCCACAACTCCCATGTCCCCTCCTCACCTTAACAAAACCCTAAACTCCTTCATTCTATAAATAGCAACTCAAGTTCTTACCCTTTCATCCCACATCAATTCGACCAAACCATCAAAACCATTACACATTCACATCTTCCTGATCACAGCCCCAAGTACACTCCCAACGTCAGCCATAGGAAGCCCAGAAGAGGAGGAAATCCATTGTATTCAAGTAACCAACCAAATTTGAGCCATAAACCCTAGCGAGCCAAAACCCTAAGTAAGTTATCAAACCCTTTTATATTCAGTTTTACTTACTTAATATATCTTTAAAAACCTTAATACATAATCTCTAAAAATATGCATGATCAAAAATTATAAGTTTTCTTTTTCTTTCTTTCTTCCTGATTCAAACAGAAACCAAACCATACTCTAAGTTATTTAAGAAATCAAGAGATCTATGAAATATGTTAAAGATGGAATAAACTTAATTTAGATCACGTAAATAAACGATAAATATTAGCTAAGAACCTTAAAAATCCAAAAACCCAATCGAGTGTATTTTTCTGTGTTTATATCGAGTCAGAAACAAGTCCCAACGCCCAACTTTTGACCCATAAATCGACCACCTAGCTATCTTTATAATATCTAATTTTTAGTATTTAGAAAGATCACCTAGCTAAGTGAATATAGGAGAAAGAATCATGAAAAGTGATTTAGTTTTCACAAAGTTATCGAATTTTGAAAACTTCTATATATCGCTAATACTAGAACTGATAATTAGTTTATTACACTCGACCAGTTGTCTAACTTTTGACCTAGATATCGACACCCTAGAGACCTTAATAAAACCTGATTTTTGGTATGATTAGAGTTCACCCAGCTAACTAATAGTAGGAGAAAGAATTTCGAAAAATGATTAAGTCTTCATTAAGTTATTAAGCTCTAAAGTTTGTTCAAAATCGCAAAGTATGGAAAGTAAATATTCCAGTTATTTGGTTTTAGTTTTAGTCGACCCACGACCCTACTTTAGACCTATCTTTCTACCCTCTAAAGATCACTAAAAATTCTAAGTTTTTGGCTCATAAAAGAAGACCTAGTAGAGTTATTTTAGAAGAAGGAATTTTGTAAAATGATCGAACGAGTAGAAAGTTGTTGGTGTCTAAAGATTGCTCAATCACTAGTTTTAAAACTATTTTTCCAGATTTTTGTTAAACCATGTTTCAGTCGACTGACTTTAGAGCTATTTTTCGAGCATCAAATGATTTCCATAAATTATGAAACTTGACCTATTAAACAACGACCTAGCTAACTATTTATAGGAAAAGAAATTTCGTAAAATGATTTGCATATCGTTAAGTTCTTTGAGTCCAAAACTCTAGCTAATTCAATCATCTCACGCATACCATTTTTAAATAATAAGAGTTTTAGGCTGAATTTGAAAGTATTTATATTAAGGGTCATTTTTGTAAATAACAAATAGAAAGGGTAGAAAATGTTATTTCTGAAACTTTAGGGTAAAAACTGTCATTTTCTAAAAGTCTAGGGTGTAAACTGTCATTAGATCAAACTTTAGGGATAAAAGTATAACCTTTCGTAATTATTATTTTAATTCCTATCTTCCGAACTAATAGAACGTTTATAATCATAATACGTTTATTTTCTTAACAAAAGAACGAAAGATATATATAACAAACAAACGAACGAAAACATAAGAATGAATAAATAAGATAAAATCTTATTTTGAAGAGACTTCATGTTGTCTCGATCCAATATTTAATCAACAACCAAACAGCGAAACGAACATTGGAAAACTTATATAATCAGAAACAATTACTAAGAACTTGACATACGAACCCAGGTTGCGAGCCGGAGACGTTTATCAACACTGTTAACTTTGTTTTCCATCCAGATTGCCCAGGTGAGTTCATAGTCCCACTTTTTATATACGTTTTTCCAAATATTTTGGGAGATACATGCTACTAAAATGAACATAAGTATTTTTCTGTATGTTTTCCTGATTAATATTGCCTAAGACACCTTATTTGTGTTAGTCGGATGGATAGTCTTTGTGACTAGTTGGATTGATAGCCAAATACACCATTACGTATATCATTTTATGATATCACCACACACACCCCCCCTTAACGTTTAAGTTTATGAGACTTAGTGCAATATATAACGTACTGCGATATAACTGATTTATGTTTTACGTAGCTTATGTTCAAAACTGATTGTAACTTGAAACACTATGAATTCACTCAACCTTTGTGTTGACTTTTTAAGCATGTTTATCTCAGGTAACCAGAAGTATGATTCGGCACGGAGTGGCTGTGGACTTTCTTCTAATAAAAAGAGTGTCCATTTTGTTATCATTCAAGGAATAATGTATTTTATAATATATTTTGAAACTTCCCTCTGGGACCTATCTTATGTACTCTGATATTTATAAATGAATGATAACAATTTTATTTAAAACGTCTCATTTCGAGTCGTTTTCTATCTCCATGACTGTGAACCATGAAGTAACACCCTAATCTTATATTCCGCTGCGTATCTCGAAAATGGGGGTGTTACAGATTGGTATCAGAGCTTGTGGTTATAGAGAACCAAATGTTTTCAAACATTGGACTATAACCGATTTTCACAAACTTAACCTAAAAGTCCTCCGTGCCACAACGCTGCTGAAACACTATTTATATTTGTTTATTTTTGAGTAGTGTACCTAGTGAAATATTTATAATCGCTAGATGGTTACAGAATCCTGACTTTCCCTATCCATTCCATTTCCTCTCATGTCCAGACTAGGACATCAAGATAATACCATTCCTAGTGCCTTACCTATTAGGGTTAATTTTATATCAGACTCCGTATTTTCCTAGATACTCCGACTCTCTAAATTATTTTATTATTCATTTCTCTCTCGTTACTGTTATTAATTTCTTATAATAATTATTTATAATTATTATTTGTAAATTACTACAGTACGATGTTTCCTGAAACACCTAAAGTCAACAAAACTACCCCAAACCTTACTCTAGATAACAGTTCCTTCCCACAACCTCCAAACATAGAAAACCAACCCACTAGTAACCTAGCAAGTAACAGAAATTAGAACCACTATTAGGAACCAAACCTCTCTATACCAAAGATAGGAAAACCCTCTAGGAAGAAAATTTCGGAAGAGAACTTGATGAATGTAGAGAAAGTTGCTGAACTTCAGTTTTTGGTAGAAACCCTTGTGTATTCCTTAAGCAGTTTATTTCCAAAGATCAAAACATATTCCCATCAGTATGAACGTCAAACTGAAAGGTTGACTCGGAGGAGTTCTGGTAGCCATTCAATCAGATTTATACCTATCAGCTTTTGTACTATATCTTGGCCACGAGATATGTAGCATAAATATGACGCTTGTACTAATTTTGTTATTATATAACAAATTAGCAAGTTATTTATGACTATATGTGGTCCTGATGTTGTTGTATGTTGCTGTATTTGGTATCGGTTGATGTGGACCAGTGATGATCATCTTACTCAAGCGTATTCGGACATGTTGTAACCTTATGAGCTCTACCCTGATAATCTAACGTATATTTTATGGTAGTAATGAGTTCCTCGAAAGAGTAGTCAAACCTATCATTACTCGTACCCTAGGGAATTAGGCAAAATAACCAAAAGCGAAAACTCAATGATAGAAAGACCACCATCTTAACTTAAGGATTCCCGACCTAGAAATTAAGCAAGGTGCTACGCCAAAGAAAAATACTCTAAGAGAAAATTTGATCATAGGAAAACCCTAATATCAACAGGAAAACAGAGACTGGTTTAAAGGAAAACTAGAACTCAATAAGATAGCAACAAATTTTCAAGGATGACTTTAGTATTTAAGCAAAAGTTGAATTTCTGTAGGACATAAATAAATTGAGGTTTAGAAACCCACTAGGTTGTAATTCTTTTTGAACCTTTACCTTAGTTACGATGGATGTAACTTAAGTGTAATAACCACCTTTCTACAATATAAAACCTTCATCATCCGTAATAATCACGATCTGCGTATAGCTTCATTATCTACTCTACTCCTCCTTACCCTATTCATACTTAGTATCTAGCAAAACCCTAGTATAACCTTAGGAAACTTTGGTGAATATTATCTCGACGGAACATTAGACTATCACTATCCTGTAAGATCCTTAGACAAACCCTAAGGTATATTTTGAGGATATCCTAGTATCACCCAAGAAATTCTCGACCTAGCATCATAGGATGACCTATAAATTTTCCTACTCTTTTCAAAACTAAACCATGTTGTTATTTTATAAAAACAACGCGTTGAACACCATCTAAAGCAATTTGAAAAATATAAAATGTTAAGACAACTTGACCAAATATCACATCATTCAGTCCTTAGTTACACATAGCCTGGCCAACTATGTCTAACTAGGAAGAATCATGTCATAATTTGAATGGTTATCTTTTCAGAATTTCTAACAATTTTCATTCAAAAGCCAAATTTTGACACAAGATGAACTGTTCATAATTATTTCTTTTAACCCACCACAGTAGATGATTACCCAATATCTCTAAGATAGGAATTCGACAAGATTATGGATAGAAAGACCTTAAGAAAATTCACAAGAACTTATAGTACAAATTTTATTAGAAACATCGGAAGTTAATACATAGACATAGTTAGCAACGAAGGTGCTAAAATTTCAAGGATTACATAAGTTTTATTTCACTAAGGATTACCTAGGAAACATACAACGACTACATGAAAGACTTAGACATTACAAATTTATTTAGGAATAATGAAAATTCATACATAGGCAATTAACGAGCATCAGAAGTACTAGTGTTACAATAACCCCTAAGTAAGGTAGAGAATCACTGAAAGGTTGATTGACCATTCCAACTAGAAGCCACACCAATATCACAATAGCAAGAGTAATCACTGGATGAATCATTTTGATTACCCTGCGGAAACAGAATGAACAAAAACAATAGACAAAAGACCAAACCTAGATCCTGAACACATAGGTGAATAACAAATTTATTGAGGATTATATAGAATTAAGAAAAGATCATTACCTCCATAACTTGTCAAACCCGACAGCTAGGAACCCAAGTGGCATTAGAGCCGTGACACCATAGACCATAAACTCATAATCTTCTTTAGGAACGAACGACAAGAGGATAATTCCGAGAATTACGTAAATGACCGCTAAGATTATGATTAGGCTCGGCATTTTGAGGTTTTAGTGAAAGAATTTGGTAGTGAATGAATAAGGATTAAAATGAGGTGTTTATAGGAGAAAACTAGCCGTTATTCGACCGTTGCAAATCACTGTTACGGACCGTTAGGAGTTACTGTTCCTAGACGTTGAATCTGACCATTGGAAATACCGTTCACAACTCCTAGATTTATTAGGTGGCAAAACACTCAAATTTATTTTACCTAGTAGGAATAGAACTGATAAAATTACATTCCCTGGAATACCAAACGGAAATCCCTAGACAACCCTTTCTAGACTAAGCATTCAACCTGAGACTGGTAACGGGACTAAACTATTAGGTTTAAATATCCTCAATCCAGCCTTGGTATTACCTCCTATTATCATCCACACTGACTGAACGAGACAAAATCTTTGATTCTATTCAGATCATGTGTTAAATCACTTATTAAGGTTAGCTAAAAACCCTAGGTGAGAAAATCAAGTACGTATGATATTCCTACAACTTTTCCCCAAATCCTTGACCAACAAAGATCGAATCTCGGGACGAGATTCCCTTAACAGGGGAAGACTGTAACCACTGCGAAAATCCCACACTAGATTACACTATCTCTTAGAATACTTATCCTTTTCTACGTGTAAATTTTTTTATTTACTTGCTATCTGGATTATAACTACTATCTCATGTGACGTAACTCACATCCTGATAAACGTGCTCGCGCGCAACCTAACCTGAACCTATTTAATGTTTATAAACAATTTCCTATGTCAAATATAATACTTTATAAATTACCATTTATCACCTTGCGTTAATTCGTTAACATACGTTTATAACTGAATATATCTTACCTGATAGAAGTATTTATGAAACCCTAAATTCATCACAACACCAATTAAGAATAACTAAACCCTAGAACATAAAAGTACAACACATCTAACCTAATGTACAAGTTACCAAAGCAACAGAAACCCTAATTCTATTTTAGTTCCCGATGAAACCCTAATTTCACATAACTGTGATTTTATGTATTCATTTCACAAACCCTAATTTATTTATACAACATTTTTACAAAATAATAATAGTACAAGCTATATAAGCTAAGGAACAAGTCTTTTAACCATGAAACCACTTATTCACAAAAATCTTATTAAAACCCTAATAATAATTATTTAAATGACGTATTTTGTAATACTACCTCACAATAAATTCTAAAAATAATTTATTAAGTTATTTAATATATGTACAACTCCATAAACTCAATGTACAACCTTCTAATGCATGAAACCTTAAAAACTCATTTATATATATTTAAAGCTTAATAAAAATTATATAAAAATTATATAAAAATTATATAAAATTAAGGAATAATTAAAATTATACTATCCAAACATTAGTACAATTCTCTTAAGCTTATAGTACAACCCTTCTAAGCACAAAACCCTTTTCCATTTACAATTATAAATCGATATACATATAAAATATTTAGGAAACCCTAAAATTCATTCCTAGAAAATCCTACAACCCTAGAAACCCTAATCTTACCTTAAACCTTAGAGTATTATAACCTTAAGCCTGGAATACAAATCCCTTATGCACCTAACGAGCCAAACCCTCCTAGTTCACTTAATCTAGTTCGACTAGGACTAGAATAACCAACCCTAGCTCATTTCCTTAAACCCTAAGTGACAATTGTATGAACCATAAGCTACCACATCCCCCCCTCCTCTAGAAGATGGCGACTTGTATGGTTTTCCATGCAACTACATCACCATCCCATCACCATCACCTCCCTACGCCACCCTTCTTCTTCCCTCACCATCCACTTGCCTTCAAATCCTTAAGCCACAACTCCCATGTCCCCTCCTCACCTTAACAAAACCCTAAACTCCTTTATTCTATAAATAGCAGCTTAAGTTCTTACCCTTTCATCCCACATCAATTCGACCAAACCACCAAAACCATTTCACATTCACATCTTCCTGATCACAGCCCCAAGTACACTCCCAACGTCAGCCATAGGAAGCCCAGAAGAGGAGGAAATCCATTGTATTCAAGTAACCAACCAAATTTGAGCCATAAACCCTAGCGAGCCAAAACCCTAAGTAAGTTATCAAACCCTTTTATATTCAGTTTTGCTTACTTAATATATCTTTAAAAACCTTAATACATAATCTCTAAAAATATGCATGATCAAAAATTATAAGTTTTCTTTTTCCTTCTTTCTTCCTGATTCAAACAGAAACCAAACCATACTCTAAGTTATTTAAGAAATCTAACGAGCCAAACCCTCCTAGTTCACTTAATCTAGTTCGACTAGGACTAGAATAACCAACCCTAGCTCATTTCCTTAAACCCTAAGTGACAATTGTATGAACCATAAGCTACCACATCCCCCCCCTCCTCTAGAAGATGGCGACTTGTATGGTTTTCCATGCAACTACATCACCATCCCATCACCATCACCTCCCTACGCCACCCTTCTTCTTCCCTCACCATCCACTTGCCTTCAAATCCTTAAGCCACAACTCCCATGTCCCCTCCTCACCTTAACAAAACCCTAAACTCCTTTATTCTATAAATAGCAGCTTAAGTTCTTACCCTTTCATCCCACATCAATTCGACCAAACCACCAAAACCATTTCACATTCACATCTTCCTGATCACAGCCCCAAGTACACTCCCAACGTCAGCCATAGGAAGCCCAGAAGAGGAGGAAATCCATTGTATTCAAGTAACCAACCAAATTTGAGCCATAAACCCTAGCGAGCCAAAACCCTAAGTAAGTTATCAAACCCTTTTATATTCAGTTTTGCTTACTTAATATATCTTTAAAAACCTTAATACATAATCTCTAAAAATATGCATGATCAAAAATTATAAGTTTTCTTTTTCCTTCTTTCTTCCTGATTCAAACAGAAACCAGACCATACTCTAAGTTATTTAAGAAATCAAGAGATCTATGAAATATGTTAAGGATGGAATAAACTTGATTTAGATCATGTAAATAAACGATAAATATTAGCTAAGAACCTTAAAAATCCAAAAACCCAATCGAGTGTATTTTTCTGTGTTTATATCGAGTCAGAAACAAGTCCCAACGCCCAACTTTTGACCCATAAATCGACCACCTAGCTATCTTTATAATATCTAATTTTTAGTATTTAGAAAGATCACCTAGCTAAGTGAATATAGGAGAAAGAATCATGAAAATTGATTTAGTTTTCACAAAGTTATCGAGTTTTGAAAACTGCTATATATCGCTAATACTAGAACTGATAATTAGTTTATTACACTCGAACAGTTGTCTAACTTTTGACCTGGATATCGACACCCTAGAGACCTTAATAAAACCTGATTTTTGGTATGATTAGAGTTCACCCAGCTAACTAATAGTAGGAGAAAGAATTTCGAAAAATGATTAAGTCTTCATTAAGTTATTAAGCTCTAAAGTTTGTTCAAAATCGCAAAGTATGGAAAGTAAATATTCCAGTTATTTGGTTTTAGTTTTGGTCGACCCACGACCCTACTTTAGACCTATCTTTCTACCCTCTAAAGATCACTAAAAATTCTAAGTTTTTGGCTCATAAAAGAAGACCTAGTAGAGTTATTTTAGAAGAAGGAATTTTGTAAAATGATCGAACGAGTAGAAAGTTGTTGGTGTCTAAAGATTGCTCGATCACTAGTTTTAAAACTATTTTTCCAGATTTTTGTTAAACCATGTTTCAGTCGACTGACTTTAGAGCTATTTTTCGAGCATCAAATGATTTCCATAAATTATGAAACTTGACCTATTAAACAACGACCTAGCTAACTATTTATAGGAAAAGAGATTTCGTAAAATGATTTACATATCGTTAAGTTCTTTGAGTCCAAAACTCTAGCTAATTCAATCATCTCATGCATACCATTTTTAAATAATAAGAGTTTTAGGCTGAATTTGAAAGTATTTATATTAAGGGTCATTTTTATAAATAACAAATAGAAAGGGTAGAAAATGTTATTTCTGAAACTTAAGGGTAAAAACTGTCATTTTTTAAAAGTCCATGGTGTAAACTGTCATTAGATCAAACTTTAGGGATAAAAGTATAACCTTTCGTAATTATTATTTTAATTCCTATCTTCCGAACTAATAGAACGTTTATAATCATAATACGTTTATTTTCTTAACAAAAGAACGAAAGATATATATAACAAACAAACGAACGAAAACATAAGAATGAATAAATAAGATAAAATCTTATTTTGAAGAGACTTCATGTTGTCTCGATCCAATATTTAATCAACAACCAAACAGCGAAACGAACATTGGAAAACTTATATAATCAGAAACAATTACTAAGAACTTGACATACGAACCCAGGTTGCGAGCCGGAGACGTTTATCAACATTGTTAACTTTGTTTTCCATCCAGATTGCCTAGGTGAGTTCATAGTCCCACTTTTTATATACGTTTTTCCAAATATGTGGGGAGATACATGCTACTAAACTGAACATAAGTATTTTTCTGTATGTTTTCCTGATTAATATTGCCTAAGACACCTTATTTGTGTTAGCCGGATGGATAGTCTTTGTGACTAGTCGGATTGATAGCCAAATACACCATTACTTATATCATTTTATGATATCACCACACACAACCCCCCCCCCCCTTAACGTTTAAGTTCATGAGACTTAGTGCAATATATAACGTACTGCAATATAACTGATTTATGTTTTACGTAGCTTATGTTCAAAACTGATTGTAACTGAAAACACTATGAATTCACTCAACCTTTGTGTTGACTTTTTAAGCATGTTTATCTCAGGTAAACAGAAGTATGATTCGGCACGGAGTGGCTGTGGACTTTCTTCTAATAAAAAGAGTGTCCATTTTGTTATCATTCAAGGAATAATGTATTTTATAATATATTTTGAAACTTCCCTCTGGGACCTATCTTATGTACTCTGATATTTATAAATGAATGATAACAATTTTATTTAAAACGTCTCATTTCGAGTCATTTTCTATCTCCATGACTGTAAACCATGAAGTAACACCCCAATCTTATATTCCGCTGCGTAACTCGAAAATGGGGGTGTTACAGAAGTCATCCCACGGCAAAGCATAAGCAACATCCATGTTGGCAGATTTCATGTAGTTGTTCCACCAGGTCAAAGCGACATCCATGAAAGTGAAAGATGCATACTTGACCCCGTCGTTATCGTTACAACCACTGATGCGAAACAAGGTTTCCAGCTTTTCAATCTACCTAGTCAGGCCAACGGCTCCCTCTGTCCCTCCGAAACCTCCAACCATGATCTTTCAGAATTCAGAGTAAGTGCAGCCACGGCTGTTGGACACTGGCCTTGACGTTCCAGTGTTGGTGGTTGAGTTGTTTGCGGTTGCGAATGCGGTGACACACAATCATTGACGAGCTGATCTAGAGTTGCTTAATTTACCACAGGTGGGTTTGCCGCGGCCCTGGTTGGGGCGACGTTCTCAGCAACTCTGCCCTGCTCGGCTCTTGCTGGTATCACAAGTAATATCAATCTACTGGGTATCACTCAAATCCTGTATCTGGGCAGCCCTAGAGCTCTGCCCTACCTCAAATACCCCTTGTACATCCTCCATGATGCCCTTTCCATCCCGTGGCATCATCACCTGATCTAGATCCATCGGTGTCTCTCTGCCCCTGTCAACACCCGCACAAACAGGAGCGTGCTCGACGGGTGCTGTCACTGCTGGTGTGGGCTCTACCTGAACCAGCTCTGGATCCTCCACTGGATCCTCATCCTTATCGAAGTAAGACTGAATAGACCTCCGCAATCTCTAACGGGGAGGGGAATGATCTGAAGGTGACATAGGTGACTGGATGATGGTGAAGTAGAGGTACCCTCATAATCTGATCGGGTCCTCCTGATTGGTGAGGATAGCACAGATGATAGCTGGATGCGACGTCTACGAACTCTCTTATAAGAAGCCCGACGTCTGGTGGGTGGAATAGTCTGAGTATGCTGGGTGAGAGTGTAAAGCTGAGCTGGAGATGAACGGTGAGCTGTGGCATAGTGGGGTAGGTGTGGTGAGGTAGATACTGGAGTTGTGTGTGTATGCTGTGTGGAAAACTAGACGCGGGGGGGGGGGGGGGGGGTTTAATAGTTTTACCAGTTTCTAATTCTTTTTAAAACCTTACTTGTGAAAAACTTTGATTTGATTCTTTTGTGAAATCAATCAACACCAATATGAACACTAAATAATACTAACTAATATAAACAATAATTATGAAGAAACAAGATGGAAAGATCAAACCGGGACAAAGAGATTTATAGTGGTTTGGTCACGAAGCCCTTCTTCGCCCGACTCCACTCCCCGAGTACCACACTCGAGAGTTTCAAGCACTATGTCAACAAAGCTCCCTTCAGGCGGACAAAACCATACAACGTCGCTTATCCTAATTTCCGACACTAACCTAAATGTCGAGTACTAATCTTAGCTAGTACCAATCTACCACGATCCACACGATCCTTTCTACTTCACACAATCAACACACTTGACTCGATCTACTCGATCAACCCTTGATCCACTTGATCAACACACAAGCCCACAAGCTACAAGAGATCTCCTAGATCTCAACAAGATCACAATGATCTACTCTCTCTTGACTCTATCTACCCAATCTACCCTTGATCAACTTGATCAACTCACAAGCTCACAAGCTACAAGAGATCTTCAAGATCTCGACAAGATCACAATGATCTACTCTCACAAACACTCAAAAGAAAATGAACTTGATGTATGCAAGGATACAACAAGTATGTAACAAGTGTTACAAGTGCACTAACTATAACTACAACACTTTGTATCTTCTTTGATACCTTGTGTTCTTCTCTTGCACTAGTAGAGGAACGAAGGTGATCACTTAGTTGGATGATTGGATCACTCTTTAAACAAAAGAAAACTAAACTAAATGATCAAGAAGAAAAGATGTGATAAGAGTTTTGAACTCAGAAAGATATGTGTGAAAAAGGATGCCCAAAAACTGTGAAGAGGGCTGGTATTTATAGGCAGAAGAAATCTGACCATTATAGGGACACGGCACCACTAAATGTCACACGGTACCACTAAATTTAGTGGTACCGTGGTACTGTGTCAGACAAGAACGCTCCAATTTTTGTTTTTAGTGGTGAAAGTTTATTTGAGGAAGTTTAAAGCTGATTTTGGGGGGAAAAATAGCTGTTATGATATTAAACTTAATTTTCCAATAAAACATTTCTTAATAATTCAAAAATAACTTGTAAAGTATATTTTTGAAAAAATATTTTGTCACATTAAAAATGTGAAGTTTTAAACACAAATTCACTTCTTTGATCATTTGTCAAGTTGTAAATTTTTTTGTTCATACCTAGAGTGATTTATGTAGAAACGGGATATTTCGACTAAAAACTCGTTTACGTTAATTTTAACGTAAAGTGTTTTCACATTTTGTTATCATCAAAACGTGAAGTTATCGAAAGATATAAATAACGTTTTTAGAAAATTATTTGCATCCACAATCTCCCCCTTTTTGATGATGACAAAACTTAAATTCATTTTAAGTTAAAATTAATTTTAACAAGTTTTTAGCATGAATTTATATCCATTTCTCCCCATTTTTGTTGAAGCAAAAAAGTTTATAAGGCTCCCCCTTGATGTATACTCCCCCTCGTTTGGAGGACACCAAGGAATCGAGCAATGGTTCTTGCTACAAAACAAAGTTAGATGACACATATACAATATCTAACAAGTAGCAATCACGACAAATATCCAACCATAAACTAAGAACATGGCTAAGTAGCCAAACACCATAAAAAATAAAACAACCACATAAAAAGCCCATCTATTCATATAAAGAAATGTCATACAAGAAGTATGACTACATCATAAAAATAAAAACAAGCTACAAGAAGCACATAGAAATCTTTAGTGACATGAGGCCCTAAGATTTGCTTCAATGACAAAAGGGATCCTAGGCTTTAATTTTGGAAACCAAACATGAAAATGTTTAGTTGTTTGGGCTATTGGTTGGTGGAGGATGTGGTATGATGGGTCCTTGTGGTGGTGTTAGGAGGTGTTCAAGGTAGAGAAACTTGAAGCTCAATTCATCCCTAAGGTTGACTATGAGGTTTTGGTTGTGATGACAACATGCACAACTTAGGCTATGTGGCTCTAGGGGGTAGATAATGGGGTGACCCATTAATGGCTGTGGTGATGGAGAGGTGGAAGATGATGATGTGTTGGACCCAAGCTCAAAAGGAGTTGTTGGTGAAAGGGTGAATGTTAGTGCCAATGGTTGAGGAGGACTAGGTGGAGGTATGGGTGTGGTAGTCCTAATTGTGGAAGAGGATGATGAGGTTGGCCAAGTTGAATTGGCTTTAGAAGGAGCCAAAGGTGTAGAGATAGATGAGGTTGACTTAGTTGAGGGTAATGGTGTATGAATGTCTTCATCATCGTCTAATGTAAGATCAATGAGAAGTATTTATTTGGGTGGTTTAAGGTTGAACCTTGGCTTTTTTGCTTTGTGAGAGGTGGTAGCCATGGAAGAAGACATGGTGAGTTTATGATGAATGTGTAATGGTGAGGAAGATGAATGCATGATAAGAGCTTAAATAGCCAAATCAAAGCATGCAAGGATAGGTAGGATGGTGATTTTAGGGAATTGTGAGTGTTGGAATCAGCATATGTTTGTAGATTCTAAGAAAAAGAAAGTCAAAAAGTGGAAGCAAACAGTTAAAAAACGTCTTCCCAGGGGACGGTACCACTAAATCACCCACGGTACCACTAAATTTAGTGGTGTCGTGTCCTATTTAGTGGAGTCGTGGCCTGCAGTTGACATTTTTACCAGTTGTGCAGGATTTAAGCTGCCTAAATGGGTAATCCTATGGGTACTATTTGCAGCAAATCCTAAAGCCTCAATTCACTAAAGAATAATCACATAGTTTTCCTAACACTAGCCACAACTAGCAACAAACAAGAACAAGTGGTTATTTAGATTTAAGCTACTATTAAGAATGCAACATATCAAGTAATATGATCATCTAGTGCATGCAAGAAAAATGTAAAATAAAATATATGAACTAATTAAAGCTCATAAGTATAATCAAGCATTAAGCTTCATTAACCATCCAAAGTAATCCATGCCAAGTTAGAGATACTAAGTTAATCCAAACTTGTTAATGTTAAATGGCCATAGCCAAGACCCCATGATTAATAGTTTAATACTACTTGAGTTAGTAATACTAATTAAGTTAGCATCGTATAATCTCTCGATTTCCCCAACTTCTTGATCTTGTTCCCGATCCCCTTGAGTGCCTTCCCGATAGACTTGAAGCCCCCGATGGTTTACTCATGCATGGACACTTGCCGGTTGAACATCGTCGTTTGCCTTCTCATTACCGCACTAAGATTGGTGTTGTTGTAAGGAAGGTCGGTTGTTGGTGTGAACGATGATGTGTCAAGATTACGAAAGAAAGTGTCGGGTGAAGGAGTACAAGCACGAGAAGTTCCTTCTTCATTCACTTCATCATCATCCACATCCATAGGGTGAGATGACGATCCATGACGGAAGGAGGAAGAAGAGAAAGTGACATCGGAGGTGGATTTACGACCACGTTTTGACCCTTTGTCACTATGTTGCTCTGTGCGACGTTGTGGTCCACCAAGAGGTTTCATAATGGGATCAACAAGAAAGTAGTCGCCGTTATTGAGATGTGGGTAATTTGCCATAACCCAATGGAAGAGACGATTAATCAACATACCGTATGGCATAAGCTTATTGGACCGACTGTGAATGTTTGCCATTCTTTTTGCCATGTAGTACGCGAGGTTGTATGGCTCCTCGTTACTAAGGCAATAGAGCATATGGGCAAGACTTGCCGGAACATGATCCCGGTTGCCCGCAAGACACAAGATGTTTTTACGCAGAATGAGTTCCCAATTTTTGAGATCGGGAAGAATCTCTTTGAGATAGATGCGGTTTGTGTCGAGATGGACGATATAACCATGACGTTTTTTATACGTGTTGGCGACTCGAGGGATTTGGACATGTTGCATTATGATTTGGATGTCAGGAATTTCGGTAAGGTATGGACCTTCACTTTCAAGATGATATTGAAGTGACTCTAAGGAATGGTCTTCTGTGTAGGCACATTGACCAAATGGAGGGGACACCTAGAATGTCACCGAGTTCGGTGATGGTCAAAATGATATGTTCATTTTGAATCCAAAAATCTAGAAAGACATTACCCTCAAGATCATTGAAGGTACGAACACGACTGTAGAATTCGAGGATGAAACGAGGACAAATTTGATCATTTATTTTATATAAACAATCGAATTGGATCGTAGGAAAGCATGCTTGTATGCCATTCAAAGGAACAAAATAAGCATCGACTACACGACCTTCGTGTAGGTATCGATGTTGGACTTTAAGAAGATAAGCTTTTTGCTCATCGGGAATGTTTGGACCATCGATTAGAGAAGGGATGTAGGATTTGGTATCTTGGTAATCGGTATGAGGCATTGTTACCTACAAAAATATAAGTATGTATATGTTAACCTGTTGTATTTTGATGATCACATTTCTAGTGTGTGTGCCTATATGCAAACAATGTGGAGGTGCAGTAATCTCGACTCTAAAACAAAAATAATGAGATTACCCAAACGCTCCTAACTTCACTTTTGCTTAATCAAATGTGTTGAATAATACATATTATTCATGTAATTCTATCAATATTTGTGAGATCATGTATGCATGCAAAAACGTTTTTAGTTTGCATCAACAATGCACGAAAAATATTTCATGATCCTAGATGTGTGAAATTTTTCGAGAATAATAGAATTGGGGTGTTTGGCAAAGGCGACAATTTGGCGCCAAAAATCTTAAAGTTGAAAAGCTTGAGTGTTAATGATTCCTAATCCAATTTTAAGTATCTTAGACATGATTCCACTAAAAATATTTAATCTTAATCCGATATAAATAGTAAAATTCGGACTAATATATATGATATAAGTGGGTTCATGCAAATCCTATGATTTGGGAATCATGTAAGTTATACATTGTCTAATCCTAGACCTAATTGCATAAAAATTCCACCAAAACTGAAAAACCCCAATTTGATTTTATGCAAAAGAAATTAAGAACAAACCCTAGACTCAAATTAGAAAGAAATTAAGGTTAATTAACTTACAATTGATGTTGTAGTGATTGATATTCTTTAAGTGCAATGCCTCGATCTTGATTTACAAGAGTGTAATTGGATTTGGGTGTGGTGTTCGGTTTTGACAGCAAAAGAGAAGTGGGTATTGTGTTTTGAATGAGTATGCAAAGGGAAAGAGGAAGAAATACGTGTCTACCAGACGCACAGTACCACTAATGTTTAGTGGAGCCGTGCATGTCTGAGACTCATTTTTGTTCCGTTTTGATTTTTGACGACTTAATCTTACTTAATTAGTAAGACCTTTCGACGCGAGGATAGAGTTTATGCCTAATAAACTCTTTTAACGGAAACGACTAGGAAGAATGACAAGAAATGACTTTAGTATTTCCGAGGAATTACATAAGTAGTCATTGAAGAGATACGAGGGATGACTTTAATATTTCCAGTGAAATATTTAGAAAGTCGTGAGTCGAGAGATAAGAGATGACTTCAATATTTCCAGTGAAATATTCAAGTAGTCATACGAGGGATGTGAAGGATGACTCAATATTTCTAGTGAAATATTTAACAGTCATGAGACGAGACTTAAAGGATGACTTCAATATTTCCTGTGAAATATTTAAATAGTCATGAAAGGAATGAGAAGGATGACTTAAAAGGTCATAAGGCGAGACATAAAAAATGACCTCAATATTTCCAGTGAAATATTCGAGTAGTCATAAGAAGGATGTGAGGGATGACTTAATATTTTCAATGAAATATTTAACGAGTCATGGGATGAGATGTAAGGATGACTTCAATATTTCCAGTGAAATATTTAAATAGTCATAAGAGGGATGTGAAGGATGTATTTGAACACATGGGAATTGTGAAATTCACGGAATGTGTTCCATCATTCCTAGATCTAGACAAAGATAGTTTGAGGATTCTCGTTTAAGAGGTTTGGTTGGGATATCGACGATGTTGTCCTTTGAAGGAAACTTTTCGAAAGAAATGATTCCTATTTGGGCATTATCGCGATGGAGGAGATGGCGTACTTTGACGTGCTTCGTACATGAGCCTTCCACGGGGTTCTTGGGCAAGTTAATTTGCACCTCGGTTGTCTCACTTCATAGAAATGTCGTTGAGATGGATGTCGCAGTCGATTAGAGCTTGTTTCATCCATAGTGCTTGTTGTCATGCCTTTCCGGTGCTTACGTATTCGGCTTAGGTCGTGGAGATATCAAGAGTCGTTTGTTTCTTGGAGAACCAAGAAGTTTGACAACAACCGATGAAGGTACAAACATCACTCTTACTTTTTCTATCCACATTATCTCCCGCATTATCAGAGTTGGTATAGACGATAGTTTCTACACCAATCCCCTTAAGATAGTACCATCTCAAGTGTATAATGCCTTTAATGCATCGGAAGATACACTTAACCGCTTTAAGGTAAGAAGTTTTGGGGTCCTTCTTACAAGCGAGCACAATGGCAGACACTAGACATGATATCGGGCCTACTTGTCGTTAGGTAAAGTAAATTTCCTATTATGCCCCTAACTTAGTACTATCCGCGCACTCACCTTCATCGTCTCTTGTGAGATTCGTCTCCGCAGACATGGGCGTTTATATCGATTAAGATTATTCTAAGTTAAATCTCTTAAGTTAATAAACATGATATGGTTTTTATAGATCAACAAATCTTGGAGGTTGTACTACATATACCTCCTTGCTGACAAAACCATTTGGGATGCACTTTTCACGTCCATTATGTTAGAGCTTACTAAGTTAGATTCTAAGAATACTATATGCTCAATATATCTACTAGCAAGGGGGTTTTAAGGGAACGTACCTTAGCCTGAGGTGTTGCTTATTAAACTAGGAGATGTGACTACCTTTGTTGTAAGCTAAGTAAGATGAGACAAGACTTGATTTTTCGTCATGAGATTAGTGCAATCACTAATCATACTCCATTCGTCAAAATCCAAATTGATTTACAACCATATCTATCTAGCAAGACTGAAGTTCAAACATTTGGTTCCCAATATCTCATGGGTCCAAAGTTGTTAGTGTTAAACATCCCATGCATTTGTTGCATTTGGTTAGGATGTTGGAATGGAGGATACATTTCCCATGGTAAGTAACTTTGTAGTTGAAGGTTATTCCAAGTTACGGGAAAGTTACTTGGATAACTTTGTCTTCTAAAGTTACCTCTCGGTAGAGGAGTTCTTGACCGAGGTTTAGGAACATTTGTTCTTCTAGGTGAAGGAGTATTTGATCTAATATCAGGTTTTATAAAACCAAGCCCGGGGGTTGACAAAGGTTTGTAAAAACTTTTTACTTCCTTTTTACTAGCAATAGGTACTTCTACATTATTAATAAGTATGTGACTAGGTTTAAGACTTAAGTTATTTTTCAAAATTGACCCTGATCTGACTTTAGCGCCAGACGGTACCACGGTACCACTAATTTTAGTGGTGCCGTCTGTACCTTTAGTGGTGTCGTCCATTTCAATTTCAGATTATTCAGCTTTTACAAATTTTACTTGTTTAGTTTCACTTGTAGAAGCTTTGTTTTGGTCAAAACCTAAGCCCGCTCCGGCATGTTCACTATACCTAATCTTTTCTAGCATGTCATTAAGTGTCTTAGTTCCTTTTTCAAACTTAATGATCCTTAAAGCATTTTCTTTGAGTTTTTCATTTTCTACTCGAAGACATATGCATGACCTACATCCAACATCTATTTCTTTATTTTTATCAAGTCTTTTTACTTGATCTTTTAGTTCTAAAATTTGTACTTCAAGTTCATGCAATTTTACTTTTAGTGTTTTATTTCAACCTATGATTTTAGAACTTAATTCACATAGTATATTATATTCATCATATTGTATGTTATCATCTATTTATGAATTATCATCACTATAATAAGAAGAGTCGGAATGTGCCTCATTTGAAGCTTGAGCCATTAGACATGTTTCGTCATTGGGCTTCTTCTCTTCTTCTTCACCGCTATCACTCCAAGAGCCTCCTATGAAAGCTCTTTGGTTGTTGGTTTTCGGTGGTTTAGGACATTCTCCTATGAGATGATTGGAATCTCCGCATCTAAAACATCTCCTATCACTCTTTCCTTTCTTCTCATCTCGGTTTTTTGTGACGACTTATTATCATCACGAGGTTGCCTAACGAACCTACCTCTTCTCCTAAAGAACTTCTTAAAATCTCTAACGGCTAGTGCATATTCTTCGTCTTCACTATCGGAATCCGAACTTTCCTCATCACTAGACTCCTTTTTGGCTTTCAATGCTAGAGATCTAACTCTCTCGCTTTTGCCTTTAACTATATCAAAGTCTTTCTTGATTATCATCTCATGAACCTTCAAGTTTTCCATTAGTTCATCAAGTGATAATGTCGCCAAGTTCTTTGACTCCTCAATGGCGGTGACCTTTACTCTCCATTTGGGATGTAGAGCCCTAAGAAACTTCCTAACATAGTTCTTGCTAGAATAACCTTCATCAAGAGCTTTAAGACTAGTAATAATAGTATTAAATCTAGCAAAAGCATTATCAATATATTCAACTTCCGGAATGGAAAATTGTTCATATTGTTGCACAAGAAGATCTATCTTGTTCTCTTTGACTTGATTATTACCTTGGTGAGTGACTAACAAAGTTTTCCAAATTTCTTTTGCCGTATTACACATAAAAATTCTTTCAAATTCCTTTTTCGAAAAAGCATTATAAATCATCATTTTTGCCTCATCATTTTTGGCTAGTTTTCTTTTAAGTTCATCACTTTGTTTACTATAAGGAACTATTTCATCCCTTTTAGTTTCCGGATTCTTTTGAATCGGTTGAAAGTCACCATCGGTAATAATATGCCAAAGATCAATGTCTTTTGATTTCACATACGTTTTGAATCTTGTTTTTCAATATATAAAACAATCGGTTTCAAAAAGAGGTGGTCTTTGCATAGATTGCCCTTCTTGATATTTGTCAAGATCCATTGATCGATTCAAGTTTACAATTTATTTTAAAATCTTGCCTGACGTGGCTCTGGTACCAATTGTGGAAAACTAGAAGGGGGTTGAATAGTTTTACCGGTTTTTAATTCTTTTTAAAACCTTACTTGTGAAAAACTTTGATTCGATTCTTTTGTGAAATCAATCAACACCAATATGAACACTAAATAATACTAACTAATATAAACAATAATTATGAATAAAAGAGATGGAAAGATCAAATCGGGACAAAGAGATTTATAGTGGTTCGATCACGAAGCTCTTCTTCGCCCTACGTCAACAAAGCTCCCTTCAGGCGGAGAAAACCGTACAACATCGCTTATCCTAATTTCCGACACTAAGCTAAATGTCGAGTACTAATCTTAGCTAGTACCAATCTACCACGATCCACACGATCCTTTCTACTTCACACAATCAACACACTTGACTCGATCTACCCGATCTACCCTTGATCCACTTGATCAACACACAAGCCCACAAGCTACAAGAGATCTCCTAGATCTCAACAAAGATCACAATGATCTACTCTCTCTTGACTCTATCTACCCAATCTACCCTTGATCAATTTGATCAACTCACAAGCTCACAAGCTACAAGAGATCTTCAAGATCACAATGATCTACTCTCACAAACACTCAAAAGAAAATGAACTTGATGTATGCAAGGATACAACAAGTATGTAACAAGTGTTACAAGTGCACTAACTATAACTACAACACTTTGTATCTTCTTTGATACCTTGTGTTCTTCTCTTGCACTAGTAGAGGAATGAAGGTGATCACTTGGTTGTATGATTGGATCACTCTTTAAACAAAAGAAAACTAAACTAAATGATCTAGAAGAAAAGATGTGATAAGAGTTTTGAACTAAGAAAGATAAGTGTGAAAAAGGATGCCCAAAAACTGTGAAGAAGGCTGGTATTTATAGGCAGAAGAAATCTGACCGTTATAGGGACACGACACCACTAAATGTCACACGGTACCACAAAATTTAATGGTACCGTGGTACCGTGCCAGACAAGAACGCTCCAATTTTTGTTTTTAGTGGTGAAAGTTTATTTGGGGAAGTTTGGAGCTGATTTGGGGGGGGGGGGGGGAATAGCTGTTATGATATTTAAACTTATTTTTCCGATAAAACATTTCTTAATAATTCAAAAATAGCTTGTAAAGTATATTTTTGAAAAAATGTTTTGTCACATTAAAAATGTGAAGTTTTAAACACAAATTCACTTCTTTGATCATTTGTCAAGTTGTAAATTTGTTTGTTCATACCTAGAGTGATTTACGTAGAAACGGGATATTTCGACTAAAAACTCGTTTACGTTAATTTTAACGTAAAGTGTTTTCACATTTTGTTATCATCAAAATGTGAAGTTATCGAAAGATATAAATAATGTTTTTAGAACATTATTTGCATCAACATGCTGAGCAGCAGCTCTGACAACCTCCATCAACGGGTCATCCGGAAATGAAACTGGTCGTCGCAACGGGGAAGTGTGTCCAGCAGCAAGTACCTCATCATGTGCATCGGAAGGGAGAGACATGGTCTGTGACAAATACGGTGTGGCATGTGTAAGTATATAGAAAATACTTATATCATATATGTTAAGTAAAATACTCAAATAGTATAGTATAACACTTAATCATATAAGGCAAATAACGATCAAATCATAGCAAGCTAGGCAGGCATGCATCTGGCGGTCATAAGGAAACGTTTTTCATAAACTGGTTATAGTTTAGGGTTTTTATAAACCTAATTCTCTATAACCTAGGCTCTGAATACTAATCTGTAACACCCCCAAAATCTGGAATTGCGGAAGCATATATATTTGGGTGCTACTAAATCGATAATCACAACACAAAGATATAGAGAACGGATTAAAAATCCGTTTTAAAATAGTTTACATTTCCCAAGTTAAATTGTTATACATCAAGTTCAATTCAAATAAAATGAAGCCCATTTAACAAATCGGTCCCAAATTCAGAGTTCAACGCATAAGCAAAAACATTTCCAACAAACTTATGACCATTGCCATGTCCTGCCTTCAATAAACACATTCTCAAATACCAGAGAAAACATGCTAAAAGTCAGCTAACATTGGTGAGTTCATAGGTTTAAAGTAAATAAGCACATATGGACCATAGCAAATGATTCAGCAATCACACTAATTCGGTATGCAAACACTAAACTCATCCAACCGAAACTAGACAAACAATATGCCAAGCTGGCATAGCAAATAAAGGGTGCCCGCGAGTGTTAATCCCCAGACACTCGGCAAATTCCGACATGGTATACGTTCGCGTTGACCTGCCGGGCCAACCGAACGGGGTTGTCACACCCAATAGATCTATTTATATCATACGCGATTCCTAGCAGGAATTGACGGTTGATGATAGTGGGCACAATGGGATTCAAGCATACTTAGGTTATCAGCATACAAGTGTGTATAAAAACAAAGTTCAATTTGGTCCATAAAAACAGTTTTGCATGTTTCTCACCCCAAGGTTTATAAAAACAATACGTATAAAAATGGGGCTATTAACTCACCTTAATAACAATAGCAATCTGCTAGTCAACAAATACACAATGCAACCGCACCGACACGCGACCTAGATCAGTATGGTAAGTCTTAGCGAAATATTCGTGTTTTAAATGTTTTAACTCAATTGAAAAGTTTACGTGTGTCCAGTGCTTGTGTATTTCTTGCTTGCTGTGTGGTAAGGTATATTTCAAAATAGTTCATCGTATAAGACTCTTTGGTGATGGCTCATGGTGAAAGTGTACGATGAAAATACATGCGACGGAACTTCCGTGCTTAGTGCTTGTCGTCGCAAAATGCGTAAGTGATATATATATATATATATATATATATATATATATATATATATATATATATATATATATATATATATATATATATATATATATATATATATATATTTGATAATTTAGTATTTAATTAATTAAAACTTATAAATAATTAAATAGGTATTGAATAATTAATATGATAATGGTGATAGTGGGATATTATTATATTATAAATATTATGATTATTTATAATATAATGATAATTATAAAGAAATTTATAAGTATTTAATTTTGAGAAATTAAATAAATGTAAATGTATAAATACCAAAAGTGTATTCACAAATCTTATAAGGTCTAAAAATATTAATTTAGATGAATTAATATTTTTAATAATAAAAATAATCCGTTTCGTCTTTTAGTCGGTTTTCATCCAAAATATTCTAAGTGTCGAAATTTTAGAAAAATCGGGTATGACCCATTCGTTTATTCAAACCTTTCAATTTTTCCTAAGTGTTGCAATTTCCTAAAATATTCCCTTACGTTAACTATATTTGCAAAACTAGTCCAAAATGTATGTTTATCGTTATAACTATATTTATCGTTACGTTTACTTCTTAATTATGGTTTTCGATACAAAAGTCAACGTTTAGTCATAATACTTTCAAAAGTCAACAACTACAAATTTTGGGTCGGAAAACCCATTTATTTGTCTTATTGGACTTAAGGTGTCCAAATGAGTCCAAAACGGTATTAATCGATATATAACGTTCTATTTCACAAAAATAATTATAGTGAGTCGAAAAATGTTCCAAAACTCATTTTTGTCTCCCGAAATATACATTGGGCCGAATAGGCCATAATGGGTCCAATAGTCCATTTTTAGTCCAAAAGCCATTTAACCTTTTTAAGTTACGATATATATATCGTTAAGTTTCTAAAAATCAATTTAGTATATCAAATAATCCGTTTGGTCAAAAAGTCAACCCTAGGCCAAAAAACACATGGGCTTGGCCCATTTTTTGTCGAGACTTTCATAAGCCCAAAAATAGTTTTAAACCTTTAAGTCCTTTTAGTCCGAATAGTTTTCGTAACAATTTTTAAATAAGCAAAATAAGCACTTATAAATAAGTCATTAAGTCAAATGGTCAACCAAGGCCAAAACATATTGGGCTCGGCCCAATATGTGTTGTACGAGCCTTTTTAACCCAAATAAGCCAAAACACAATTAGCTATAGCTTATTCAATAAGCTATCCAAAATAAGCTATTAAGCACTAATTTCACCATTTCACCACTGGAGCCAAAACTTTATGTTTTTCAAAACCCCAATAATTATTTCTTTCAAAAGTGTGCCGATTTATATATATTTACATACAAGTGTATATTTTGTCTTAAACTCGCGTAATTAGCACTAATCGCATTTGTATCATCAAACTAGTACCACAAGCAACAAGATTTACCACACAAGCAAGAAATAACATAACTTGTATAAAAACTTCAAAAAAAGTCAAGCAACCATAAATGTATATTAAACCCTAGCTTTTTTATTTTAGCAAAACATACATAATAAGCACTTGGTAACACTTTTAAATATCACAAGAACATATAAAGAACAAGATTAAACAAGTTTTGAGGATCCTTACAAAGTCTTGAAAAAATTCGAGAGGTAGGAGACCCAAGAACAACCCAAATTGCACCAAATTTACCCACAATACGTTCCGATTAACCCAAAACACTTGAAAGTACACCTTGATTATCTTGGAACTCAATAGAATTTTGTAGATCTTGATTTTTAGGTTGGGTCGTGTGTTTGAAAGGAAAGAAATGATCTAGGAAGTTTAGATGGATAGAAATGTATGAGTGAAAAATTATGTGTATACTTAGGGTATAAAAACAAATACATATGTATCATCCTCCACTAATACAAGATATTAGTATAAAAATTGTTGTCTCCTTGTGGGGAGATGGGCGGCAAACGACAAGGCTAAGGGGGGGGGAATATTTTTGCTCCTCGTTGGTGTATCGTGTGTCGGTTTAAGCTTAAATGTTACCGTAAAGTCTCGGTTTGACATTTTTGGACACGTATACGCAAAATAAAGTTTTTATTGACGTTTTCATCAGAATAATAATAAAATATTATTATTTGCTCAAAAATGCATTTATTTGACTGCTACTATATATACTGTGCTGTCGGTTCGCGTGTGGGGTTGCTTTTCAGCAAATACGAGAAAGCTTCTCAGTTAATTACGAAACTTGTCAGTAACTATCAGAAATAGAATAATTTACACTTACTGACAAAAATAAACATTTTCAGCAGTGACTGTAAGCTACAGTATGCGGGACAGCTCCCAAAAATGCTCAGAAATGCTCAGAAACACGCAATTGCGCATAGAAATGCTCGGATTAAAAATAATAAATAAATATTTATTATTAACTTAAAATGTGAAAATTACTATTTGTCACAGTTCTATTGTAAAATTTATAAAAGGTCTTGCTTATAACGTCTGACTATATGGTGGCACAAAATTTGGTTGAATATGGGAGAGCGTGGCTCTTAAGGGGATATTATGGTGAAGTGAAGGAGAGATGAACCCATGACCAGGCTACAAGTTTGGCGAAGGACCCAATTCGATGGGTGTTCGGTGAAACACTTCAATTAACACAAAAAGAGGAAAAGGGGTATGATCCTCTTTTTTTGTTTTTTTTTTTTTTTTTTTTTTTTTTTTTTTTTTGTTGTTGTTGTTGTTGTTGTTTGTGAGTGTGTGTTAAGTATATTGTGAGGTATGTTTATATAAAGTGGGTTATTTTATGTGGTTGCTTAGATGATGACTATTACGGCTGAAAAATAAAATTAAGATGAGGTGGTGAAAAACTGATGTAGCAGCTGAAATGAGGGTGAATAAGAGGTGACCATTACATGTATTATATTATGAGTAGAATTACTACTCCTACTATCGTTTTCTTATAGCGTGTTTATGAACATTTATGAAAGCATTAAAATGTTTTATGTTTTCCTACCTTCAAGCATTTGCATGCCAAGTAATGCACTTCTAAAAGCTGTTTTGATGCGGTCATCTAAGCCCCCACTTACGCTATGTTCTCCAGTTTTTTGTTGGAGGTAAATGGAAGTAAACAAAAAATAGTCATGTTCTCCAGTTTTTTGTTGGAAGTAAATGAAAGTAAATGGAAGTAAAAGGGAGGGCCACCCTTTGTTTTTTTGTGTCACAACTTTCATCCCATATATGGGATGAAAGTGAAGGAAAGTGAGTGGGTCCCATTATTTTTACAAAAACTATATTTTTTTTCCGAAAATAATTATTTTCGAAAATAATATTTTACAAAAATATTTTTTTTTTCCGAAAATAATTTTTTACAAAAATAATTTTTTTTACAAAAATTAATTTTTTTTTTCGAAATTAAATTTTTCAAAAAAAGAATTAATTTTTGTAAAAAAAAAAATTATAAAAAAAAATATTTTGGAAAAAAAATAATTATTTTCGGAAAAAAAAAATTTATTTTTCTAAAAAAAATAATTTCTGAAAAAAAATAAATTTTCTAAAAAAATTAATTTCGGAAAAAAAAAATTATTTTTCTAAAAAAATTAATTTTGAAAAAAAATTATTTTTTCTAAAAATATTAATTTCGGAAAAAAAATTATTTTTCTAAAAAAATTAATTTCGGAAAAAAAAAATTCTAAAAAAAATTAATTTCTGAAAAAAAAATTATTTTCGGAAAAAATATAATTTTTCTAAAAAAAAAATTAATTTTTTCTTAAAAAATTAATTTCGAAAAAAAATGATTTCGAAAAAAATTACTTTTCACTCCTTTTACTTCCAACTAGAGAACATGATAGTTACCTTTACTTTCACACACCCTTCTTTCCATTCCTTTTCATTTCTTTCTTTACATTCCTTTTCATTCCAAAAACAATCTCGAGAACAGAGTGCCCACTTAGACCACAGTTAGGTACCATTACATTATACAGAAAAGATAAATATAAATCTTTTGACATATATTTAATGAAACAGTCATAACTATCAATTTTTCATCAAAATTAACAAAAATCTATTTTTCACATTTTTTTTATAACAAACATATCTTGCAAACGGTAAATCTTCAAGCTACGGAAAATAAACCATCACGACGAGAATTAAATTATTTTTTATAGATATGCACTTCTATATACTTTTGACGATTTTTTTTTTTCAAAATTTCCACCTAAAAAAATCACATGTGATTCGGAAAAATCACGAAAAATCACATGTGATTTTTTAGGCGAAAATTTTGAAAAAAAGAATTAGTCGAAAGTATATAGAAGTGCATATCTATAGAAAAATAATTTAATTCCCGTCGCAATGGTATGATTTTTTTTGCGTAACGATTAACTGTTTGCGAGATATTTAATTTTTAAAAAAAGAGTGAAAGGTTATTTTTTTGTTTTTATCAAAAAATGAATGAAAATGATTGGTTAATTGAATGTATGACAAATATGATATCTATATTCTCGACTCTTACATTATATAGTCCAAGTTATGTATCAACTAAAACTCCGAAAAAAGACACCCGAGAAATCATCACTATAACAATTAATAGGAGTTTAGGATTACTTAGCCAGATTTGGATCCACTGTCCTATCTCGGCTTTATAATTAACTTTGTAATTTCCTCTTTCTTAGCATCTTTGTTAGCTTTAATAAAATTTGCTATTTGAAAAAATGTTTAACAAAATGAATGCAACAAATAGTGGGGAGTACTTGAGATTGTATTTGTGTGGCATGTAACTCATAAGGACAAAAAGAGTTAAATGAAAAAAGTGATGGTCCATGAAGGAAGGCCGGCGTAGAAAGTAACCTTCCACCAATATATTCTTACCAATTCGGCTTTTTAAATTATGTATTAACTCATTTAGTTCTTTTGATCTTTTTATATGTGATTTTTGGACCAATTGGATAACACTAAACAAATACATGTGATTGATGATCACAAGAAAGAAAGTGACCTCCAATCTTATCTCCAAAAACATTTGTTTTCATGCTATTTAATAATACAGTAGATTGAGATCGAGCCTCTTATTATTAGTGTTGTGGTTGTAGCTTATCTTAGTGCCACTTAACTAGTGGGTGTAACCACCTCTAAACAACTAATCCATAACGTCTCTCTCTCAACAACACACATGCAAGCATACAAATTTTTTTATTTAATATAGGTTTGTGCCGTATCCATATATTGGTTTTATTTCTTTAATTGGTATGTTTGTATTAGCATTACAAAGTTTTACTTAATTTATTTTATACAAAAATGTAATTTGTTTTCTTTGCATATTACGCTGGTATAGAGTATAATAGTTTGTCTTTGTTTAAAGATTTATGTGTTATACATGTATAGACATAATTACACATATCTAAAGTCAAGGTTGCAGTTAGTGTTTTAGTTGTACGAATGTCATATGAAATTAAGAGCGTAAAAAGGGCCCTCCTAAAAGTCTACAAGCAACCATTTTTATTGACGTAATTAACATGTAATTAATATACCGTTGGAGCAATGACTTGGGACTTTCATTAATTGACCATGAAAAAGGTTAGTTTACTTTTAAAAACAATAAAAAACGTACAACAACAAATGCTATGAAAAAAACTTTTAACACATAAGTTTAACTACAATCTTAAGGACTATGTTTCGTAAATTCTTATTTGTAAATTTGTAGTATAAACGGTATTAGATGATAAGTTTAATCACAACCTTAAGGACTATGTTTCGTAAATTCTTATTTGTAAATTTGTTGTATAAACGGTATTAGATGATAAAATTGTATGCTAATTGGCAATTAGTAAATGTTGTTCATTTCGAGCAATTCTAACTAGTACTAGTAATAAAGATCGTCTGTGCAGGAAGATTGTCTTAACAGAGTAAAGATCTAGTGATAAAAAAACTTAAAATGAGAAAAAATGAGAAATATCCATAACCACATATTTGAGATGCATCGACTTAAATTTAATGCATCTCTATTCATTTAGATGCATCCCAATTAGTTTCAAAAGTGTTTTTTAAGTGAAAAAGATGTAAAGTAGTACTAGCAACAAATTTAACCCGCAGATGATGAAAATACATAGATTCACTTAACTTGATGAAATACATCTAATATATGTATATGATTCTAATTTTTAGCTAAAAAATATATTAGGATGCATCAAAAAGATTAGGGATGCATATAATTCAAATAGATGCATCTCTCATGTGTGGTTATAGTTATTTCTCATCTTTCTCATTTTAAGATTTCTTCTCATTTGATCATAAGTCTGTCTTAACAATATAAACTATAATAACCACAAAGGATGACCTAACAGTAAGAACACCATTGTCACTCTCATTTGGAGGTAGGGTTTGTTTGAGAACGACACAGACATGCTAATAACACCATTGTCATTTTCACATATTATAAATCTTTATTAATGAATAAATCCACAAGATTTACAAAGAGTAGCCTACGAAAAACTACCCCGGTTTTTTGACAAATAAGAACTCTCCAAAATCAAACAACAAAAGACTGCTAGCTGCTTTGTTGTTTCTAGCAGAGGAGGATTCTGACCATAATACTTTGTATTATTTTCTTTGTAGGAATCTCTACTTAACTTTGATTACAACCTTGGTTTATATAAGAAGGGAAACAGTGGTTGCATGTGGGTTGCATAGTAAGTTTTCCTCTTGTTATAGATAGGCACATGCCTAGTAAGCTAGTCTGAATCTTACTTTCGGCTCTTCCCGATTTGACAACTTAGAGTTCCAATGCCTGTTTCATGTATATCGATAAGTACTTGAGCTTATCTTTTTGTGTAAGCTTCCCCTTCTCGTTCTGAGGTTTAGATTGTAATCAGAATCAAGTCTTCAGAGTCACAGAGACATTTGTCAGATCTAAGTGACTCTGGTGTTGCCTTTAGCTCCTTGTAACTTCACTCCCTGACTCCACATCAGGTTATGAGGTTGCCTTTTTCAGTTGGTCTTCGACTTCCCTGAAGCTATTCAGGCGTTTTGAGCTTTATACAACACTCACTGATTTCTTCACCAGTAAGTCATCTTCTGAATAATAATTAGAGAGACGTGTTCTCTGATAACTCTCAGGGAGTATATCACTTCTGATAACTATCAGGTTCAGCTTGATAGTTATGAAGTGACATAATATATGCTTGTTATCAGAGACTTGATGTTCACTGACCTTCAGAAGATGAATTAGGCTATTTTATGTTTAAATACTTGTCGGAGATAATTGGGTTGATTTATCAGACCCAACAATCTTCCCCTATTTAAATATACAAATAGACTAATTATCAGTAGTAAGTGAGCATAACGGCTTCTTCTTACTTACTGATTTTACATCAAAAAATTTAAAATATATTACAATTTTCTTGATATCTCTGATGTTTACAACAAGGACAAATAACACTTTTGTTGAGTCCTCATTGTTGCTGAACATGTTGCAGACCCCTTTTGATCTATCTTTGTCGAAGATCGTAGGTCAATTGTGGTTCAAAACTTTAATATTTTTATGCTATCTTAAAAGACTGCAGGGTCAGTTACATCACCTAACAGTTTCTTTATTAAATACACAAATAACCATAGTATAATCAGTTGTAAGTGAACTGTATTGACTCATCTTACAACTAAGGGAATTGAGATGTGTGACAATTAAGATTGTTTCATAGTTGTTGGTGTCTTCAGTGATTTTTATCATAGATATTCAAGGAATATTTCATTCAGTAATACTCCCTGATATATCATTTCTACACGATTGAAGACTATACCATTCTTCCCCTGATGCTCCTCCATTAATTGAGATTTCAGATGCTTCTTTAATCTTCTCCAATGCTTCCTTAACCCAAGACTGGTCGCTACTAAGAGTAAGCATTTGGATACGTCTTGAATTACCACTCTTTTCAGTTGGAGAGGTTTTATGCCCACATTTTTCACATTATCCTTTGATCAGAAATATCAGCATAAATCTATATACTCTGATGTTTATGATCATCGGTACTGACAAAAATGTAGGACTGAGAAGAGGGTGGTTAAGAAAGCAAGAGAGAAGTTTAAAGAAACTTTCATATGTACAAGAAAGTTAAGACAAAACTTGATCTTGTAAAAATGAACTGATTCTTCGTTTGAGAGGGGTATTATGGTAGGGTTGTTAGGAATGGTAGTGGATAAGTGTTATTAGCCGTCATTCAAGAACGGCTAAGATTTATTAGCAGTCAATCAAAAACGTATCTGGATTAAGAAAAACTCATCCGCTCTGATACCACTTGTTGGGTCCGCTTCGGCTGTTTATGCAAACCATGAAAGATATGAACATCAGTTTTAGCAAGTGAGGAAAGCTGATGAACATCAAAATCTTGGAGGTAGGGTTTGCTTAAGAACGACACAGACATGCTAATAACACCATTGTCATTTTCACCTATTATAAATCTTTATTAACGAATAAATCCACATGATTTACAAAGAGTAGCCTACGGAAAATACCCTGTTTTTTTGTCAAATAAGAACTCTCCAAAATCAAACAACAAAAGACTGCTACCTGCTTTGTTGTTCCTAGGAGAGGAAGATTCTAGCCATAATACTTTGTATTATTTTCTTTGTAGGAATCTCTACTTAACTTTGATTACACCCTTGGTTTATATAGGAAGGGAAACAGTGGTTGCATGTGGGTTGCATAGTAAGTTGTCCACTTGCTATAGATAGGCACGTGCCTAGTAAGCTAGTCTGAATCTTACTTTCGGCTCTTCCCGATTTGACTACTTAGAGTTCCAATGCCTGTTTCACGTATATCGATTAGTACTTGAGCTTATCTTCTTGTGTAAGCTTCCTCCTTTCTCGTTCTAAGGTTTACGTTGTAATCAGAATCAAGTCTTCAGATTCACAGAGACATTTGTCATATCTCAGTGACTTTGGTGTTGCCTTTAGCTCCTTGTAACTTCACCCCCTGACTCCGCATCATGTTATGAGGTTGCCTTATTCAGTTGGTCTTCGACTTCCCTGAAGCCATTTAGGCATTTTGAACTTTATACAACACTCACCGATTTCTTTATCAGTGAGTCATCTTCTGAATAATAATCAAAGAGACATGTTCTCTGATAAATCTCAGGGAGTATATCACTTCTGATAACTATCAGGTTCACTCTGATAGTTATGAAGTGACATACTCTCTGCCCGTTATTAGAGACTTGATGTTTACTGACCTTCAAAAGGTGAATTAGGCTATTTTATGTTTAAAGACTTGTCGGAGACAATTGGGTTGATTTATCAGACCCAACAAGTTTACCTTGAGTAGTAAGAACCATGAAATAAGAGCCATTATCTAAAACAGGTGTAACTCTCTGAAACATTGCTAGGTGAAGATTGCACGACCATTTTATGCTATTGATAGGTTACACTACAAAAGACTCTCTGAAACAGTAAGTTGTACTGTTGGACTTAGTGCCTGTATTTATACACAATATACTCCACCTTAGTTTACCCCTCCTACCGATGTGGAATAGCAAGTAAACTATTTTTCCACTTTAAGCATGATACCGAATACCTAACTTTGAGACGCGATATCTCATTCACATCAACTCTATTTTGGACACATAAAGGCTCATTGTAAACCTCTCTTCAAGGAGAACGCGAAACCATAAACTATTACTAATATATATGACACACACATATAGATAATTATGTTTAACGTTGGTAAAAAGTCACTTTTGCCAACCAAAATTTTCAACAATTACGCCTGTAATTCTTCATGTAATTTAATTTGCCATATGGCATACGTATAAAATTACTTTGCACATATATAGATATAAACATATCAATATGTTACTAGACGAGTACCCATTCATAGCGACGAGACTTTATAGCGAAAAATAATTATAGTTGGGGTATTTTGTTTAATGGTTTCGGGTAACGTTTAAGCATACAACGTAAAATAATCAAAATATAATTGAATTTTTTTAACAAATGATAATTCAACTGAAAATAAAACATGACAACAATTAACTGAAACATTTATTGTCTTCTACATAATAATAATAATAATAATAATAATAATAATAATAATAATAATAATAATAATAATAATAAAAATCTAACTTTTTTTACGAATGATGTTATATATATAAATATATAGTTGAAATGATAAATATATATAGTATGTATTAAATGTGATTTATAAACATTTTAGTGAAGGCAATATATTGAAAAACAAGCCAAACTATTTTCTTTGAAAAAATAATAATAAAAAGGTAATTTAGGTATAACACATTATTCATTTTTAAGTTTTAATTAGAATTATTCATTTTTTACATGTAGTATAAATAGAGTAACAATTATATTCACCAGATATAAACCTTTTATCCAAAAATAGATAGAGCAACCATGTGTTTTTTCTTTTTAAATTGATAAACACGTAGAGATTGACAAATATTTAAAACTTGCCATTTAAAAAGTTGATATTTTAAAAGTAGTAGAGATTGGTATTTATAAAGCAACCGTGTGACTTCAACTTTTTTTAAAACGAAAAGTAAAATAATAAAATTTGTCATTTAAACATTTAAGTTTAAAAGGTATTATAAGTAATCAATATTTTAAGTTTAAATAATACATATGCACAAGGGCGGAACTATTAAGGGACCTGGAAGGGTCCCGGCCTCCTAGGCCTAAGCCCGTTAGTGTATTTTTCACGATTTCATGTGTGAAAATTTTTTTTCTATCTCGGCCCTCCCATCTAATGTTCTTCCGGAAAAAAAATTGTTTCAGCCCTCCCAAGAAATTTTTCCTAGCTCCGTCACTGCATATGCATGCATTATAAGTAGCATAGGTATATTTTTGTCATCTGCATACATGTATAGATAATTATATAAAAGAGCGTTGCTAAAGTGGAATGTTGCATGAACCAGCTGTCATATAAACATAACAGTTAATTTCAAAAATGGTCCCTATGGTCACCTGGGTTTAACACTTTTAGTCCTCATACTTTTTTTTAACGGATCTGCTCCCCAAACTGGCGACCCATAACAGGTTTAGTCCCTTAACCAAATATTATGTCTGTTCGACCGTTTAAAAAGATGAAATGACCAAACTACCCTCATATTATTATTATTATTATTATTATTATTATTATTATTATTATTATTATTATTATTATTATTATTATATCAAAAACATATAAAAGATATCCTCAGTCATATTTGCAAAACAAAATATGTGTTTTTTTTCCCTCTACCACCAAATCCCATCGCCATCGCCACAAATCCACCACCACCAAGTCCCATCGCCACCAAATCAAGAATTTCAACCACAATCCCACCACCACCAAATCCCATCGCCATCGCCACCCTCTCTCACTTGTTCATCTCCCACCTCCGGCCCCCACAAAATGATAAGAGCCATTTCCCAAACACGACTTCAAAAAACAATCTTTTCAATCACCCCTTATACATTACAGTCAAGAACCAAACACAAATGATCCAAACACCCATCCAAGGTTATTAAGGTTATTGGTTGTCCAACCTAGGTTTCGAGCAGATTCCTTATTAAAAACCAAATTAGATAAATCACTTAATCTTGCTAATTCACTTGAACAAAAGCGTGATCGGTTTTATGATACCCTTTTCGAAGATAAAGAATTGGCACCACATATTGTTGTTCAAAACCCTGCTTATAGAGTTACTCGTGCAAGTTTGACTTTTTTTGGTCAAATGTGTTGATTTTGACTTGTGAATTGTGTGTTTTTTTTTTTTTTTTTTTTTTTTTTTTTTTTTTTTTTTTGGTGGGTTATATTGTGTAATGGGTAATTTTTGGTTTTTGAAATGATGTTGTGAATTGATGCGTTTGATGTGTTTTGTTTTGGTTTTGGTGATGCAGATACGAATTGATTGGTGAAAAAAAATATGAGGAATTTTGGTTTTGCTTGTGAGTTTTTTTTTTTTGTTGAAACGTTCATGGAGATGAAGATGAAGTAGTTTTTTGGTTGAAGTGTTCAAGATGATGAGTTAATTACTTGAATTTGGATCTTGAAATCTGGGTAAATGAATGTGAATCTTTAAAAATCTGGGTAAATGAATCTGGTTGTGTTTGTGCTTTTGTTGATGAATGTGGATCTTTAAAAAATGTGGATATTTAACTCTAATAAGTATAAGAGACAACCCAGATAGAAGGACCTAATTACCCCTCAAGTTTTTAGTCACTTAACCAAGAAAACGGTCAAACAGACAAAATATTTGGTCAAGGCACTAAACCCGTTATGGGTCGCCAGTTTGGGGAGCAGATCCGATAAAAAAAAAAAGTATGGGGACTAAAAGTGTTAAACCCGGGTAACCGTAGGGACCATTTTTGAAATTAACTCTAAACATTTAGTAATATGAAAAATAATTAGTAATGATTTTTATTTAGCTTCTGTGCAACGCGAATACGACTAATCGATCGATTTAAAATCCAAGAGAAAAGAGTGGTTGTAACTTGTACCTTTTAAAAACAAAGAAACCCATCAGCCACGCATAATAATATATTCATATTTCAATTGGTCTTTTTCATTGACATTATTGTCTGAACCGTTCAAAATGGTTTTATTCTATTAACATAACCAAAATGCAAAGTATAGTGAAACCTCAAGTCAGAAACCATTTTGTAAAAATACAATCAAGCAACAAATGTTATCTCCATAGAGAATTATATTTTATCAAAACTTGTCCTTTTTAGGCTAGTTTCTAACTTTCTGTTTGATCATATGAATAAAAATAAGTTATCAAGGATTTTACGTTATTTTAGACTGCTACTCTTTTGTGCTTCTAATGCCCTTTGCGTGCAATCTAAGTCTTGTACAGGCTACCAAAGTACCAGTGCACGGGTTTGGAGCTAAGCCAAGAGTTTTCGCGCTAAACTAGCGACTCTATGGACTATTTGGCACAACAGGAATATTGGATCGAACTGAAGCATTATCTTTTTGTTAGGTCAGTCGATTGGCTATAAGGCTCAACACAATTGATCGGTCAAGGGTGTAGGTCGACCGATATTTCGGTCGGTCGAGCCCAATGTGGTGAAATCGAAAATATCGGACGTCAGTCACATTTTGGAAATATGGGTCACATTTTCGACCGATTATGCACACAACAAAAATCCAAAAAATCTTACCGTTTGCTATTTAATTTTTTTTTTTTTTTTTTTTTAAACTTTATCACTTTACAACCTTATAAATACCAACATCAAACAAACTTCTAAACACACAATTTCAAACACAATTCAAACAACTTCTCATCTATATTCATCATGTTAAAAAAAGATACCCCCACATCAAAGAACCGACGATCCCGACTACCCGAAAATGCACCGAATTTGAATTTCTCGCCGGATTCAAATTTCGAATTAACCGGCATAACACCACCACAAAATCGGGGTCTTCGCTTTCGTGCTCCCGCTTTTGAATATCCAACACGACTACCATAACCGAATCAAAATCAAAACTCATTTTACGTTAATCGTCCATTTTTCCCACCGTAGCGTCCTAATATGGACTATCACCAAGAAACAAGTGGGTCGTCATATTATCCTAACATGGATTTCTCGCAGTCTTCCCAACCGTATCAAGATTATTCCCCACTTCGTGGATGATTCTACAACTACCTCGGGGTCAACAAAAGGTCATTTGAATTTTCAAAACGTGGATGATTCTGATGATGAGGAAGAGACTAGAGAATCACGACCACAAGGTCGTGAAGCAGCAAGGAAGAAAGCATCCTCCTCCTCTCGTGATCCACCTGCATCATTTGTTAGTTCGTTAGCCCAGAGCTTATTCAAGTTCAAGCCGTCAAAAATCGGGAAAAAATAAGGACATGGAAGAGTCGTACTTGAAGTTGAAGGAAAAAGTGCTAGCGATGAAAAGAGAGAAAATTGACCTCCAACGACATCAAGTGGAAATCATGGCCCAATCAAAACGGGTGCAAGACTTGATTTTCTACAATTTAGCAATCGACCAAAATTTGCCCCAACGACAACTACAAGAACTTTTGCAGCTTAAGGCAGCAATTAAGTCACGCTACAACTTAGATTACTAGTTTAAGTTTTTAATAAATATTGTAATGTTTAAGTTTTATTATTTTAAAAATTTAATTTAGTATTGTAATGTTTTTATTTTTAATGAATTTTAAATTTGTTGTTTAAAATATTTGAATTAAAAAAATATAATAAAAATAGAAAATAACTCGGTCACCGACTGTATCAATTTGGTCGTGTCTGGTAATCGGAGAGAGAAAGCTTTTGTGACAGGATAATGCTGGATCACGACTGTGTCTAGCCTAACGATTAGGTAGCCCATGCAACGAGTATAGGTAAATTCTCCCAACTAATCTATTAGCGACAGTCGTTCTTTTGACTTCTTCGTACTTGTTTAATTTGTATTCTAGATATTGTCTATGTTATTGTTAGTTCTTTTATTCAATGTTTACTGCCGATCAAAAAACAATAAATGTGTTTGGCGCAAAGTATTTAAGAACGTATTGGAGCGGTGGACAGTGAAAATGAACGTTAAGTTGTGATTTTGGATATCGTTCACAAGCACAACATAGCTTATTTATTTATTTATCTATCTATTTATTTATTTATTTTTATTTTTTTTAACACTTCATGAAGAAACATTCAAACGAGACTAGATTTGTGATGACACAAATTAATTACCAACATACATTCAAGAATGTTTTTTCGATTTTCATTTAAAAAGTTTTATGTTTAAAAAGTTTTATGTTTAAATATGTAGATTGTTTTTACGTCATTTTATACATTATGATTACAGTTACAACCATTTACAGAAAAGAAACAGTTACCACTACAAAAAAAAGGCCTATAGTGACGAGAATTTAATGACGACTTATATATTTCGTCACTAATTAGTGATGATATATAATTGTCGTCACTATTTATCGTCACTTGCATATATAGTCACGAAATTTTCGTCACTCATCTAGTCACGAAAAAGTTTTGTCACTAACTTGACTATTGCAATTAATTCAATAATTTTCTTAATGTAATCTTATTAATCAATACATTTATCACAATCAAATCAATAATAATTTATTTTTCTTATTTTTCAGTTTTTCAAGTTTTAAAAGAAAAAAAAAAAAAAAAAAAAGTCAAGTATTTGATAAACAGTAAAAAAAAAAAGTCTAAGTTTTTAAAAATGTTTACTAGTATTTTATTATAAAAAAGTTTACTTTGGCCAAATAAAACACGCGGATCTAAAACCCGAATAAAAACCCGACCCGAAATAACTTTACTGAGTATGTAACTTCAGATTTGGGGCAAATTCAATACAACAGTGAAATTAAGCTTTTCACCACAACTATGTAGCTTTTCAATTAAGCTTATTAAGCTCACGGTTCATAAGCTCTAAGTGTTGTTGTTCATAAGCTCACGGTTCATCCAGAGGTCACGGTTCATAAGTTCACGGTTCATAAGCTGTTCATATCAGATTGCTATCTGTTCATAAGCTCACGGTTGTTCATAAGCTCACGTTCATTATTTGATTGCTGTAAGTGTTCACGTTCATTATGAGTTTAGCTGAGTTGATTTGATGAAATTATTTGATTGCATGCCAACTGTTCGATAAAATGTCTAGAAAAATTAGGCGGTAACAAAATGTAGGTAATATGAAATAATATGAAATTAGTTGTTAGTAATAGTTACTGGTAAGCGAATTGCGGTTAAAAGTTAGTAATAGTGGAATTATATCTGTTTATATTGATTATAGTAATAGTTATTGATCACTGATCAGTTTATATCTGTTTAGATATGTTATGTGGTTATAGCAACTCAATACTGAAGTGTTTGTTAGTGGTTAACTAGTGTCTTTAGGATGTTGAACTGAGATCGTGTCCGAGATTATGATTGTAACAATTTAAAAGCTAAAAGTGAATTTTGAAAGATCAGTTGTGTATTTATTTCTCCAGGTTTATTGATTTTACCATAAAAAAAATGGATAAGTCTTAGATGAACATACGCGATAGAATAAATGATCCAAGATATGAGTCTGGTGTGATAGAGTTTCTAGATTTTGCATACCGTGACATAGATAAGTCATCGGCTATTCCATGCCCCTGCAAAAGCTGTAACAATTTTCGTGATAAAAATAAATACATTGTATATACACATTTGATGCAAAATGGAATTTCTAGAGGTTACAAAATGTGGAATTATCATGGAGAGGACTCAGATGATGACGGTGGTGGTGATGATGTGTCATTTGATGAAAGTAATGGAGCTACCGAATATATGAGCGATGATGACCTTGATGAGATGTTGGATAACATAGGACAAAGTACTTGGGGTGATGATTGGCAGACTAGAAGCAACTCTTCAAGTCCTGTTGACAAAAATTTAAACACTCTTCGAAAATTGTTAAATGAATCACACGAAGAGCTTTATGAAGGATGTGAAAATTTTTCAAAGTTTTCTTTCGTTGTTACCATTTTACATTTGAAGACAACTAGTGGTTGGTCGGTGAAATCATTTGATGCAGTGCTTGATTTATTTAGAAAAGCTTTGCCAACTCCATCCTCAGTTCCGAAGAACTTTTATGAAGCAAAAAAATATGTGCGTGATTTAGGGTTCGGAGGAGAGAAAATACATGCGTGCGTTAATGATTGCATTCTTTATAGAAATAAGTATGCATATCACACCCACTGTCCAAACAACCGGTGTAAGGCACCTCGATTTAAGAAAAAGGTACCACAAAAGGTTGTTAGATATTTTCCACTCATACCTAGGCTTCAAAGGTTGTTTATTGATAAGCAAGTTGCGTCTGATATGAGGTGGCATAAGGAGAAACGCGTTCATGATGATAACATAGTTAGACATCCTGCAGACACCGAGGCTTGGAAACACCTTGACAAAATTGATCCTCCATTCGCTAGTGATCCACGAAATATACGCTTAGGTTTGGCAACAGATGGATTCAATCCATTTGGTAACCTAAGTAGTTCACATAGCATATGGCCTGTCTTTATTGTCCCATATAACTTGCCTCCGTGGAAATGTATGAAAGACCCATACATGTTCATGTCGATGTTGATTCCAGGTCCTCAATCACCTGGACTTAATATTGATGTTTACCTGGAACCTCTAATCGATGAACTTAAGGATTTGTGGGCCGGTGTCGACGCTTATGACGCACTAAGAAAAGAGTATTTTACACTACGTGCGGCCCTGTTGTGGACTATAAATGATTTTCCAGCGTATGGTATGCTTTCTGGTTGGACTGTTAAGGGTTACACAGCTTGTCCAACGTGTATGGATGAAACTTCTTCTCAATATTTGAAATGCGGTAGAAAAGTATGTTACATGGGACATCGAAGATTTCTACCATTGTCACATAGATGGCGAAAGGATAAAAAGAATTTTGACGGGTCAGTGGATGATCGGGAACCGATTGCACCTAAATCTGGAGATGAAGTTTTGCATGATATCCATTGTTCCATTGGTGGCCCGCATTCCTTTGTTAACAAAAAGAAGCGTAAGTATTCAGAAGAACGAAGAGGGTGGAAAAAGAAAAGTGTGTTCTTTAATCTTCCGTATTGGGCTAAACTAAAAGTGAGACACAACATCGATATCATGCATGTCATTAAGAATGTGAGTGAAAGTCTAACGGGAACATTATTTAACATAAAGGGTAAGACTAAAGACACGTGGAAATCTCGTCAAGATCTAATGGACCTAGGGTTGAAGAAAAGCTTACATCTACAACCCAAAAGGTGAATCATTCATGATTCCTATGGCTTGCTACCATTTGACAAAGGATGAGAAACACAAGATACTAAACTTGCTCATGTCACTCAAATTCCCGGATGGACTTGCCTCAAATATATCTAGGTGCGTAAAAGAAGGAGAACTTCAAATGTCTCGCATGAAAAGTCATGACTTTTATGTTTTCATTCAACGAGTTTTACCTTTATCAATTAGGGGTTGCTTAACAAAGGAGGTTCGGCTCGTGCTATATGAGCTAAGCGAATTTATCCGGATAATATGCTCACGGACTATGCACCTAGATATTCTTGAGAAACTAGAAGAGAAAATTGTTGTCATTTTGTGTAGGCTGGAACGAATATTTCCTCCTTCATTCTTTGACATTATGACTCATCTTTTGGTCCATTTACCCTATGAAGCAAAGATGGCAGGTCCAGCCCAATATAGATGGATGTTCCCATTTGAGAGGTAATCATATTTATCAAATGTCTTAAAACTTCCTAATTGTCTTGATACCAATTACTTTTTGTTTCATTAGGAAAATGCGTATTTTAAAGGGATATGTTACAAACAAAGCTCGTCCAGAAGCATGCATAGCTGAAAGATATATAGTGAACACAAAGTTGAACTAGAAGAAGAAAATTCTAACGATGTAAATGCACGTCATGACAAACAATTTGCCTCATGGCTTCAACAACGTGTAAGAACTACTTTTGAGATTTAAAATTTTCTTGAATTTAAAAATGAAAATGACAAACCTTGGTTAACCAATAAGTTATATGTTGTATTTGTTTAGGTGAATACTTGTTTACATTCTGAAATCCGGATTCTAGCCCGTGGACCTTTTAAGTCAGTGAATATTTATAGTGGATGTATGGTGAATGGGTATAAGTTCCACACCCAAAATCGTGAAGAGAATAAGAAATGTCAAAACAGCGGGGTAGTAGTGAGAGGTGACCATGGGTCAAACATGATCAACTATTTTGGGATTTTACAAGAAGTGTTGGAACTGGTATACTTAGGAGGAAATAAAAGAGTGTTAATATTCAAGTGTGAATGGTTTAAGGTTGATAATGCGAATGGACTGCAAGTTGACAAAGAATCTGGAAGTACTAGCATAAATTAGTCTAGAAAATGGTACATAGATCAACCATACATTCTTGCATCCCAAGCTAAACAAGTTTTCTATGTACCAGATTTAAAATTAGGCAAAAATTGGTATGTGGTGGAAAGTAATGTCCCGCGCACGTCGTTTGATGTTCCAGTAGTAGAAGTAGCAGAAGTGTATCACGAAGAATTTTATCAGGAAGAAGAGCCACATTTGAACATGTCTGTTGATTCAAATCTAAATCAACCATCCTTAACTAGAGGTGTTGTCCCATTAGAAGCTGTAGATGCATCGACTGTTTATGGTGACTCAACAGATGACGAATTCATTAATGATGATGATGCTGATCATGACATTGGCTCAACAGAATCACTATCTTCTTCTCCTGAGGAATTGCGCCTAGATGATTGTTGAATAGTATGTTAAGCTGTTTTAGGGAGTGTTTCAGATTGCTTATTTTTAGGTGCTTCTTTGTGTATAATACTAGTTATTGACCAACACTTGAAACTGGAAGTCAGAATAATGCCAAGATGATACCTACTGTGTATGTCTCTATGGTGTGACTTTCATTACTTACTCTACTTTACTTCTGTATTTTTGCTGCTGAAAAAAGAAATATGAATGCTACTGGAAGTCAGAATAATGAAGGGGTGGTGAGCCCAAGTCGTCAAAAATTGAAGCAAAAACCAGGGAAAAACAAGGTAAATGAAATTTTGGAAAATATTTAAACAAAATAGGTTGATTGGGTGCATTTTCTTTATTCATCTCTCCACTTATTATACTGTGGTTACTATGTTCTGTAATTGAAATACTTTATGCCTTAATATGTTATTTAGGAACAAAAAATGATGAATGCCAGGGTGAGTCAAAAGTTGAAGCAAACGTTAGCGGAAAACAAGGTAACTGAAACAGAATGGGTCGATTGGATACATTTTCTTTATTCATCTCTTCACTTATGTATGTGTAATGTGTTGTTTCGATATTATATGCCTTGATGTGTTATATAGGAACAAAGAATGATGAAGGCTAGGGGAAGTCAAAATAATGAAGGGATGGTGAACCCAAGTCATCAGAAGTTGAAGCAAACGCTAGGGGAAAACAAGGTAAACTTATGTTATAATTCAAATCTAAATTGAATAAGTTGTAGTAATTTGTTAAGGAAGTCACATCAGAGTATATACGCTGTACTATTTCGAAATGCATGTATAATTTCGTTTCTATTTGGATTAGTTATTTCTGTCTGTAAATCACTGTATGTGTTGGTTGATGACTGCATTAAATGAGTTTATATGTGTTTCTGTAGAATTAGGGCTTAGGTTTAAGCAGGATGAATGTGCAATATAGTATGTTGCTTTTCAGTATAGGTGGAATTGATGTTCGTGTTAGTACAGTTGTAATAGATTTTGAGGGGATACACTTTTGCGTCATGCACATGATTTGTTGATGTTATGATGTTTCTGTGCATAGGTCAATAGCAGATGTTATCAAAGCTACTAAGCTTGGATTATTGAAAATTTTAACATTAGCAACAATCAAGGTGTTCTAGTTATTTCCATAAAGTTTTAGTTTTTGAGCCGTCGCTACTAACGACTTGATGTCTTATAGATCCATCAGGTCAAACAAGCAAACAAAACTGATGAATGGTTAGAGCATACTCATAAGAGCAAATTTACAAGCACCCATGGGAGCGAGTCACATCAGCATCTTGGCGCAAAGGTAGGAGAAAACAAGGTAAAAGATTGGAACTTTCTGTTTTTTTTTTGTAGTGTTCCTCATTCATTCAGTTAGTTCCTTAACCCCAAGTAAAATTCTTTTGAGTCCACGCTTCCATTAGAAATCATAAGCTGTCATTCTTTGGCTGTTAGGTATCCGGTGGTGTTCGTGGATCAATTCCTAGGATGGAACCTGGACTTCCTAGACGTAAAGGTCACATGGTAAGAAGATGATATTTGAGCAAGTCCAACGACCTTTTTATTTTTCTTGTTTTTAAGTTTAGTCTTCATACGATTGATGGAGGCAGAGAGTACCATTTTAACACTTTAATGACTTTTCCATCCTTAATCGTCTGTTTCTTTAAATGCAGATTTATGATCATTCTGTGAAGAGTAAAAACCCTTCCAAAACTATATATTCTGAGTTTAATGAGCTCATTAAAGGACCTGGAAAAGGAATATTAAAAAGGCCTGATCCGCAAAACACAAGTACTAAGCATGATCGTCAGCCTATCCATAAGGGACATGGTTATTTGCGGTTTCAAGATAAAGGATCGGTTATTCATGAAGATAATGTGACAACGGAGAACCTGTATCAGGAAGATCACCAAGAACTGGAGCATGAAGTTGATTCTCCACAAACTAATACAGACACAAGTGCTCATCACCAAGAAAACATTGGCTCAAGTTCAAATGGTGTGTTTCTTAATCTTATACTATGTGTTTCATTGAATAATAAATTGATTCTTATTTCAACTAACTCTATGTAGGTCCAGCTATTACTAGGAAAGAATCGAGAGCTTTGAGTGCAAATAGAAAGAGTAGATCGGATCAAAGAAAATTGGTTTTTGAGGTTGACGAATGTGCGGGACGTATAGTTGGGGACGATAGCCAAATCTTTATCACCAAGGGTGGATGTGTGGTGCGAGAACGTGCTGTTTTCGATGGAAGTACTTGGAAAAAACAACCTGATTCGTTGAAACAAGATATCATGAGCAAGAGCACGGTAATTTTTTTCTCCTAATAATGGATTTTGAGCTATGTCTCAACTATTTATGACAACTTTAATAGAACAAGGCTGCAGCAAAATTTGATAATATGTTGATGGATTTTGAGCTATGTTTTTTTAGGAACACTCAGATTTTAAATTTACATGCCCAACAATGGTACGTGCTATGGGAACACAGCTAGCGAGCCAACACAGAAGCAGGCAATACAGATTGCACAAGCAATACCTGAAGCACCCTTCTAAAGAGGCGGCAATCACACATCCGCCAGTTGGGGTAAAGGTTGCGGAGTGGGTCCTCCTATGTGAAAGGTTTGCGAGCGAAGAGTTTCAGGTTCTAACATACCACTTCTAATTTGTTTATGTAGTTTTATTGTAAAGTTTACATGTAAAACTAAATATATGTCTTTTTCTTTTAATGTAACAGAAACTAAGCACTACAAATAAGCAGAACAGATCTTTTAATGAGATTCCACCTACTAATGGCACGAAGTCGGTTGCAAGGGTAATTCACGGGGTAAGTGTGATGAGATATTATTCTTGGTCACCCTTCATAAAACAGTATGTTTTGCTTTGGTTATAACTGTTTACTATAATTTGAAACAGAAAAGGAAGCGAGGGGTGGAAGTAACGGCGATTGGAGGATTCAAGATAGCCCACTTCGTAGAAAAGAAGCAAGCAATGATCAATGATAAGGCTGATAAGCTTTGGGTATTTTCTCCTACTGCATCTTTGGCACTAAATTCTTTATATTCATTTCTCAATGCACATAATAATAGGTTTGTTCTGTTAGAAATGTGAACTAATTTGATGTTTGGGAGTGCCTTTGTAACCAGCTTATCTGCTTATTATTGTGATACCAGTAGTTATGCTAGAATTTCTGTGCTACTGGTTTTTTATCCTTCCCTTTTTCATATACGATATTGTAGATAATATCTAAGGAAATGTATGCCTCGTGTTCATTTATCTTGCACCAGATATTATCGTTTGAAGTTCTATTTTATGAGTTTTGTAATAAGTTGTGAAAAGTCCTTGCTGATCATCATCTTTCTTTTTCTGTCTTGTTGTTAATAGTAATGCCGTTTTGTAATCTAATGTTTCTTGAGATATAGTTACTGATATCGGCTTTCTTGGTTTCCAGTGTGATTTAAAAAATAAGGAAGCTAGTTCTTCAAGTACATCGGCTGAGATTTGCATGGAAGTACTAGGTCATATTCCGGGACATATAAGGGGGCGATCAGCTTCTACTAGGCATATTTTTGAGACTGAAAGCTTACGAATGGATCTCAATTCAGAAAAGGAAAAATCAAAGCAGTTAGAGAAAGATCATCTCGAATTGAAGGAAGATCATCTCAAACTACAAAAAGAGCATGTGAGCCTTACAAAAAAAGTGAACTTTCTGTTGAAGCACTTTACTGCATGGCAATCTGCTGGAAATGTAAGTTCATATTTTATAGAGTATTAGGATCCACTTTGTTCATTACAAGGTGTCGAAGTAGATAAAAAAAAATCCAGAATTAGTATGAGAAAATGCTTGAAAATTAGGACAGAAATACCAGGATTAGGATCCACTTTGATAATTGAGTTACTCATGCTAGTATATCAGGAGCAGGTTACTGTTGTTTACATAACAAAAATAAGAATAATGACAATAAAAATGGTATACCAGGATTATGTTTGTTGAAGATAGTTCATGTCTTATAGATTTGGATGAATCTGCCACATAAACAGGCTGTTTCTTTCCCGTGAAACTAGACCCCAGGGGTTTCTAAATTCCAACAGTATAGGAAACTTAATTTGACTTCTGGATCAGTACATTTGTGTTATGTGTATACAGTAAATTTAGGTTTTATTTCAACCTATAATGGGCGAAATGGGTATTATAACTGATGATGTGCTTTGAAATTATTATTTTTATGCAGGAGACTGAGGATGATGATATGGCCGAAGATTATGAAGATTATGATGAGGCTCGAGATGATGTTTAGTTTAAGTGCATGATATACTTGTAGTAACACTTTACCACTTGAGGATTCTTTTACAGAATCATTATTATCTCTTTATAACTTTCTGGTTGAAAGTATTTGCTACAAATCGAATAATCGTTGGACATAATTGATGTTTCAGCTTTGTTATGGATTTATTGACTAAACAAATGTCTTTTTCCATTTTGTCTATAAATACCCATATTTACGATTGTAGGTACCGCATTATCGAGATATAGGATTTTGGAAAGTGACGAAATATTTCGTCACTATTGGACGTTAAGTTCACCCAAAAAATGACGCTTTTCTTTCGTCACTAATTTCAGCAAATAGTGACGACTTTAGCCACTGTAGTGATGAAATTAAGTGACGAAATGGGTTGTCACACACCCATAAGTGACGACTTTAGCTCGTCACTAAATTTAGTGTCAAATTCCAATATCGTCACTATTAACTTAGTGACGGAGCTATAGTGACGACAAGTGACGACCTTGATTTTCGTGACTAATCCGGTTTAGTGACGATTTTTCCACCTTTAGTGATGATTTTCCTGTCGTCACTATAGCCCTTTTTTCTTGTAGTGTACTACTCACGCCTACTGGTCACAACTAGCTATTGCACACTAGTGCTGCTCAGCTATTGCTCATTTTGCAAAACATACCGAACATGTTTTTTTCTTACCATGTCTATAAATAAAAATAATAATATATATGTATTTCTTTTCAAAGATTTGTCAACAATCACGGATCGTTTAAAAATTTTAAAAAATATATTATATTTTTTCTTGAGAACAAGGCAGTCTACAAAGATAATTTGTTTGGGTGTGTGACTCAATATTGCTAGAATGTAGGAAAACAATATATACGACAACTAGGAGATGGCTCATTTTGTTAAGTACGCAAAACTAACCAGTATAATTAGGAAATATTCAGAGTTTAATACTTAGTTTATATCATCAACTTATCTATCAACATATGTTTTTCTTTATTATAAAGAATTTTATTTTAAACAATAATTCAAGGATTTTATACAAATAGACAATTGAAAAGGTCAAATGCAAAACAATTAGAAAGAAAAAAAGGATAGAATTTACATGAAGAGATCGCTCTGGACACATGGTTTGGAAACTTCCATACCCTTAGTCATGACTCATGCAAACCTTTTCCTGTCCATTCAAATGCAAAGTCAGCCCTTTCTACAATAATTCATAAAATGTTAATGACAAAAATGTCCCTCAAGTTACAAAGTAAGTTATTGTGTTTATTAAAAGTGTTGTTCAATTGGGTTTAGCCACCTATAAGCTCCAATTTATGACTTATAAACTTGTTAAACTTTAGTTCAAAAAAAAAAAAAAAAAAGAAAAAAAAAAAAAAAAAAAAAAAAAAAAAAAAGGGGAACTTATTAACCTGAACGTATGATCTAAAATGAAAGTCCCCCTTTATGTGTATATACTCAACAATTATCGATGCAGAAAGTAAACAAAATTCCTCTAAATTTCCTCGATTTTAAGCTAACCTGTTAAAGAAGAATATAAGCTAAATATATAATTTAAGTAGGTATGAATTTCAATTTTAGCAGAAAGACTTAAACACTATCTAAGATTAGTAGTAATAGTGACAAACATCATCACAGCTAACTCAACGTCACGTCAGTTTTTTTCTCCATAACTAACATCACCACCAACATATTATAATAACTACAACCAACATACCACCAAAACATGGCACACTTAAACACAAATATGCCTCACCAAAACAAACAAAAAAACACACACACATACACAACCACAACTTTCACAACTCGGTCTTCACCACGACCGACTTCTCCTTTCAAAGCACCTCAGACGTGTTGTGTTGAGGTGTTGCTAATAAGGTAACACGTGTCTTGGAGGCCACAGCACGCGTTTAAAATGACTTATTACCACTGGTCTAAACATTAAAATAAAATTTTGTATGCAAAACTTAAGTTAGGTAACGCATTTTCTAGACAATCCTCTCTATTTTTTAGTAGTAGAAAGAAATAAGGGTGATGGCAATGGTGCGTTTGCTGCCAGCGGCTTGGGGGGAGGCCGCCGACAAACACCGCCGCCAACCCCCTTGCCGCCAGCGGCATGTGATTTGGAAGCAAGAACAAGCCGATTCGGCATGGGAAGAAGACAAAAGGAAATATGATCATTGGGGGGAATATTTGTTGAATCAATATAACAAATTTCTAATTGAGCCACATATCACAGCTTGATCTTCATAATCAATAGCCTAAACTCTATTTAGGAAAAAAAAAAAAAAAAAAAAAAAAAGCTAAAATAATTCTTAGTTTGCACCATCTTCTCCATATTGAAGCTCTAGTTCATTGAATAAAAAAAGAAGCAGCAAATGAAACCTTGAGGGTAGTAAATCGAAGTGAAGAGGTTGAGGTGATGGAAGATCGAAGGATCTGAGTATATGAAATGGGTTGAAGAGATGAGGGGTATTATGTCTTTTATATATAAATAATAAATAAATAAAATGAGGCATGATTTCGAATCCTTCAGAATCCTCCCACTGCCAACACTTTTTGCTTCAGAATCCTTCTTTTTTTGCCTGTCACATGGCAGTCTGTGATTGGCCAGTGGGAATCCTCCCATGATTCCGAATCTACGACTGCCATCACCCTAAGTGTAATACCTGAAATTCAGATAACCTATAAAATGACCAAATTACCCCTGAAGCCATAACACTTAATAAAATCACTTATAACAATTCCGAATTGAATCCAAACTTATGAAAACAACTACATATGAAACGAAACGAATTTCTGGGACAACATTACATTATATTGAATGTCAAGAAAATTACAAAATCACATATACATGTATATATGGTCCGAAATTAATTTATTAACTTAATATAAATATTTTGTAAAATCATTTTAATTAGATAAGTACCAAAATAAATATGGGAATTGTACACCAAATCAAAGTGTGATTTTAAGCAAACTATTTGGGCCGAAAATTCTGAGTATATCCCCCCTCCTAATCGGCTATCATTATATACAAAATCAAATCATTATTTTGCAAAACCCTAATTTCCGAAAAACCCTAAATCGCTACACACATAATTCGACCAAGCCTTCATTCGATCTTCTGGACGTGAGCAAGAAATTTTATGGGGTTGATCAAATTGTAAACAAGCTAAGAAAAATAGGAGTCGAGTTGTGGAAGCTTTAGTTCGATCGTGGTATTTTGTTTTGTTCGGTTTACTTCGCTCGATAGGTATAAGATCCTACGCTTAATCCTTACGTTCTATAATTGATCTAGCATTTTTCTAATGATCTATATGTTGTATATAACTCAGTAAAAATGTCGAACATGGATCGTGCAAGCTAAACATAGCGTACGAATTTATAAGAGTTAAAACACACATAATTTCCAAATAATGTCATTCAATTTTTTTGAGGTGTAACTATAATTTTTAAATGTCCTATACTGATAATATAAGCCTAGAAAAATAACCACATGATTTATAGAAGCTTAAAATAATTAATGCGAATTATTGTTTATAATCGGTTTATACGAAAAAGAAAGAAAAATAAGAATAAACCCTAGAATGGATTAGGGTTAGGGTTCATGTGTATAGATCTGATATAATTAATGTTTTAATGATGATGTCATGATGGTTTAATGATTGGTTAAAACTAGGGCTTGTTTTGGTACAATAAAAGGCTATACGATTTGCAATTAAAAGTGTAAGGGCTTGCTTTGCCAACTTTGAAACTTCTGGGATATTTTTTAATGTCATATAAGTCAGTAGGAAGGTGAGAAAAATATAACTTGAGGGTCTTAAGTGTAAATGTGCAAGAAAATGAATTTATTATATTTATAAGTGTCGATTTGTAAATAATTAAAATAGAAGGACTAAAAGTGTAAAATTGGGAAACTTGAAGTTATTCTGAGTAAATAATGTTATTAAGGGTGTAATGGGTAAATTTGAGTATTTGTGGGATTGATATGTAATTATAAAGAAATTATGATTTAAATTGTAAGTTTTGTAAAGTTAAGGGACCAATTGTGTAATTACTAAAATTTGAGGGTCTAATTCGTATTTCATATAATTCTGAGGTGAGGTTCTGCAAATTTGTAAAATAAAGTATTTTCATTTTAAACCTTTGAAGTTAATGAAATTGCAATTAAAACCCTAAACTATGAAAATGGTCATAACTAACCCTGAACTTTTGTAACTTGATAAAAGGGTACTTTAATTCCATAATGATCTTGAAATAAGGATTTAACCTAATCTGGAATATTAACATATTACTAAACCTGGAAAGTTACAAATGGAAAAGTAAATTAAAAGTAATAATCTAAGTTTGAATAATTCGTAATTCCGTCTTCTACTTCTTTAGGTGTGAAGAAGGAGAAGCCCTGATTTCTGCTTCGTGTTTGCTTTCTTGTCTTTTGCTTTGCTAATAAGGTACAGATATTCCGTCCTTTCAGTAAGGGCTTTTCAGTTCTTTTTCTTCAGAATTCATTTCCTTATTAGGATTCCCTATACCATTGCTATGTTCCCTTTTGTTTGTGAACTTTCGATGTGATCTTTGATTTGAATCTTTTGCCATGTACCCTTAAGATATAATTTTGATTATTTGATAGTATGCCCGACCTTTGATCTACAGTTTGATATTACGAGCCAATCACTAGACATGAGGGTTTCATGTCCATGTCATTGACGCACCTCTGACATGACTCTAGGGCAGGAGAGTGATGACCTGTTCCGTCCCTTATTTATTATTTGCTATGGCCATTATAATTATGATTATTGATTTGTCTGTGGGGCGTATGGGTGCACTCTAGATTTGACCTGTTATCTGAATATGTTATATGTTATAGTTATTATATCTGGTGACTGATTGTGTGTGCGATACACGTCTTTCACTTTGTCTGAGAGCTGATCACTCTAAACAGGTATGTTTTATTATATTAGTATTCTATGGTATCGTAAGTCATCTGGGCTCGTGATGAATTGTTGTGTTTTGTTTTCTTAAATCTTATTTCACTTCGTTCTTTCTTTTATTCATGATTCATTTCTCATTCCTTTCATTTGACTTCGTATTGGTATGATTTCGTATTCCTGATTTGCTTTTGTATTTGCAACCTGCTATTTTTTCCGTTATCTATATATCTGTTCACTGGGCTTTTGAAGCTCAGCCGCATTTCTTTTCCTGCGGCATGTACTTAAGCTAGGAGCTGGGTTTAGCTTTGGGATGAGAGCGATCTATTTCGGAGTTGACCTTAGTTATTTAGCTTTATCATTTGAACTTCTATTTATTTTATTATGCCATTGTTTAGGCATTTGAATATTGGAATTTGTACTTAAGTCATTTTGTCTTGCATTTTTGATTTAAGTCATGTTGACTTATTTTGGATTTAATGTTAAGACTTATGATGTTTTATTTATTGAATGTTTGTGACTTCTGATATGCCACCATTGTTGTGATATCTTTACCCTTGTCGGGTTGGGGTGTTACAATTTATGGTATCAGAGACAGGCATTCATGAAAACCTTAGAGCTTAGGCTATCGACCTGTGAGGATTTGGGTAGACATTAGGTTTCCTTTCGCGCACTCTTTTCCTGTCCTGCTCTGCCATGTTCTTCTTTTACTCTATCATTTCCTGTTTGATCTTTCTAATCGTTTGAAAATCCTGTAGATGGTTGTTACTCGTCGTGGTGACTATTCTGAAGGGGAGGAGGAGATCCCTAATTTGGAGGAGTTAGTGGCTAATGCTATAGCCAATCTACTACCTGGGCTTAATGCTAACGAGGTGATCACTCGGATGATCAATGATTTTCGTAATGGAGCTGGTCCCTCCGGTGGCTCGGGTGGTGCTGGTCCCTCTAGTGGTGCTGGTGGTTCTGGTGGTACTGGTGGTGGGGGCCGACCCACTACCATTAATGGTTGGCTTGAGAGTTTCAATAAACTTAAGCCGTTGTCGTTCAGTTCTGCTGCTACTCCCCATGCTGCAGAGGACTGGATAACACACATGGAGAAGCTGTTTGAGGTACTGGGTTGTGAAGACGGGTTTAAGACTCGTCTGGCTGCGTTTAAGCTTGAGGGAGATGCGCTTAACTGGTGGAAGGCGCACAAGGAAGCTAAGGGAGGTGATGCTTATGTTCTTGGTTGTACTTGGGCAAATTTTCGTGCTACGTTCTATAATAGGTACTTCCTTGTGTCCGAACAACAGAGATTTATTCGGGAGTACAACACTATCTCTCAGCTTGAGTCTGAGAATGCAGGGGAATTTCTGGAGAGATTCCAGAGATTGGTTAGCTTTGTGGGCCCGGTTGCTGGGGATGCTGAGCATCAAGCTAAGCATTATAAGTGGGCACTGAAGAGTTGGGTTTTAGATCGTCTTCTTAATCAGGAGTTCGCTGATCCGTTAGCATGTTGCGATGCAGCTCGCAACATTGAGATATTTCATGAGAAGGTGGGTTACAAGCGAAACCGTGATGGCGACAGGATTCAGCCGCAGAGTCAGAATCGGGACAACAAGGGGTTTTCTGGTAAGGGCTTTGAACAGCGGGGTCAGTCAGATCGTGGTCGTGATTATCAGGGTCAGTCAGGTAGGAGCTATGATCAGCGGAAACCAGATTCTAGAGGTCAGGATGCTGGTTCGATTTCTAGGCAGGATAATGGTCAGAAGCAGTGGAAGGATCAACCTTCTAAGGGTTTTCAGCAGCAGTCTCGTGGTTCTGGATCAAGTTCTCAGAAGGGTTCATCTGGGAACTTACCGACACCTCCTATCTGTACTACTTGTGGGAAAAATCATCCAGGAGAGTGTCGTAGAGCAACTGGTGCGTGTTTTCGATGTGGATCTGCTGAGCATCGGGTGAAGGACTGCCCAAAGCAGAATCCTGCATCTGCTAAGAACTATCTTCTTCCTCCGCCTCCTCCACCTCCTAATACTGGGCGTTTGTTTTCTACTACGCGAGATCAGGCGGCTAAGGCTACAGGTATCATTACCGGCTTTTTGTATATTGGTGATTTTACTGTTTTCGCGTTATTTGACACTGGAGCAACGCATTCTATCATATCTATGAAATTGGCTAAGAAACTGAACATACCTGCAACACCACTAAATAACCCAATTGTTATATCAACCCCCATGAAAAACCACATTCTTATCAACCATGAATATTTGAACTGTCCGTTACGCTTCGATGATCGGATTCGTCTGGCAAATTTACTTCCTTTAGACATGATTGACTTTGATGTCATTCTGGGTATGGATTGGTTGGCTTTCCATCGAGCAACCATTGACTGCCATGCCAGAAATGTGATTTTCGGTGATCTGAATAATCCTGAATTCATTTACCATGAATCTCGCCCTCTTAAAACTGTTAAAATCATTTCCGCCTTGAAAGCTCGAACCTTGATGTCTCATGGTTGCCAAGGTTATCTACCCTCAGTTAAGGACTTTTCTGTTGAGAGTCCGGATATTTCTAGTGTTCCCATTGTTCGGGATTTTGCTGACGTTTTTTCTGAAGTACTTCCTGGTCTTCCTCCGGCTAGAGAAGTGGAATTTTCTATTGATCTAATTCCCGGTGCCAAACCTATCTCTAAGGCTCCGTACCGGATGGCACCTGTTGAACTGAAAGAGTTGAAGGAGCAACTGGAAGAGTTGCTGGACTGTGGATTTATTCGACCTAGTGTTTCGCCATAGGGTGCTCCTGTGCTTTTCGTGAAGAAGAAGGATGGGTCTATGCGTCTGTGTATTGATTATCGTGAGCTTAATCGCATTACCATTCGAAACCGTTATCCGCTTCCTCGCATTGATGACTTGTTTGATCAATTGCAAGGAGCTAAAGTTTTCTCCAAAATCGACTTGCGGTCTGGTTATCACCAATTACGAGTTAAAGAGCAAGATGTACCTAAGACTGCTTTCCGCACCCGTTATGGACACTATGAGTTCTTGGTTATGCCTTTTGGCGTAACAAATGCTCCTGCTGTGTTTATGGATTTAATGAATCGGGTTTTCCATGAATTTCTTGATAAATTCGTCATCGTTTTCATTGACGATATTCTAGTGTATTCTAAATCGTCCGAGGAGCACGAGCAACATTTGCGTATTGTTTTAGGTATCCTGAGGCAGCAGAAGTTATTCGCGAAATTTTCTAAGTGTGAATTCTGGCTGAACCAAGTAGCTTTCCTAGGTCACATTGTGTCTGCAGATGGTATCACCATGGATCCATCTAAAGTCGAGGCTATTACCAAGTGGCCGAGACCTACCACTGTGACTGAAGTCAGAAGTTTTCTAGGATTAGCTGGCTACTATAGGCGTTTCGTGGAAGGATTTTCTAAGTTGGCTTTGCCATTGACTCAATTGATGCGGAAGGGTGAAAAGTTCGTATGGACTGATGAGCGTGAGCAGAGTTTTGAAGAGTTGAAACGGCGTTTGGTGTCTGCACCTATTCTAACTTTACCATCGGGTTCTGGAGGTTTCCAAATCTATAGTGATGCTTCTAAGAAGGGTTTGGGCTGTGTGCTTATGCAAAACGGCAAAGTGATTGCCTATGCTTCGAGGCAATTGAAACCCTATGAGGAAAATTATCCAACTCATGATCTAGAATTGGCAGCTGTAGTTTTCGCATTGAAGATCTGGAGGCATTACCTGTATGGTGAATCATGTGATATCTTCACTGATCACAAGAGCCTCAAATACATCTTTACTCAGAAGGAGCTCAATATGAGGCAGAGGCGATGGCTGGAGCTTCTGAAAGATTATGATACGAACATCCAGTATCATCCAGGTAAGGCTAATGTGGTTGCAGATGCACTTAGTCGGAAATCTGGAGTGATTGCTAGTTTGGAGATTGATCCGCATGTCCTCAAGGATTTGGAGCGTTTGGATGTTGAGTTATGCTTTCGGCGTGATGTTGGTTACTGGGCTAGTTTAAAGATTGATTCAAATCTGATGTTGCGTATTAAAGAGGCTCAGAAAGATGATGGTGAGCTCTGGGCTATAGTTCAGAATATTGAAGAGGGTAAGCAAACTGAGTTTAGAGTTGATGACGATGGAGTTGTCTGGTATGAGGATCGTTTATGCGTGCCTAATGATTCCGAATTGCGTGAGGCTGTGTTGACTGAGGCTCACAGTTCTCCTTTCGCTATCCATCCTGGTTCTACCAAGATGTATCGAGATCTTAAGCAACATTTATGGTGGAATGGTATGAAACAAGATGTGGCTTTATTTGTTGCTAGGTGCATGACCTGCCAGCAAGTTAAGATTGAGCATCAGCGAGCTAGTGGTCTATTGCAACCTTTGGAGATTCCTACATGGAAATGGGATGAGATTTCCATGGACTTCGTCTGTGGTCTGCCTGTTACTCGTAAAAGACATGATGCGATTTAGGAGGTCGTTGATCGGCTAACTAAATCCGCTCATTTCTTACCTATCCGTATGACATATAGTGTCAGTAAGTTGGCGGAAGTTTTTCAGCAAGAGATCGTTCGATTGCACGGTATGCCTTCGTCTATTGTTTCAGATCGTGATCCTCGTTTCACTTCGCGTTTTTGGAAGGGACTTCATAAAGCTTGGGGCGCTCGCCTTAAGTTTAGTACTGCATTTCATCCCCAAACGAATGGTCAGTCTGAGAGGACCATTCAGACTTTGGAAGACATGTTAAGAGCTTGTGCGTTGGAATGGACCGGTAGTGGGGATGAGTACTTGTGTTTGGTAGAGTTTGCGTATAATAACAGTTGGCATGCGAGTATTCGAATGGCTCCCTTCGAGATGTTGTATGGTAGAAAATGTAGGGCTCCTGTTTGTTGGAATGAAGTAGGTGAACGTCTGATTGAAGGACCTGAGATGATTGAGATCACAAATGAAAAGGTAGCTGTTGCTAGAGAAAAACTGAAAGAGTCGCGTGCTCGCCAGAAAAGCTATGCTGATAAGCACCGTCGGGATCTAGAATTTCATGTAGGTGATCGGGTATTCCTGAAAGTATCTCCTTTCCGTGGTGTCAGGCGTTTTGGAATCAAGGGCAAGTTGAGTCCTCGATTTTTTGGACCGTTCGAAATCCTGGAGCGTATTGGGGAGGTCTCTTATCGTTTGGCCTTACCTCCTCAGCTATCTCATGTGCATAATGTATTCCATGTATCTCTCCTGAGAGGATACAATTATCACCCACTGCATGTTGTATCTTATCCACTTGATCAGATCCGGCCTGATATGTCTTTGTCTGAAGAACCGGAAGCGGTTCTGGACCGTCAGGAACGAGTCATGAGAAACAAAGTTATCCCGTTCGTAAAGATTCTTTGGAGGAATCACCCGGAGCGTGAAGCTACCTGGGAAACTGAAGAGTCAATACGAGCTAGTTATCCGCAGTTCTCGTTTTAATCCGGTATGTCCTTGTTTTGTTTTCCGTTCTCTTTCGTTTGTTTTCCGCTTTCTTTTCTTTTCTTTTCTTTCTACTTCCTGCAAATTTCGAGGACGAATTTTTTTTTGTTAGTGGGGAAGAAGTTGTAATACCTGAAATTCAGATAACCTATAAAATGACCAAATTACCCCTAAAGCCATAACACTTAATAAAATCACTTATAACAATTCCGAATTGAATCCAAACTTATGAAAACAACTACATATGAAACGAAACGAATTTCTGGGACAACATTACATTATATTGAATGTCAAGAAAATTACAAAATCACATATACATGTATATATGGTCCGAAATTAATTTATTAACTTAATATAAATATTTTGTAAAATCATTTTAATTAGATAAGTACCAAAATAAATATGGGAATTGTACACCAAATCAAAGTGTGATTTTAAGCAAACTATTTGGGCCCAAAATTCTGAGTATATCCCCCCTCCTAATCGGCTATCATTATATACAAAATCAAATCATTATTTTGCAAAACCCTAATTTCCGAAAAACCCTAAATCGCTACACACATAATTCGACCAAGCCTTCATTCGATCTTCTGGATGTGAGAAAGCAATTTTATGAGGTTGATCAAATTGTAAACAAGTTAAGAAAAATAGGAGTCGAGTTGTGGAAGCTTTAGTTCGATCATGGTATTTTGTTTTGTTCGGTTTACTTCGCTCGATAGGTATAAGATCCTACGCTTAATCCTTACGTTCTATAATTGATCTAGCATTTTTCTAATGATCTATATGTTGTATATAACTCAGTAAAAATGTCGAACATGGATCATGCAAGCTAAACATAGCGTACGAATTTATAAGAGTTAAAACACACATAATTTCCAAATAATGTCATTCGATTTTTCTGAGGTGTAACTATAATTTTTAAATGTCCTATACTGATAATATAAGCCTAGAAAAATAACCACATGATTTATAGAAGCTTAAAATAATTAATGCGAATTATTGTTTATAATCGGTTTATACGAAAAAGAAAGAAAAATAAGAATAAACCCTAGAATGGATTAGGGTTAGGGTTCATGTGTATAGATCTGATTTAATTAATGTTTTAATGATGATGTCATGATGGTTTAATGATTGGATAAAACTAGGGCTTGTTTTGGTACAATAAAAGGCTATACGATTTGCAATTAAAAGTGTAAGGGCTTGTTTTGCCAACTTTGAAACTTCTGGGATATTTTTGTAATGTCATATAAGTCAGTAGGAAGGTGATAAAAATATAACTTGAGGGTCTTAAGTGTAAATGTGCAAGAAAATGAATTTATTATATTTATAAGTGTCGATTTGTAAATAATTAAAATAGAAGGACTAAAAGTGTAAAATTGGGAAACTTGAAGTTATTCTGAGTAAATAATGTTATTAAGGGTGTAATGGGTAAATTTGAGTATTTGTGGGATTGATATGTAATTATAAAGAAATTATGATTTAAATTGTAAGTTTTGTAAAGTTAAGGGACCAATTGTGTAATTACTAAAATTTGAAGGTCTAATTCGTATTTCATATAATTCTGAGGTGAGGTTCTGCAAATTTGTAAAATAAAGTATTTTCATTTTAAACCTTTGAAGTTAATGAAATTGCAATTAAAACCCTAAACTATGAAAATGGTCATAACTAACCCTGAACTTTTGTAACTTGATAAAAGGGTACTTTAATTCCATAATGATCTTGAAATAAGGATTTAACCTAATCTGGAATATTAACATATTACTAAACCTGGAAAGTTACAAATGGAAAAGTAAATTAAAAGTAATAATCTAAGTTTGAATAATTCGTAATTCCGTCTTCTACTTCTTTAGGTGTGAAGAAGGAGAAGCCCTGATTTTTACTTCGTGTTTGCTTTCTTGTCTTTTGCTTTGCTAATAAGGTACAGATATTCCGTCCTTTCAGTAAGGGCTTTTCAGTTCTTTTTCTTCAGAATTCATTTCCTTATTAGGATTCCCTATACCATTGCTATGTTCCCTTTTGTTTGTGAACTTTTGATGTGATCTTTGATTTGAATCTTTTGCCATGTACCCTTAAGATATAATTTTGATTATTTGATAGTATGCCCAACCTTTGATCTACAGTTTGATATTACGAGCCAATCACTAGACATGAGGGTTTCATGTCCATGTCATTGACGCACCTCTGACAAGACTCTAGGGCAGGAGAGTGATGACATGTTCCGTCCCTTATTTATTATTTGCTATGGCCATTATAATTATGATTATTGATTTGTCTGTGGGGCGTATGGGTGCACTCTAGATTTGACCTGTTATCTAAATATGTTATATGTTATAGTTATTATATCTGGTGACTGATTGTGTGTGCGATACACGTCTTTCACTTTGTCTGAGAGCTGATCACTCTACACAGGTATGTTTTATTATATTAATATGCTATGGTATCGTAAGTCATCTGGGCTCGTGATGAATTGCTGTGTTTTGTTTTCTTAAACCTTATTTCACTTCGTTCTTTCTTTTATTCATGATTCATTTCTCATTCCTTTCATTTGACTTCGTATTGGTATGATTTCGTATTCCTGATTTGCTTTTGTATTAGCTACCTGCTATTTTTTCCGTTATCTATATATCTGTTCACTGGGCTTTTGAAGCTCAGCCGCATTTCTTTTCCTGCGGCAGTTACTTAAGCTAGGAGCTGGGTTTAGCTTTGGGATGAGAGCGATCTATTTCGGAGTTGACCTTAGTTATTTAGCTTTATCATTTGAACTTCTATTTATTTTATTATGCCATTGTTTAGGCATTTGAATATTGGAATTTGTACTTAAGTCATTTTGTCTCGCATTTTGATTTAAGTCATTGATGCGTGCGATGTGTCGTTGCGGTTTAGCAGTATTAATGCCTACTCAAGTTTTAAATTTATATTTAGCCGACTTATCAATAACACACACACTTAACGAGCAGTGTACCCTATCAGTATGAATATAATTGTAAGTAGAGTGTCGATCACTAAGAGTGGAACGTATTATCTCGTTATTCTAATCAGTATTTTAATAAATTAAGTTAGCTGTACAACCTATTCTAACGCAAGGGGGGTTCAGCCTGAGAGACTGGCACGATTAGGTTGCAATTAAATAATAAAATAAACCAATAGGCACGAATCAGCAAGTAGCACACACGTACACAGATAAATACTCGAGACAATAAGAGGGCTGTCCTTATGATAAGTAGTTTGTCACTTGTTTTATTGCTAGTGTTATATGAAGTGTATAGTTCGATGCAACGCACCGAGATTAAGTCCTTTCTCGTTGGTTCTAATCTTATCGGCGAGTAAACCCTTAATGATTACTTATGACTATCCCGTTTATCTTTCTTCCTACTTTTCTACAGACCATAGAATGCATAGGCGATCTAATAAACAGGCGAGGGCAGAGGCATGGCGACCCGATCAACGCTCAGCTAGACACAGAGGTTATCAATGCACTAATAAAAGTCACCAATGACATCAACATATAAACTTTAATTAATGAGAAAGCAGTTTTAAGGGAGTGCAATCTTTCCGTTGTCACATTACACAAGCCACCAATCTTGATGAATTAAAGTTTACTAACACAATAAAACAAAACTACTTAATGAATTAAACACATGCAGCACCTTCTTACAGCTCTTGTATCTTTGATTTGGGTGTGTCTTGTGCTGCTGCCTTGACTGAATTCGTCCTAGGTTTCTGGTCTTCGGTCTTCTGTTAAAAACTTCGGAACTCTTAATTCGTCTGGTCTTTGGGGTATTTATAGTTTCTGTCTGAGGGTAAGATGCGGCGCATCTAGTAAGTAGATGCGGCGCATTGACTTAACTTCGCGTGGGGTCCAAGATTATAATATTCAGGAATATTCGTACACCGCCAGAAGATGCGGCGTATCTTTATCTTCGGATGCGGCGCATGTCCTATTGTATCTTGGATCGTATCTGGTGAAATATTGATAGTGATGCGGCGCATGTCATAAGTGAGATGCGGCGCATCTGGAGCAGATTAGTCTTGATCTTGTACATTTCAGTAGACTCTTAACTTCTTGCATGTTTTGCTCCATAATTAGTCCAAAATCGCCAAGTTTCACCAAATGCTTGTTTTTACCTGAGAATTACAAAAGTAAACGATTAAGTATCAATCCTCATACATAATATAATAAAACAAGTCAAATAATTAGGATAAATGATAGTAATAATATGTACTTATTTGAGTTCATCAGTCATGTTGACTTATTTTGGATTTAATGTTAAGACTTATGATGTTTTATTTATTGAATGTTTGTGACTTCTGATATGCCACCATTGTTGTGATATCTTTACCCTTGTCGGGTTGGGGTGTTACACTAAGAAACATGAGAATAAAGGGTAGTTTTGTCATTGATCGCATGTTGGTCCATTCAAAGCATCTCAGACTGATCATTCATCGGACTCTGAATCATCCTGCCCAACCAATCTCAGGAAGTATGACAACATTCTTCCTCTCACTGAAAGACAGTTGGTCAAGTTCTTGCAAAAAGCCAACAATGCTCTCTTTTGTGGGCTCACTGAAGAACCCTTTGATCAACATTGTGAAGCTGCAGTTCATTATGTCAACCTGAAGGAATCCGTTGAATCTTATCATGATGACGTTAATGAGCAACAATCATCGATCACCTTCTCCTTGACAACTCTTGATACCCATCTTAAAAGGTTCAACGCTACTCTTTCCAACATTACGAAGAGCGTTGCAACTATTCAAGAGTCAGTAAAAGATGACCCTGAGCTCACCAAGAAGATTCTTCAGGCTTCTGAGACCTATCGGCATCAGTCAGCCCAGTTCACTGAGCTTGTCAACATGCTGAAATCTTCTAACCTTCAGGGTCTCAGCTCTTCAGTGGACTCCATCAAATCTTCACTAGTTCTTATGGAGGCAAATTTAGCAGCTTGGGCCAAGTCTTCGAATTCCTTGCCCTGGAATCTTGGGTCTCGTATGACCGCTATAGAGACTTATCAGGCATCTCTTGAGGCCAAAGTGACCACTCTTCAGCAAGACACCTCAGACATCAAAACCATGATGACTGAGATCTATTAGACTTTTAAAGGTCATGCTGTTCCCTCAACTTCAGTGAGCACTTCAACTCTTGCTCTCACAATGGCTCCAGCAACAGTTGAGGGGGAGAAAGTCACTGAAGCAACATCCAGTCAACAACCTCCTTCTCACAGTGAGGGGGAGATACCACTAACTCCGAAAGCAGCTCCTGAAACAAACCCATCATCAACTCACCAAGATAAAGGCAAAGGCATTGTCACAACACCAGAGCCTGAATCTACACCAAAATTGGTGCCTGCTTCCTTGGTCATAAGGCCTGACCCTGATGAACCAGTCAATGTCCTTTATGAAATTAATGGAGTGTTGTATCATCTCACTGAGGTTGAAATTCAGGCTCATATGGAGAAGGAAGAGTTGTTAAAGAAAACAGCTGAAGAAGAAAGGCTGAACAAGACTGCTCTCATCCAAGTGATCAGTGAAGAGGCTGAAAAGCTTGGAATACAACCACAAGCCCTTGCTGGAAGAAAAGGTGGTGAGAGCTTTATAAAAGCTCAGGATGCTGAGATGATTGCTCTCAGGCAGAAAAGGGATAAGAAAATGAAAAAGGCTGCAGAGCTAAGGAAAAAGAAAATTGAGAGGTACCAGTGGGTCATGACAAGCAGATTGCGACTAGAACCAATCACTGATGTCAAGATTCATCAAAATACCAAGCCTGTTATCATTAGTGTCTTCAGAGGTCCAGACAAGAGACACTTTGAGGTTCATGATCCCTTTAGATTCTCTGACTTTGGGATCACTGAATTGGATGAATTGGGTCCAATCATAGTGAAAAAGCAGAACATGGTTGTCAAAGAACTGATGAAATCCTTGAGGCAAAGATATGACAAACTGACAACAACACCTGATGAACTTGGTATTCCTTCTCTTCTCCCAGCTCCGGCCAATTAGCCTGTTTCCTCTCAGTCCTCTAAAATAAAGAGGAAGAAAATTGAATCTGAGCCTGAGATCAAAGTTCCTGGCCTTGAATGCAACAGAGCCCTCCCTGAAGGAGTTACATTTGTGAACAACATGTTCATTGAACAACCTGAGAGAGGTTTATTTTTCACTGATGAGTTTAGAGACCCAGCCTTCCAAAGATGGAGCGACATTGATCAGGATGGAATCAAAGCCATGCTTGGTTTCCTCATGATGGCCTCCCCAATACAGAGTCCTGAAAATGTGAGGTTCTGTCATGACCTGAGAACCAAGATCCAAGAACATCCTGACCAACATGAGCTGGAATCTAAGAAACCAAAGCTTGAAGCCCTTGGTTAGAAATTTGACTGATGAATCTGCAACACCACCACTATCCTTTACTTTGTTTAGTTGTTAGGACCTTTATAATAATATTAATAAGATGATGGCCCATGTTTTTGTTATTTCAGTGTCCTTAATAACTTTCTAGTATATTCAGTATGAGAAGAAGTCATTAGCTCACTCATAACTGATCAAAACACTTAGGCATAATTTATATCCAAATAGGGGGAGATTGTTGGGTCCGTCAGTACCCAAGAGTCCTTAAAACAGGATTTGGACACAAATTAACTAAGTGATTAATCAACCTTAAACACTCTCAAGTCACTGAGTGAACAGTCACTCAGTGAGTTACCTTCAAGATGCTTAGGACGAGTCTAAGAAGAAAGATTCACCATTCAGTGAGGCGGAACTCCTTGAGTGTCACTTAAGCCAAAGAAGAAGGTAATGGGTTCAGTGAGTATTGGACAAGAACTCACTGAACCCCAGTCTCCTCAAACAACAATGAAGTGATTAAGGACTGAAGACTGAAGGCGAAGACTGAAGAACCTGAAGCCTGAAAGAAAGGCGGGATTGAGCGGGAAGAGTTTGAGAAGATAAGGAGAAGTCTTATCAAGCCAGAAACGAACCTTACCTAAAGCGGCTAAAAGTCAAGAAGTGTCAGAACTGACACTCGAAGACTTTTTAGCCCATTCCTATTGGTTCTTGGAAATGACAAATACTGTACGCCTTGTATTCTTTTTGTATTTTAATCTTCAGTACTCTTTGAATGTTTGTATATAAATAGCAACAGATGGAGAAAAGGGTTTTAAGTTTTGTGCATTAAAAACTTAGACTCTCACAAAACCCCTTTTCTCCTACAAAGAGTAATCAATCCCTGAGATAGCTCAGTGGGTCGATATTGTTACCACTTAAGCATAGCTTGAGTTACCATACCTTGTCTATTCAATCCCAAGTGTTTGTTCCGCAAAACACTTTGGTAATAGATTCTTTGATTGATTTCTAATAAGAATTTAAACGTTGAAAAACTCTGTGTTTTTATATTTACGTTTTACTTATCAGTTATAATTAATCATTACATTAATCTCAGTCATAACACACTTAGATTAACTTTGTAGTTATCTCTAAGCGTATAAAGGGAACAACAGTACTTGAATGGACGAAAATACCCTCCAATATTGCGCACATGTGATAACTTAACGCCTTGACCTAACAGATGTTTGGTCAAGGGACTATTAGTGTTAAGGGTTTCAAAGTTGGTGGCTGTAAGTGCAAAAAAAAAAAGAAGTCAAAGGACAAAGAGTGAAAGTCAACGCACACCACAGGGACCATCTTTGTAATTTACTCTTTGTATAATTTTCATTAAGTATTATATAACACAAACAAATATATTTAAGGTCAAAGTCGGAGAAAAAAGACTTAAGAAAGTCATAGTGGACACTTAATGTGAGACGGAGGTAGTAGATTACTAAATACTACCTCCGTCTCAAAATAAGTGTGCAGTTTGACTTTTCAGAGTCAAACTGGTTCAACTTTAACCTTAACTATTTTTGTGAGTGTTATATAATATTTTATGCAAAATATATAAATAGATTGAGTTTTAAGTGTATTTTTCAATAGTATAATTTTTCATCAAGTAATATGTAATGCAAAAAAATATATTTAAGGTAAAAGTTGAACCAGTTTGACTCTGAAAAGTCAAACTGGACATTTTTTTAGGACGGAAGGAATAATTTTTACACGACTCTCTATTTGAATATCATAGTAAACCCTGCTTTTATTTTTATATTTATAATCACATTTACTTATGAAGTTTAGTATATTATGATTAATTTAAGACTATTGATATTTACACATAGGAATTTACTACATGCACATAAAATTTGCATGTATGAGCCTAATGATCCCACACTTCTCAATGCAAATTTTATGTGTATATAGTAAATTCCTATGTGTAAATATCAATAGCCTTAATTTAATCCATTAATATTGTATTAATAGCAATAACAACAATAGCCACAAAAATAATAATAACCATTATTTATAGAAGCTATAGGAAGTCTAAGAATATTTTTGTTAGCTTTATAAATTTATAAAGTATTGTGGAGAACTCGGAATTTTAAACTTAAGTCAATAAAACTAAATTTTAGATAAAACTGTTTTCTGAAATTTTAGATGTGTTTGTAAGTTTATTTGTAAATCACACTGTGATGTTATTTTACATTTAACTCGTAAGATCTTATAAATCACCAAAGCGCTTTTATTTTAATTTTTCTTTTTGTAAATTAGATACATGTATCTTTTCCGACTTTTTTTCTTTATAAGTTTAAATAATAATAATAATAATAATAATAATAATAATAATAATAATAAAAAAAAAAAAAAAAAAAAAAAAAAAAAAAACTTGAGCCAAATCTAGTGGTTAATCAAGTGACTTTATTTTAACACATGACGATATTGAGTTGACTTATTAGTCTAATTTAATTTTTCCCGAAACTTCTTTTTTCTAAAATAGCTAGAAATATATATTTATTACTGTATTATTTTAGACTCCGTAAAAGGTTAATTTGGAAAGAATAAATTTTGTATATAATCAATAACTTTATTTGCAGAAGGGACCATTTGTGATATACTTATATTATTTGATTCCATACTTCTTATGGAATGTGAATACTTTAATAGAAAAAGAAGAAATAAAGATGCACACAATATTTCAAAAGAACATCAAAGTAGGAATTCCAAATTCTTTGTGTAGCTAAGAAGGAAAATAAATTTGAGTATAAGAGTTATTATTTTTAATGGTCCAATAACAAGTCAAAAGATATTGAAGAGTAATAATAATAATAATTTTGGAGGATGAATGGTGATCTTTTAATTTATATATGAAAGATTTTGAGGAATGCTTTAAATTTTTTTAAAGCATAATTAGAGACGAGTTTTGATGCTTTATTGTTCAAATATGAAGCAAACGATGGTTTTCATATCATGATTGAAGAAACCTGTAGTTTCCTCTAAAGCCACATGAGTTGACTAAGCCTCCCTTACTGAAGCGATTTTGTGCTCTAATAATATTGTCTAAATAGTTTCTTCTTTTAGAGATACTCGTCAAGGTCGGGCTAACCTATTTGGTTTATCGTTGGTGATAAACATGTAACTTACTCTTTCCGCCTACAATATTTTAACATACATTCACAAAAATATTATACTCGCTTTCATATGTAATATAATAAAAAGTCTAGTAGACTATAAAATTCGTTCATGTGGTCTGTTTATTTTGGCATTGTTAGAAACTATTATCATGACATATTCATAAAAAGCCAAAAGTCTAAGAAAAAGATTTCTCATGACTTACGGGTGACTCATGTGAAAAGTTTGGCGAAAAGAATCTTCTCTATGGTGTTTAATGTAAAAAAGGTTAGGTGAATACTAAACTCATAGGGATGGTTTTCGTTAGATTTTTAGGCACAGTTTGGTTCACGAAATCTTCAAAATTTTAATTGAATTGAAATCCGATTTAATTTTATAATGTTTGGTTGGCATATTTAAGAAATTTAGAATTTGAATTTTATTCCTTAACGTGTTTGGTTGACAAATTAAATGAAATGAAATCTTTCAAAATCTCGTTTATGTGAAATTTAACATTATATAGCAAAATGTAAAGAATGTTTACAATTCTATGAAATTAATTGTGTTTATCATCAAAAATCAATTATTATTATTATTATTATTATTACTATTATTATTATTATTATTATTATTATTATTAAAATCAGTTTATTAGAATTTCAAACAATTTACAAGAAATTTGTTGGAAGCCGAGATGTCTCCACTTCTCTAGCTATAACAAAGTTAATCCTATTAAAAATATGAACAGTATCACGTGCCCCAATGTCTTGAGTCACTGAGAACTTTCGGATCCGTTTTAGTAAGTCACCACATCCTTCTCAAGTTCTCTAAAAGAAGAGAATGAGAAGGGGAGAAACTCATATCCAATGTCCGCGCACTTAGCCTCATACTTGACACGTTTACGTTGTGCGGCCTTAATCACCACACGACTAGGCACAAAATAAATCATACCAGTCTGCGTCAAGGGCTATGACTTGTCAGATCAACACATACATCAAGCCTTCCTTCCCACGAGTAGAGCAACATATCAGCTGGACGTAAAGGTTTGTCCCTTTCTCAACTAAGCCCGATATCAACTTCTTTACGAACTGGAATCCTCGACCAAGAACAGATGTCAACCAGGATATCGCACACCATGTTATGCCGATGTTTAATACCAATAATACCAATACATGATACAACATGATCCTTATAAATATCCCCCGTAAAGACACTGGAACTAGATGCGCACGACATCTGAACAAAAAACAAAAAGTGATGGGTTGATACACCACCATTTGACAAATTTTTTAATTGAAATCTATCATTGAAAATAAGGGGTTTTGGTCAAAATGTACAAACCGTGATGCACACCGTATAAACTCGCAATGCACAAGGCTTCACGAACCCCCTATAGGAGGGTCCGTATAAACTCCCTAATTGAATTTTCTAATGTGAAAATTGTCTTTTTTCTCTCGAAAAAAACAAAATTAATTGAAAGAAAAGATAGAAGAAATAAAATTAATTAAAATCGTTGTTGGTTTTTGACGTCGGGACAGAGAAGAAAAAAAGCAATTATTTAATAATAAACTACTTTTACTTATTAGGTTTTAAACAAAAGAAAAGTAAAACATTTATATAATTAATATAGGGTAATCACTGGATAATTAAAATGGTGTATTGATCATGTGTTGCAGGTGTATGAACCAAAACACCCTAAATGAAAATAGTTAAATTCAAAGCCGCCGATATTTAGTAAATGCGGTGCTAAATACTCCTACTAGCTGCCAAAGCTTATGATATTCTATTAGTCACTATTGTTGCAACATATTTAACACGAATACTCTAGTTATATATTTTAAAACCATTCATTACTTTATGGTTAAAAAGATATAATATTCTATTTGATAATGGTTTTGTAGCTTTCAAAGCACACCTTTGTAAGGTTTATCAAAGTTCTACGCAAAGGGGTTTTGCTCGATACGCGTCACACATTTTTGACCTTTTTACCTAGTAAGTAAATCACTAAAATACCCTTTTGGTCTCAACATCTTTCCCCCCAACCAAACAAGATGCATATTTCACCGGCCACCATATAAAAAAATTCTTTGTGTTTTTCATTCCACATGATTTCTACACGTACCACCCAACCCAATACTAATCATACCAAATTTGTGAAAATAATATTCTTTTTGTGAGATGCTATATTTTTGGTAACGAAATGAATTGTTATTAAGCTGTTAAGCTTCTAATGCCTGGTATCTTTAAAAACTTAAACTTGTTAATATTTGCAATTTGATAACTTTTTTTTGAACAAAATTTTGATAACTTGAAACAAAGGAAATTGTAATGGTCATAAGAAATTAAAATATCTATATTGTGTCCTAATCCAAATAATTAAACATGTTCAATAATTTTGGAGAGAGTAAGTAGCGAATTAATTGGTCTATGTAATAATTAAGTGGTTTTAATCTAATAATTCATGTTCCAGCTTTCATAAACTTATACTTCTTCTAAAACAAGCAAAACATATATGAGCATGTATATTACTCCATACGATCGAGGTAATTTCGGTAAGAGAAATAATTTGTGTGCCTAAAACATGAACCTAAATTTAGACCTAAAGATTTGATTTGTGCATTTGAAAAATTGGTTGTTGTAAAATTATGAAAAAAAATAATTGTACATTTGTCATGAAATAACTGGATTATGTTTGACTTTAGTCTACTTTTTAGGCATATATATATATATATCGAGTTACCATGTTATTAAGTGGAACAAAATGAGTTGCAATTTTCAAAATATTGTTTTTTTTTACAACTTTAAACTATTTACGAATTATTTGCATGTAAAATGATAGACCTTAAATATCTAGAGAACCAATTTTGTTGGTAAACAACTAAATATTTACTGCACCGAAATACAAGGTACTATTTTGTCAGTGTTTTACGAAAAAGTATCATTTCCAAATAATAATATCAAAGAGTCAACTAAAACATCAATTTATAAAAATATACGAGTAACAAATTTAGAAAAACTACAACACACCTCTCTGTCTTTTTCTTGCATATATATAGAAGCATAAGAAGAAAGAACACGCAAAATATAGTGTTGAAAAAACGCTACATGAAAATGAACGACCATATTCTAAATTCTCTCTCTAAAACCACCATCCTTATATCTCTCATCCTTCTTTTGCAGCCGTTAGCCGGCAGTGCCACAACATCTTTACCGCGAATAGTCTCTTTCGAGAACGGCTTCACTCAGTTATTTGGTGGCGACACCAATCTCCTCCGTTCTGATGATGACAACACTGTCCATCTACATCTAGATCAATATACAGGTACAGTGACGGAACTTGAACATTTTTATTCAGCAGCCCGATAATATATAGAAACTTTTTACCAAATGGCTTGTGTACCAATGGTACCCTTTTTGTGTGAAAAGCTCTCTAATTAAATAGTTACGGGTTCAAGTCTTGTTTAGGACATGTGATATGGTTGTAGTGTATAAATTGTGAGATAGATAGTTATCGTTCTAAAAAAATAGAAACTTTTTAGTGGATATAAAATATTTTTTTTGAAGATTTCCTACATGTTTATGGTTGTTGCTAATTTTTTTGGAAATTAGGTTCTTATACTAGGAGTGAATATATGTCTGCGTTACCGGGTATCAATGTTTTTGGAAAAATATATTTTGTGGCTTTATATCTGTTTTATAAAATATTTTTTCAGGCGCTGGATTTAGATCATCAGACTTGTACAACCATGGATTATTCAGTGCTAAAATCAAGTTACCATCCGACTACACTGCTGGAGTCGTTGTAGCATTTTATGTATGTCACACTTCATCTTATAACCAACTTTAGATACACTTCATTTTATGTATGTCACACTTCATCTTATAATGGTAGTGTGTTCAAGTCCTACTTTTGATATCTAACATACATATCTTATATTTATAAAATTGTGTATGTGTTCATGTAGACTTCAAACGGGGATGTGTTTGAAAAGACGCATGACGAACTCGATTTCGAGTTTTTAGGGAATATTAAAGGGAAGCCATGGAGGTTTCAAACCAATTTATACGGCAATGGAAGTACGAGTAGAGGTAGAGAAGAAAGATACACTTTGTGGTTTGATCCTACGAAAGCTTACCATAGATATACAATTCTATGGACATCTTCCAAAATCATGTAACGTTCTTACCTTTATTTTATTAGTTAAATTGATCACAGTTACTGTAAATAATTAAATATATTACTTTATTTACGCGTGATCATATATGATTTGGGGGCGGAGATTGATATTATCTTGAAAAAGTCAATTACGTATCATAATTTGAAACTTGGACTAGAAGAAAATGAGCCATAAAGAAAAGACAGCAATAAAGTTGCATATAATTTTCAATGAACATTTGGATATTTTTAGGCCGTTGTTTTATTTAATGAAACTTGTACTAAATAAAAAAAAAAAAAGAGTTCATATGTGTTTTATTCTTTAGAGAGTGCTTTAAGTAATGAAAAATACTAATATATTTAAGCTATTCGTGCAGATTCTATATCGACGAGGTCCCGATAAGAGAAATATTACGTAGCGATGCGATGGGAAGTGACTTCCCATCGAAACCTATGGCGTTATATGCCACCATATGGGATGCTTCAAATTGGGCTACGAACGGGGGGAAATATAAAGTGAACTACAAATATGCTCCTTTTGTAACCGAGATGACAGACCTTGTACTTCATGGTTGTGTTTCGGACCCAATTCAAGAACTCCAAACTGAAAATTGTGAGCAAGTGGACAAACAACTCGAAACGATTCGTTACAATAACATCACACCTAGACAACGGGGTGCCATGAAAAGGTTTAGGGAAAAGTACATGTATTATTCATATTGTTATGATACTTTTAGGTACCCTATTCCACCACCAGAATGTGTGATTGATCCGTTATTACGCCAACGGTTTAAAGAGACGGGGAGGCCGAACTTTGCAAGGCGACATCATCGTCACTCGAAGAAAGCAAGTCAAGTTTTGAGCAGCCATATATATGAAATTCAAGATGAGGATTAAGCAAATAGAAAGATTGATTGTGTATAATACGAGTGGTTTTATTTAATACAAGATTGGATTGTTTGAATTTTTCTATGTATTTAATAGTCGTAATGTATACATACCAGGATTAATTTCTAATAAGACGATGCATGCCAGATTTTAGCTATCACAAAAATTCATTATGCAGTGGCTTAATCAAAGAGTAGAAAAAAATATTTATGTGAGATTACGGTCGTCTAAAACTCTCGAGCTGCTCTGTTATTTGGACTTGTAGTTTATAGAGACCGTGGATTCGTTATTTTAGGCGTTTTTCAGTTTGTTAGGTGTTGGTTCAGGTGTAGCCTTTCGATCTTTTTAGGTGTTATGAAACCTTAATGACCATAACACGCAACTGGGCTTCAGCCTCTTATACAGTACTATTCTTTCGCAATTCGAGCGGCGAAATCCGAAAACTCGGAGAATAAAACTCTAATTAAAAAAAAAAAAAAAAAGAAAAGTGTAAAGATAAAAGAAAGTTAAAAATAAAGAGTGGATTATATTATCGTTGGCAACTGTCCAGACTTGTAACCGAGTGTGATGGCGCGTAAACTGAGAGGCCAATTTAGGTAGCATGTTTTTGGAATTTAATTACAAATCAACGGCCACCGATAGTGTCAGCTAACTCTAAACAGATTAAAAGCAATAAGAAAAATAGTGAGGCATTGTCGTCTTTAGAACCCGACGACTTGTTAAGGCGCTTCATTATACTTTGGCGGTGATTCTAAATTTATTTTCTTGGGAATTCGAATGTGAAATCAATGGCACTGACGGTGTGAATTCACTTTTTGGCAAAAGTTCAATATATATCTCATTTTTATCATAGATCAAATTAACCAATATTAACCATTCATTTTTTTTATCCAAACAAAAAATATAAACTTTCATCATTTTTTTAGAAATTAAATATCTCGCAAACCGTTAATCGTTACGCGAAAAAAATCATACTATCGCGACGAGAATTAAATTATCTTTCTATAGATATGCATTATTATATACTTTCGACGAATTTTTTTTTTTCAAAATTTTCGCCCAGAAAAATCACACGTAATTTGTAAAAATCACATGTGATTTGTAAAACTCACATGTGATTTGATTTTTACGAATCACATGTGATTTTTACAAATCATATGTGATTTTTTTGGGCGAAAATTAAAAAAAAAAAAAAAAAAAACTTAGTCGAAAGTATAGAGAAATGCATATTTATAGATAGATAATTTAATTCTCGTCGCGATGGTGTATTTTTTGTAGCTTGAAGATTTATCGTTTGCAAGATATATTGTTTCTAAAAAAAGAGTGAAAATGTTTTTTTTATTAATTTAGATAAAAAAATGTATGGCTGAAATTGGTTATTTTGATCTATGACAAATATGAGATTTATATTGATCTGAACTCTTCACTTTTTACGGTCTAGGAATTATGGTCAAAAGAGCGGCTTACGCTTTTTTATTTTATTTTACTTTACATTAGTATGATACTCACATAAAACTAAAACATTGATAATGTAAGGAGAAGAAAAGTGGTATCACATTTTTATTAATCAAAATAAAAGAATGGTAAAAAATTTATACTATATCTTTACTACATATAAAGAAAGATAAAATGGTTAAACTTTTGTCTTACTTAAAAACATAAAAACTTACAAAATGAGCAATGTTGTTTTACTAAAAAATCAACTTTCAACAACATTATCTAATCGGTTTTCCACGAGGTATAGAGGAGGTGGGATGTAAACAGCCCTGTAGGGTTTTGGTGGTCACCGAATGACGTATAAAACATACACAGCAGAAAATAAACGAATAAACGCCATGCATACCAAACCCCAATATCATGATCTCCTAATCGGGGATATAACCTAAACCTAAACACATAATAAGGGTGTTTACAGAGTTACTTACCTTTTTCCTACATCGCGTAAGCTCCAACTCTGATCTACAATCAGCTGCGCGCACGGATTTGCCTTCATCTTCAGGATGCGACTTCATGCGATCAACCCTTAGGGTTTTAGGGTTGATTGACTCCAGGGTGGCGTCAGGTATCCACCAGTACTGTACAGGTAGAACTAGGGCTACGAGCCTACAAAAGTTAGGCGAGCACGAAACCTGGGTAAATGACTAGAAGTCGATTTGGCCGATTTAGGGTTTAGGGAAACACAAAATTGACCGAGAATGGAGAGGGGAGAAGGGAGAAGGGAGTTGCGTTTTTAGGGATTTATAGGAGTGAATGAGGACCCTAGAAAGCCCTTGGTATTTATAGAATACCAAGGAAGGTTTTAGTAGAATTAGGACACATAATCCTTGTCCAACAAGTAATCCTAGTTTGACAATAAGTCAAACTCACCCCTTTAGGGGACGAACGACTTACATAACCCTTTTAGGGTTTATGTTTTGTCTTTTACCATTAGTTACCCTCTAATATTCATCATATCCCATATGAATATTAGACTTTGGATAATTTCCGTTTAACCCCTTAATGAAAGTATTGCCATATTTTCATTTCCAATGAAAATACTACCGGATTTTTCATTTCCCCTTCATTTCCATTTCATTTCGTGAACTCATTTCTTATTTCCGCTTGCATGTTCTGCTTAGTGTGCACCGGTGTGACCCTTCATCATTTCTGTGAAGGCGAGTGTGAAAATTGTTGTGTTGTTTGCACACAAATCCTTTCAGACTCCCACTTGTGCAAACACAACAACATAGGAATCCTTTCACTGTACCAAGAGGTCACGAGCAAGACATTGAAGTACCTCACTCAAAAAAACCGATTCAATACCCAAGTAGTGATTTTCCCGACCTTAGCTATGCCCAGCTAAGTCCAAATCAAACTTCAGGTTGAGCCTGACTCAAACTCCTAGTTGATTCCAGAGTATATAACTGTATCCCTTTGCACTTTACCGATATTTTTGAAAGTACCAGGCATGGATGTATTAAGCTTGTAATACTTTCGTCATTTCTTGTTTTCGGGAATGATTTGGCTCCCATAGTGTCATAGATGCATTGTCACTTGGCCAAGCTTTCTACAAATCATGTCACACAAGGGGCCCAGGGAAAATATCCATCTCTCTATTCCATTTCTCTATTCCATTTCAACTTGGAATTGCGAATTGCCATCTCGACCAGTAAATCATTTTTTCTTACCTCCCACTGAACTTGACGCTAGTACACTGGCGGTACGCTTTTACGCTGTAACTGGAAACTAGATCTAAGCCCAGTGAGAAACAAATTCAAATGACCTAACTCCTCAGATCATTGGGATAGTCCGTCATGATCAGAGAATGCCATTAACTTTGTCCATGTGGTCGCTTCTATATCCCGGTCACGTCCAACTTTTGCCCCGCAAATGCATATGAAACTCACCATCTTCGCCGAAATGTCTTTCATTCACGGATTCAAAATATGCTAAGTAGAATATACTCGTAATGTCTCGTCGATTTGCAAGAGTCTGCGACATTACCTCGATTCCTGGGCGATTGATTTAGCTCGTACCAGAAAGTGGTTGGGAGTTACCAATCACCACTTGTGCACACAATACCTTACACTCTGTGAAGATCCCGAGTTATTTTTTCGAAAGAAGAGAAGAGAAGAGGAAAGAGAATTATGAAAAACTAAAAAAAATCACGTTCCCGAGTTTTTTGTTCGAAAGAAGAGAAAAGAAGAGGAAAGAAAATTCCATCAAATCTTCTCTCCTAACTTTCTTCCCAATATTGGGATGATTTGGAAAGAAAGAAGACTTGGGCCTTTTAATAAAATTATTATCACCAAAATACCCTTAACCTAAATATTAATTTATGTACGTATCTTTTCATTCATTCAACCCTATAACACTGGTTCCTTCTCTACGCTTTCTCCAACGCTCCATTATCAGGTAATTAAACTATTAATAATTCTTGGTTGTGTATAGAAACTCCTGTAACATGCATACGCGTATTAAACTACTAATAATTCAACCATGGATGATTGCAGTTATGTATCATTAATAGTTTAATACTAATAATTCTTGGTTGTGTATAGAAACTACTAATAATTCTTGGTTGTGTATACAAAGCATCCAACATAACTGGAATCATCTATGGTTGTGACTGATGTAACATTGATCATTGCATGATAATGGCTTTTTATGCTTATTTTGATACGTGTATTCAAATGGTTGTGTATGCTTTTGAAACATGTGAAAGTGTGAGATTTTTTTACAAAAACAATTAAGTGATAACATAAACTATTAATAGATGTTTTATCGCATGTTAAGTATGACGACTCAACTCTGATTATCACCATACTTCTCTATTGACTCGCATGCGATGTAGTATAGAACCTTAGTTTCATCGACTTTAATAACAAAATTCGCTGTCATACTCAGGGGTCGGCGTCTTGTGTAGCGCCATAACAAGTAAAAGGCAAAGCAACCTAATGAATTTAAGGCACTCTTGACTAAAACGACGAGACATTTTTATGTTTACTTTGAGCAAATTGGACGCCGAACTTGGTTAGATCACTGAATATAGTTTGAGAATGTATCTGTGACCCGTTACTGATCTACTATTGATATGCACAATTGCCGATTCTATGTTGTTCATATTAGTAAAAAGATATTGGCTTTGGGCTGCTTTATATAATAGTCTGTTTGATGATGCCTAGATGTGCAAGTTCTATGAGCTGTCACACTGGAAAACACTTGTTTGAGTCTGCAATAGTGGTCGTATCTACTGTAGTGACTGGTTTCATGTGACATTACACGATAGCATTTTAGAGGGTAGCTGGTAAATCCATAGTTTCATCGACTACTAATATTACAGGAGTCAACATAACTGGAATATCATATACCAGTTATCATGTTTATAATGTGCAATCTGTGATAATAAATATGTAGGCGCATAATGATCATATGTTGATGTCTATCCGACTCGATAATAATAAAAAATGCTCTAACTAGAGAGGACAAGCTAATCATTCCGGATGGTAAATTTTTAAACCAACATTAGTTTTGTCCATAATCTTACATTATCATACTAATTATATGTTTTTTAAAGGTAGGTATTATTTGGTTGATGCTGGTCTACCCCATAGAAGTACACTAATAGCACCTTATAGGGGAGTTAGATATCATCTAAAAGAGTACTCAACACGTGCACCTGAGAACGCACGAGAGTTGTTTAATCTTCGTCACTCGTCGTTGCGAAATTCTATTGAACGGGCATTTGGTGTACTTAAAAAAAGGTTTCCTATCATTAGAAGTACAACTGAACCATTCTACTCTTGTGAAACACAATCCGACATTTTTTTGGCATGTTGCATTCTGCATAATTTTTTGCTTGAAGAAGATCTGCATAGTTTCTTAAATATATATTCTAGTATTTGTGTTAGACATTCAAGTAATAATTTTGTTTAAATATTTTGCATGATTCAACATGTGTAATACTTTTGCAATTTTACGTTTGCATTACCTGTTTAAATTGTTTTGCATGATTCTATTATTTGTAATATGTGTTTTGAATGATTTCATTAGTTATATTGGACATGCAAGTCTCTTTATATATTATTGTGAAGTTTATTTTTGACTTATCATGTAGTAGGTGTCATGGACAAACAAGAAACCCAGGAACCCAAAGTGAAGAAGGAACCCAAAGTGAAGAAGGAACAGTTTGGTTGGACTAGTGACATGGATGATGCATTCATTCAAGCAATGCTTACACAACAAGATAAAGGCAACAGGCCTAGGGGAACATTTAGTTCACTAGCATATGCTAACATGGTTGATGAGTTAAGAACAAAGCTCAAACTAGATTTCACAAAAGCTCGTCTAAAGAACCGTCTTAAAAGTCTAAAAGAAAATTTCGCTTATTGTCATGATGTGATTCGGGGTTCTAAATTAAGCGGGTTTTCTTGGAACTCCATGACTCAACTCATTGAAGCAGAAGAAGAAGTATGGGAAAAACTGGAAGAGGTATGTTTATTTATTTGAGTATGCATGTTTTCATAACATGTGCAGGTTCATTGTACTTCAAATAATTACTATTCTTGTTTTGTATATGATACTAACATGATGTCTTCTTTAAAAAAAATGTTGTAGGTTAATCCTGATGCTATTAAATGGAGGACCAAACCAATTTCTAACTATGACGAGCTGTCACAACTCTTTGCTAAAGATAGAGCATCGGGTGTTGCTTCTCAAACTGCAAAGGAGAAAAATACCAAGGAGAAAAAAGGCCAATCAAGCAACAAAGAACCCATAGATATCGAAACAATCGAAGACATTAACGAGTTACTAGCTACCAATAAAGTCACTTATGAAAACCTCATCAATCTTGAAGAAATTCATGTGGATTCTCCCATGCCGGATGCTACAAATGCAACAAAATCCAAAAATAAGAAAAGAAAACTTGAAGAAGAATCCAATTCGGACATTATGAGTACTGTTCATGTGGTGGCTGATGCAATAAAGGAAGGTAATTTGGTTTTACAAGAAACTAATGTTATATTAGGGAGAGCTTATCAACGTGAGTATACAGGGGATGAAATCTATAAAGAATTGGAGCCTTTGAAATTGGAAGATGATGTCTTATCAAATGCTCTTATTTTCTTGGCAGACAACCCGAAAAAAGCGCGACTATTATTTAGTTGTCCTCTTAAAATGCGGGCGGACTTACTAAAGAAAATGATGGGATCAAGTGACGAAATGAGTTCGATTTAAACATCTAATTATCTTTCGCTTGAAGTTTCTTTTGCTCGAACTTTTGCATTTTATTGTGTTTGGTCATTTTGAGAAAACTATAAGACGTTTCTTTATCTAGTTATTTGATGTTGAACATGTTGAACTTGTTTTGTTTATTTGAATCAAATGAGTTGGACTTATTATCATTTTTATGTTGTTGATGTTTGGGTAAAATTATGTGTTTGTTTTGTTAAGTTATTAGGAATTAAAATTTATCTTGCTATAAAGGGTATAGTTGTAAAATACTTAATTTTCTCTTCTTTTCTCCCCAACTCGGGAACATAAAAGAACTGCCCCTTCTCTTCTTTTCTTCTCAACTCGGGAACACAAGAAACTACAATTGTATTCTATCCTCCTCTCTTCTTTCCTCTCCTCTTCTTTCCATACCTTTTCTTTTCTTTCCTCATCAAACTCGGGAACAGTCACCAGTGTTAATCTTTTTGAAGATCCTTCCCTAAAAGACCCCTGAGCCTCAATTTCAACCTCCTTAATTGCCATTGTCTTATTGTTCATGAACCTAAGATAATTTTGGTACCAACGATTTAGTCTTGCTGGATGATATACGTAGTTGAATCACGTCAAACTCAGCTTAGCATTCAACAATACACTTCATTCTACTGGATTAAGGTATAATGGAATTATTCAACAAATAAGAATCGTGACTCCTTGTTACTGATTCATCCTAAGTCCCTGAGAACTTGAATACAAGCCACTTGAATCCTCGATGTAGTTGCACATTTCCCGATTTGAAATCCCGGACTTCAAATCTTTTAAGTCACATGGCTTCTTTATTTGTTCATAACAACTCAATATCAACATGTCTTGTCATGCCAGACTATCTTGCTCTATTGAGCAATGTACGTTTCGTTTAATGATCTTAACATCCTCCACACTGAATCTTGCAATACTAGGAATTCTCCTATAGATCATTCAAGATCTATTTGTACAAGAATTAATTTCCCATGCTCTCGCTTTTGTTGCTCAACTCTGAGTTGAACTCCTCTGATTAGGTCTGGTTAAGGACTTTTGGCTTAAGCACATTAATTCGATCAGTGTTTAACAAGTGCAAACCATGTTAGTTGTTCTTCCCAAAAATCATCTTTAAGCTTTATCCGAACATTCCAAAGCAGCGCGAGATTTTACTAATGATCTGCAAACTCATACCTTTACTTGCCCTTTTGAGTTTGACTTTTAGATCTTAAATGTTGCCTAGCAGCATATGAGCTTTACTCAATCACTAGATTTCAGGAAATATAATCACTCAAGTATTTTTCTTTACAAGAAATCTTCCTTATCAAATATCACTGATATTTGATTGTATTACATGTGGGGTATATGCCTTGATTTCATCAAGACATGCCTTGATACCATCAAGACTCGAGATAGGCATTATGTTTAACTATTAAGAAATTCTATGTCCTTTAATTCTGGTAGAAATATTTTTCCAGTTATTCCATGACCTTTTCATCTTTGATCAAATCTATCCTCTCATAGATTTACCAAACCAAAGATTCTTATTATACTTTGAACCTCCATCCCGGATGGATTGCATCAAAGCCTTATGATTATCTTTAATTCTCTATCCCAGATAGAGTATGTCAAAGTATATTACGTGAAGCTTAAAAGCTTCCTTTAAACATTTCATTTTACTTCACCAGTTCCACTTATGGGGAAGGCATAAAGTGTGATCCTTCAAGATCAAACCAGATAGATTGTTCACTGCTCGTAGACACTTTTAGGAATACCCTAAGTTTTATCAAAAACTTGCAAAAACATAGATTTTTAAAACATCTATGCAAGATGTAAAATTTCAAAAACGGTTTTAGAAAAGATAGAAATCTTTTAAAGTTTTAATATCCTTTATTTTTGATGAATATTAAAGAAGTCATCTAAAGGATAAACTCCGTAGAGCAAATACAGTTTTATTTCAGAAATTTAAATGTTTTATAAAATCGATATCCCAAAAGGTAGTTAACTTAATGCACGTCCCGAACCATTCTTTTTGCAAAGTTGCAGATTGTTAACTAATGCACGCCTTCAGGATGTCATCCTTCTGCAGAGCTGCACTTCTCGATAAACTTGCTTCAACAACTTAAGTCAAATGCATTCCTTATCACTTCAAGTAACTCTTATAAGCTCTTGCATAATTGGTTAACTTTAATGGTTCTTAAATAGACCATATGTCAACAGAAGTGATTAGCAGACACAATCTACTATCATTGATTTTTCACGGATAGACATACATTGTCTACGCAATTTCTGTGACAAATGGTAAAATTTCCTAATATTTATATTACTGACAATTCATTTATGTGACTAGGACACCTGACTAGACCGTATGTGTTAAAACGGAAAACAGACCTGCACATATTGTCACCCGGAAATCTCACCAAGGAACAGTAAAATTATCATATCTAATAATTTACCCATGATTATTTTATTGAAAATGGGAGGTTATCCCAGTTTCACACGGACTGACACCACACGCAAACCAGGAACAAATCTGAGATTAAAAAAATGTTAGTGACTAATTAAGGATTCAGAAAAAAATTCAAGTAATACATAACGTCTCTAAAACTATAAACTCGTATATTTGTGACGGTTCCAGGACGGATCCGAATTTAACACAATTTGACTAAACGCGGGTATTAAAGTATCACAACTTAACTAATAACTCTTTCAATACTTAAAAATTAATTCCACTCTTCCACTAACACACAAACCCAAAAGAAACCTGCTACCCTATTTCATTTTGTCCGCCCCCATTTCTTCGAACCATCACCATCTCAATCTCAGCCAATATCAAACCCTTTGACCTAGAAAACCTTGTCTTCTTCATAAGTCACGAGTAAACATAGGATTAAGTATCCTTGATATAGAGGTAACACACAAAAGGGAAAGGTTATTCACCCCAAATCCGAAAGATCCATGGAGTTACTCTCCAATATACTCTTTAAATCCGCGCCTCTAAGAGGGATTCGAGTCACAAACTCACTAAGATACAACAAAAATCTGAGTGGTTCTCAAGAAAAGGGTTGTGTTGTGATTCGATTGGAGGTTAGGGTTTGGGTCTCGGATTGAAGGTTCATCCCAGTGTTCATCCACCAAGAAATCCTTGTAAGGTTAACTTTGATTTAGATTCAATTAGTTTATGTTATTTTTTTATTAGAATCGTTTATAGTGAGAAAATTAGGTCAAATAGATGAGTAAAACTTGTTTTGATATTGTTGTTCTCATGTCAAATTGATGTTTAGAAACATAATTAATTTGAGGAGAAAAATTAAGTATTTAATTGTTAGTTTATGTCGAATAAGAATTTCCAGGAGTAGAGAGTTTGATGGAGTTAGTATTGGTTGTTGCTGTCGTTAGAGTGGTGTAGGAACCACCTAGGTAGAATTAGATTATTCTTAGTTGTGTTCGAAACCACCAAGAGGAATGAGTTCAGAATCGAACCTGGGAATATTGATTTGAATCCATTTAAGCCATTAGATCCATGTCTAGGATGTATTCGAGAGCCTAGGAACCACAGGTTCATGGTTCGAACCTGTGGAAGATTCTGGCTAAAATAGCATGGTTAAGTAGTACATTTAGTGGTGCTAAGTCATGTCGAAAAACCCACTGTGACAAACAAAGACTTAACCAAACCATAGGCTGCCAAGACTAAGTGCAATGGTAGTCAAGATGGACTAGAAACACATTTCTCATAGGGGCAGTTGGTCCGAATTGGTTAGAAACCATTAGGCTCACCATGTAGTTATGTCTCGGTTCAAAGTATGAAGCGAGTTACTCTAACATAGGAACCTAAACCGCAACACAATGACATCAAAACACCCTCAATGCAATCCATATAGGATTGGAAATGATCGGACAAAGGTAACCCCTTAGGACGGACAAGGATATAGAAGCATTGAGAAATGAGGAAACAAGCTTTTGAGGTCTTTTGTTTCACCCCTGTCGACCCATAGATGAGTCAAGAACTCAATGTATAATCACCACTTAGACCCCAATAGCTTGAAGTCGAGTAGTACTCGATGTTGGTCACAAGGTAAGGCCGAGACCATGATGGGAAACCCATCACAGTTGCGAAACAGGGAACTCCAGTAAGACTTCACCAAGTTGGTTACTTGGTGCAAGTCTGTATTAGCCTTAGTGAAAATACAAGGCCAAACGACCCTACAACGAGCCCAACTATGAGCCCACCTAGTACCCACTTGACAGCCCATAACCCAGCCCACTGAAGGGCCTGCGTATAACGCTTTAGTCCACCAGATTTGATATTAAACTCAGCCCATTAAGTGTTAAAAACCACATTCGAATAACAGATATGAAAAATATTGTCGCGAGCAAAGAAAATGAACAATAGCCGTAAAAACTAATTTATAACGACTAACTTTTTAAGTGGTAATAGCCGAAACCCAAAACAAACATGAAAATTCATTAAGATACATAAGGCTTGTACAGTCAAAAATATAATCACTTGAATAAAAATTTGTTCAACATATAGCTACGTAAAAGCAAACATAGCCGAAAACAAAAGTGTGATCTTATTTACGTTAACATATATGTACTTAAGAGCTTGAATAGCCGAAATGATAGACACGACGAAAACAATTAAAACAGCTGGACTAATATATTCTTACATTGTGATACGATTAATTTTACGCTCACTTTGAAAAAGATAAAAATATAAAGACTAGCATAAACGTGTGTAGTAAAGGTAAGTATGTCAGAATAAATCACACGATAGTGGTAAACCATAACACACATCAAGGTATATAACAATACGCTAACACTTATATTCGTTATGTTGACAATCAAATAAGATAATAGTGAACGTCACTAAAAACATATCATTTAACTTGAATAAAAATTGTCGAAACATAAAACTTTAAATTAATGTTGTGAAAATGGATCGTAATGAGGGAACTTGTTAAATTACTCAAGTAAACGGTATAAACCATTAGGTGATAAACTCCATATATATAGTGTCATACTTTTAAAACCAACTTAGGCAAACCTAATAAACACTATTTAAAATATATACATATCACAACTAGGTTTAATTCATTCATACCTTAGATCGTTAGATGTTTCCCAACCCCTCGTTACCCTACCTTTAGGACAATTGTAGAATTACGCCTCACAACCCTTTAGGAGAAACCTTAGTAACCATACTTGCCGCCACACAAGTGACAACAACATAGGTACACTAAAACATTGAAATTAAAATCTGAAGAGACTTGAATTTAATACTTGAAATTAAGACATGGTTATTTAATTTAGGTTGCGTGTTGGTGCCGTGCACTCTCTAATTTCACAGCATTCACTGTTCAGGGCAATAAAGGTGTGTTTATAGCCCCATTTTTACTTTTACTTGTTTTAACAATATGGGGTGAGAAACATGCAAATTTTTTATGGACCATAATATCATTACTTTTTTTTTATCAAAACTATTGCGTAGTTAGCCTAAGCCCTAGAACCCACTATTATGCCCATTTTCATAAACCATTAATTTTATTTGAGAAGAGCGATTGCTTTAGATAGATCTATTGGGGTGACTCCCCCGTTCGATTGGCCAGACAGGTCAAGGCGAACGTATAGCAAGTCGGACTTCGAGTGTATTGGGTTAAACACTCGCTAAGGGCCCCTTGACTATTATTTATGTGTTAGAGATTAGCACACTAAACTGTCGAGCTTCGGTTGCATGAACTTAGTGCTAGCGCGATAGATACTTTTGTATGACATTATATGTGTTATAATGATCATGCTGGTCCAAACTAATTATTTGATGGTTTTATTTAAACCTATGAATTGACCAGCTTTTTGCTGACTTTTTAGCATGTTTTTCTCAGGTGTGTGATTAGATTTGGTATGGCAAGATATGGCAAGGCAAAAAGGGTCATGGAGCTTTTTATCAGATTGACAAATTGTTATTGGAGACTTTTTTTTTTTTTTTTTTTTAATGAGGGACCACAATGTTTAATGGGCCTAAATTCTATCTAAACTCTGACTTATCTTTTGTAAAACTAAATTGATGATTTTAATTAAAAACAGAGTATGTATTCCATTCTTTGTTACCTTGTGTTGTGATTTCCAATTGTTGCACCCGCAACCGTAGCACCCTCAAAGTTATGTATGCTTCCACGATTGTTGTAGATTTTGGGGGTGTTACAGATTGGCATCAGAGCCTATGTTTATAGAGAACTAGGTACATATAAACCCCAAACTATTACCATTTTTATAAAAACAAGTCCCTATGACCGCCATTTGCCTTGCTTGCCATTTTGCTTGATGATTATCTGACTTGATTGCATGTTTGATTTGTGACTTATTGTTATAAGTACTATATGTATATATTTATATACACTTGACCTACATTAATTATTATTGTCGATATACTTACACATATATACCATTTTATCACAGACTACGTCTTCCCAACCCATCCCGCCGATTTCACCAAATTCAGAAGACCCATACATGCAAGTGCTGCAAGCCTATAATGCACTGGATCCTGACCTACTCGAGCCCACACTCACAGCAGCACTGCCTACTCTCAGTCAGCCTACTGATCACACTACACCGCCTGCTTCACACACTCTTCCAGTCAGACGTACAACTCGCAGGAGAGTTCCTGGTTATCGGATGAGGTACTCATATTTTCTGTCAGCATCCCAGATGAGACCTCGAGTTATCTATACAGGAACTTGTACCACCCCAGTATCTGTTTCACCAACATCATCACCAGAACATTCACCACTTCGTCAAAGGCTCAGAAGGGCCGATGATTCCTACTCAGAAGAAGAAGAGGATCAGGAGGAAGATCCTGAGGAGGATCCAGAGGAAGAACCAGTGGCAGACTCTATTCCTGAAAATGTTGCACCAACTGGGCCACGACACGGAAAAGGGATTAGGGAAGAAGTGCCTAGTACATTCGAGATAGGACAGAGCTCCAGGATAGCTCAGATTGTGGGAGAGGACAGGGATATGCCTCTCGGGTTAGGTTTGAGAGCTGCTGGATTACGAGCCAGGGATGAGGCTCCGGTCGCCTGTGAGATTAATGGCGAAGTATGGAAGGACTTTGAGTGTATTCATAGCATTCCACTCCAGGCAGATAGTCCCACTTATGAGCCCTCTTCACCTACTTTTGTGCCGCCATCTCCATCCATACCGATTTCCCCTCCACTTGCTATGTCACCAGTGGCAGAAGAAGAGGAAGATGATGTCACCAGATATTTGTTACAGTTGGGTGCTCAGGGAAACTTGTTGGACGTTCATTCCGATCAGCTGGAGAGATTACGGAGACGGGATGAACAGGTCGGCAGAGAGCTTGCTGGAGTCCGACAGAGGTTAGGGGATATAGGAAGAGACCAAGCCAGGGCTTGGGATGCCAAATGGACGAATTGGCATCGTATGCATGAGCTGGAGTCAGTAACGGCTAGAGTTACTAGAGCTGAGCACGAGGATCGTAGGGTGGTATTAGCGTCAAGGAGACGCGTTGCACAGCTCGAGACTAGGGTAGGAAATTTGGAGACCATCATAGCTCAGATGGCACGAGAGTTGACGCAGCTACGCATCAGACAAGATGAGTTTGAGAATTAGGAATTGAGATGTATCTAAACTAAACTGGGTAGTTGCCAGTTAGTGGAAGTAGTAGTCTTTTATTTGTAATCGAGGAACCTATGTTATTTCTTAGATATTTGAGCTCGAAATTTTGTACGCACAACCTTATTCTAATATATGACGAGCTTAGCCGACTATTTTATTGTGTTATCATTCCTAGGAATTTACCTTACCCATATACGTTACACTTGTATAAATTCTTCAAACCTTGATTTTCTCTATCCTTCTTATACAGCAAGATGCCTCCAAAGAAAGTAGCTAGAGCCACACGTGCACAACCTGCAAACCAAGGCCCCATCAGACCTGAAGCAGCAGCCCCACAGGTGAATCGAGCCATGCTCGATCAACTCGTAGAGGAACGAGTAGCAGCAGCACTAGCTGCAGCAAACAACTCCACAACAGATGTTGGCAATTCGAGACCTGCAACTAACAGTGCTAGAGGTTGTACATACCAAGACTTCTGAAAAATAATGACTGGAGGTTTTGGAGGTACTGAAGGAGCAGTTTTGCTAGTTCGATGGATCGAAAGATTGGAAACGGTGTTTAGGATTTGTGGATGTTCGGAAGAGGACCGAGTTAAGTTTGCTTCGTTCACTTTTCTGGACGCGGCTCTAACTTGGTGGAATAACTACTTGAAATCATCTGGCTATGACACTGCATATGCAATGTCATGGGAGAGCTTTAAAGAGATGGTTCTCAAGAAATACTGCCCTAGGAATGAAGTGAAGAAGTTAGAAGTAGAATTGTGGAACCTTAAGGTGCACGGCACCAACATGGCTGTATATAACCAACGCTTTCAGGAACTAGCCCTGTTGTGTCCTGATATGGTTCAAACTGAGACTCACTTGTTGAAGAGGTACATCGGAGGATTACCTCAGTCTATTAAGGGAAACGTCACTACGTACAAGGCTACGGATCTCTATGAGACCATGGAGGTAGCCAACAAGCTGATGGATCAGGTGATCGAAGATTCGATCGAAGCGGGTGTGAACAACAAAAGAAAATGGGATGACCATCCCCGAAACAATAACCACCCAAACAAGAGACATGAAGTTGCCAAGGTGTATGCTGCCGGACCGACAGAGAAAAAGGTCTACGCTGGAAACATGCCGTTTTGCAATCGGTGAAAGTTGCATCACAAGGGTCCGTGCACAGTCAGATGCAATAAGTGTCAGAAAGTAGGACATATGACCCGCGATTGCAGAACGAGACCTCTAGCGATAGCACAGGTTGCACCAATAAATAACCCAAAGGCCGGAATCACATGTTTCGGCTGTGGTGAAGAAGGGCATTATCGAAGTGAGTGCCAAAAGATTAAGAACCAGGGAAACGGTGGCAACAGAGGCCAACTAAGGATTCAGGGTAATCAGAGAAACCCAGGAGCTGGCATGAACCAAGTAGCTATTGTGCCCCAAGGGAATCGGGGAAATGATGCAGGTGCCCGTGGCAGGGTTTACGCAGTGGGCAAGGTGGAAGCCCAGGAAGACCCAAATGTGGTGACGGGTACGTTCCTTTTAAATAACTGCTATGCATCTATACTATTTGATACGGGAGCATATAGGAGTTTGTTCTCTACTGCCTTTAGTCCATTACTTGGTATTGCCCCAACTACCCTAGGTAACGTGTTCAATGTAGAGCTGGCAAATGGAAAAGTAGAAAGAGTAGATACCATTGTAAGAGGTTGCACCTTGAACCTATTAAACCACCCATTCAACATTGACCTAATGCCTGTAGAATTAGGGAGTTTTGACGTCATCATTGGAATGGATTGGTTGTCAAAATACCATGCCACTATTCTCTGTGACAAAAAGATCGTCCGACTACCTTACGGGAACAAGGTTCTGAACGTCGAAGGCGATAGAAGAGACCGACGAAATACCTCGAGATTAAACGTCATCTCTTACGCGAAGGTCCAGGGACAATTTGAGAAAGGATGTCTTCTCTTTTTAGCTCAGGTTTCTGGAAAGGAAGAAAAGGAGCCAAAGGGAAAACGATTGGAAGATGTGCCGATCGTTAGAGACTTCCCAGAAGTCTTCCCAGAAGACTTACCCGGACTCCCACCAAAATGACAGGTCAAATTTTGGATTGATCTAGTACCAGGTGCCGCACCTGTAGCACGAGCGCCTTACCGACTAGCCCCAACAGAACTGCAAGAGTTGTCTAAACAATTGTCAGAACTCTCTGACAAAGGATTTATCAGACCAAGTTCCTCGCCTTGGGGAGCTCCAGTTCTGTTTGTCAAAAAGAAAGACGGATCGTTCCGAATGTGCATCGACTATAGGGAACTCAATAAGCTAACAATCAAGAACCGATACCCACTTCCCAGAATCGATGATCTGTTTGATCAACTCCAAGGATCGTGCGTCTATTCAAAAATCGACTTAAGATCCGGTTATCATCAATTGAGAGTACGGGAAGAAGATATCCCGAAGACGGCATTTAGAACTCGATATGGCCACTATGAGTTCCAGGTTATGCCTTTTGGCTTAACCAACGCACCAGCGGTATTCATGGACCTCATGAATCGGGTGTGTAAGCCGTACTTAGACAAGTTCATGATCGTCTTCATTGACGACATATTGATATATTCCAAGAGTGAAAAGGAGCATGAAGAACATCTTAGACTAATTCTAGAGCTTTTAAAGGAAGAAGAGTTATATGCCAAGTTTTCCAAGTGCGAGTTTTGGATACCCACAATCCAATTCTTAGGTCACGTGATCGATAAACAAGGCATACATGTAGATCCTGCAAAGATTGAGTCGATAAAGGATTGGGCGACACCTACAACTCCTACAGAAATACGCCAATTCTTAGGACTCGCAAGATACTACAGAAGATTCGTTGAGGGATTCTCGAAAATAGCAAAGCCTTTGACAAAGTTGACCCAGAAAAATGAGAAATTTGACTGGGGAAAGAAAGCGGAAGAAGCTTTTCAACTTCTCAAGGAAAATTTGTGTAGCGCACCTATCTTAGCCCTACCTGAAGGCAGTGAGGACTTTGTAGTCTACTATGACGCCTCTCATAAAGGGTTAGGAGCTGTACTAATGCAGCGAGAAAATGTGATAGCTTACGCCTCACGACAATTAAAGACTCACTAGAAAAATTACACTACCCATGACCTAGAGTTAGGGTCAGTAGTGTTTACCCTCAGAATTTGGAGACACTACCTTTACGGCACCAAGTGCGTAGTATATACCAACCACAAAAGTTTTCAACATATTTTGGATCAGAAGGAACTCAATACCAATGTCGATGGTTAGAATTGCTCAGTGACTATGACTGTGAAATTCGATACCACCCGGGCAAAGCAAACGTGGTAGCGGATGCACTTAGCCGGAAGGAGAGACCGAAACCCCTAAGAGTAAGATCATGAGGTATGACCATTGTCTCACCACTCCCCTCGAAAATTCGAGAAGCTCAGATTGAGGCTCTGAAGGAAGAGAATAGACCTAATGAGAGAATCGACGGAATGGCCAAAAGCGAAAATGGGTTCGTAAGGTAAACGGATGGAACTTTTTGTTTCAAGGACAGGAGTTGGATTCCAATCTATGGAGGTATACGAGACCTCATTTTGCACGAATCCCATAAGACAAAGTATTCCGTCCATCCGGGAGCCGACAAGATGTATCTTGATTTGAAGAAGCTGTATTGGTGGCCCAATATGAAAGTTGACATTGCAACTTATGTCAGTAAATGTCTAACGTGTTCCAAGGTAAAGGCTGAACACCAGAGACCGTCAGGTTTGCTCATACAACCTGAAATTCCTGAATGGAAATGGGAACGTATAACCATGGATTTTATCACCAAATTGCCCAGAACGTCAATTGGTTATTACACCATTTGGGTGATCGTCGACCGACTTACCAAATCCGCTCACTTCCTACCTATTAAGCAAAATGCCAGTATGGACAAGCTTGCACAACTGTATGTGAAGGAAATAGTTGCTCGCCATGGAGTTCCACTCTCCATTATATCCGACAGAGATAGTCGTTTTACGTCGAATTTTTGGAGATCTCTACAAGACGCTTTAGGAACCGACTTAGATATGAGCACAGCATATCATACACAAACAGATGGTCAAAGTGAGAGGACCATCAAAACCCTAGAAGATATGCTGAGAGCGTGTGTGATAGACTTCGGTAGCAGCTGGGATAGACACCTACCGTTAGCCGAATTTTATTACAATAATAGTTATCACACCAGCAATAAAGCTGCACCATATGAGGCATTATACGGCAGAAAATGCAGATCCCTGATCTGCTGGGCTAAAGTTGGAGAGAGCCAACTCACCGGTCCAGAGTTAGTACAAGAGACTACAGAAAAGATCGTGCAAATCAAGAGCCGAATGCAAGCGGCCCGAGACCGTCAGAAAAGCTATGTTAACAAAAGACGAAAGCCACTTGAGTTTTAAGTTGGAGATCGTGTCATGCTAAAAGTATCGCCATGGAAAGGCGTGATCCATTTCGGGAAACGTGGAAAGCTAAATCCTCGATATATAGGTCCTTTCAAAATTCTCACGAGAATTGGACCAGTAGCTTACCGACTTGAGTTACCTCAAGAACTAAGTTCCGTGCACAACGTGTTCCATGTGAGCAATTTAAAGAAGTGTCTTTCCGACGAAAACCACGCCATTCCTTTAGAAGAAATTCAAGTTGACGAAAGATTGAATTTCGTCAAAGAACTCGTCGAAATAATGGACCGAAAGATCAAACGGTTAAAGCAAAGCCGTATACCTATCGTCAAGGTCCGTTAGAACTCCCGTAGAGGTCCTGAGTACACGTGAGAACGGGAAGATGAGATCAAACGAAAATAACCACATCTCTTTAAACACCCAACGAGTAACCCTAAGTGAAAACCGAGGACGGTTTTCGTTCCTAAGACGGGGAGGATGTGACAAATGGTAAAATTTCCTAATATTTATATTATTGACAATTCATTTCTGTGACTAGGACACCTGACTAGACCGTATATGTTAAAACAGAAAACAGACCTGCACATATTGTTACCAGGAAATCTCACAAAGGAACAATGAAATTATCATATCTAATAATTTACCCATGATTATTGTATTGAAAACGGGAGGTTATCCCAGTTTCACACGGACTGATACCACACGCAAACCAGGAACAAATCTGAGATTCAGAAAATGTTAGTGACAAATTAAGGACTCAGAAAAATATTCAAGTAATACATAACGTTTCTAAAAATATAAACTCGTATATTTGTGACGGTTCCAGGACGGATCCGAATTTAACACAATTTGATGAAACGCGGGTATTAAAGTATCACACCTTAACTAATAACTCTTTCAATACTTAAAAATTAATTCCACTCTTCCACTAACACACAAACCCAAAAGAAACCTGCTACCCTATTTCATTTTGTCCGCCCCCATTTCTTCGAACCATCACCATCTCAATCTCAGCCAATATCAAACCCTTTGACCTAGAAAACATTGTCTTCTTCATAATTCATGAGTAAACATAGGATTAAGTATCCTTGATATAGAGGTAACACACAAAAGGGAAAGGTTATTCACCCCAAATCCGAAAGATCCATGGAGTTACACTCCAATATACTCTTTAAATTCGCGCCTCCAAGAGGGATTCGAGTCACAAATTGTTAGTTTATGTCGAATAAGAATTTCCAGGAACAGAGAGTTTGATGGAGTTAGTATTGGTTGTTGCTGTCGTTAGAGTGGTGTAGGAACCACCTTGGTAGAATTAGATTATTCTTAATTGTGTTCGAGACCACCAAGAGGAATGAGTTCAGAATCGAACCTGGGAATACTGATTTGAATCCATTTAAGCCATTAGACCCATGTCTAGGATGTATTCGAGAGCCTAGGAACCACAGGTTCATGGTTCAAACCTGTGGAAGATTGTGGTTAAAATAGCATGGTTAAGTAGTACATTGAGTGTTGCTAAGACATGTCGAAAAACCCACTGTGACTAACAAAGACTTAACCAAACCATAGGCCGCCAAGACTAAGTGCAATGGTAGTCAAGATGGACTAGAAGCACATCTCTCATAGGGGCAGTTGGTCCGAATTGGTTAGAAACCATTTGTCTCACCATGTGGTTATGTCTCGGTTCAAAGTATGAAGCGAGTTACCCTAACATAGGAACCCAAACTGCAACACAATGGCATCAAAACATCCTCAACGCAATCCATATAGGATTGGAAATGCTCGGACAAAGGTAACCCCTTAAGACGGATAAGGATATAGAAGCATTGAGACATGAGGAAACAAGCTTTTGAGGTCTTTTGTTTCACCCCTGTCGACCCATAGATGAGTCAAGAACTCAATGTATAATCACCACTTAGACCCTAATAGCTTGAAGTCGAGTAGTACTCGATGTTGGTCACAAGGTAAGGCCGAGACCATGATGGGAAACCCATCACAGTTACGAAACAGGGAACTCCAGGAAGACTTCACCAAGTTGGTTACTTGGTGCAAGTCTGTATTAGCCTTAGTGAAAATACCAGGCCAAACGACCCTACAACGAGCCCAACTATGAGCCCACCTAGTACCCACTTGACAGCCCATAACCCAGCCCACTGAAGGGCCTGCGTATGACCCTTTAGCCCACAATATTTGATATTAAACTCAGCCCATTAAGTGTTAAAAACCATATTCGAATAACGGTTATGAAAAATATTGTCGCGAGCAAAGAAAATGAACAACAGCCATACAAACTAATTTATATCGACTAACTTTCAAAGTGGTAATAGCCGAAACCCAAAACAAACAAGAAAATTCATTAAGATACATATGGCTTGTACAGTCAAAAATATAATCACTTGAATAAGAATTTGTTCAACATATAGCTACGTAAAAGCAAACATAGCCGAAAACAAAAGTGTGATCTTATTTACGTTAACATATATGTACTTAAGAGCTTGAATAGCCGAAATGATAGACACGACGAAAACAATTAAAACAACTAGACTAATATATTCATACATTATGATACGATTAATTTTACGCTCACTTTGAAAAAGATAAAAATATGAAGACTAGCATAAACGTGTGTAGGAAAGGTAAGTATGTCAGAATAAATCTCATGATAGTGGTAAACCATAACACACATCAAGGTGTATAACAATACGCTGACACTTATATTCGTTAGTTGACAATCAAATAAAATAATAGTGAACGTCACTAAAAATATACCATTTAACTTGAATAAAAATTGTCGAAACATAAAACTTTAAATTAATGTTGTGAAAATGGATCATAATGAGGGAACTTGTTAAATTACTCAAGTAAACGGTATAAACCATTAGGTGATAAACTCCATATATATCAAGTCATACTTTTAAAACCAACTTAGGCAAACCTAATAAACACTATTTAAAATATATACATATCACAACTAGGTTTAATTCATTCATACCTTAGATCGTTAGATGTTTCCCAACCCCTCGTTACCCTACCTTTAGGACAATTGTAGAATTACGCCTCACCACCCCTTAGGAGAAACCTTAGTAACCACACTTGCCGCCACACAAGTGACAACAACATAGGTTCACTAAAACATTGAAATTAAAATATGAAGAGACTTGAATTTAATACTTGAAACTAAGACATGATTATTTAATTTAGGTTGCGTGTTGGTGCCGTGCACTCTCTAATTTCACAGCATTCACTGTTCAGGCCAATAAAGGTAAGTTTATAGCCCCATTTTTTACTTTTACTTGTTTTAACAATATGGGGTGAGAAACATGCAAATCTTTTATGGACCATAATATCATTACTTTTTTTTTATCAAAACTATTGCGTAATTAGCCTAAGCCCTAGAACCCACTATTATGCCCATTTTCATGAACCGTTAATTTCCTTTGGGAAGCGTGATTGCTTTAGATAGATCTATTGGGGTGACTCCCCCGTTCGGTTGGCCAGACAGGTCAAGGCGAACGTATAGCAAGTCGGACTTCGAGTGTATTGGGTTAAACACTCGCTAAGGGCCCCTTGACTATTATTTATGTGTTAGAGATTAGCACACTAAACTGTTGAGCTTCGGTTGCATGAACTTAGTGCTAGCGCGATAGATACTTTTGTATGACATTATATGTGTTATAATGATCATGCTGGTCCAAACTAATTATTTGATGACTTTATTTAAACCTATGAACTCACCAGTTTTTTGCCGACTTTTTAGCATGTTTTTCTCAGGTGTGTGATTAGATTTGGTATGGCAAGATATGGCAAGGCAAAAAGGGTCATGGAGCTTTTTATCAGATTGACAAATTGATATTGGAGATTTTTTTTTTTTTTTTTTTTTTTTTTTTAATGAGGGACCACAATGTTTAATGGGCCTAAATTCTATCTAAACTATGACTTATCTTTTGTAAAACTAAATTGATGATTTTAATTAAAAACGGAGTATGTATTCCATTCTTTGTTACCTTGTGTTGTGATTTCCAATTGTTGAACCCGCAACCGTAGCACCCTCAAAGTTCTGTATGCTTCCGCGATTGTTGTAGATTTTGGGGGTGTTACAATTTCTCAGTAAATCAAGATAAATCAAGCATCTTCTGAGAAAAATACTTGCATTCAAGTGTTGGATTGATAATATTACTTTATCAAGCATTATCTCTCATTTTGTTTTTATGCTTTTAATCATCTTATCTTTCACATGGTCTTAAGCGTAGGCGCATTACTGCGGCACATCATCGCCCATAATCTCCTTACTGTTCGAAACACCGTCGAATGAGATTATTATCCGGTAGTTACGGATAGCCATGTTACTTAAGATGATTATATCCCTTTCATCCCAACATGATGAACATTGCGAGATAGTTCGCTGCCATCCAACACACATTACGAGATAGTTCGCTGCCATCCAACACACATGTTGAAGTTATTTCGTGATTTATACCTTAAAGTATTCTTTTCACGAAATACATGTTGCTTCACCTTGCAATTCTAATGAACCAGGTATGTGACCATCACTGTTCTTTAGGACTACTCATACCAGCTGCCGCTGGTATGATGGCGTGTGATGCACTATCTCAGGTTTTATCCAACGCATATTTTTTTTGAAGAGTTACCGATCAAGAAAAATAATATTATTTAAGCATAAAACTTAAGAACAAAATATTGTTGTTATATCATGCATCCACAATTTGTAATAAAGAAAAATAGTGAATTCAATCATTTTATCGTAATGGATACTAAACCCTATCATTTCGCCAATTATACTAGGTTCTTGTAAAACCATTACAAGGCGCCACGATTTAACGTAACCTACCTTATGACAGTTTTTAGGTAGGTGCTTTACCGCACCAATTGCCTCCTAGAGACAACTCCTAGGGTTGAGACTCCGACACGGTCAGGCATATTTAGTCTCGCATGCAGCCTTGGGTCCGCTTTAGCGGAATGCCAATAGACTCTACCATAAAATTCAGTGGCATCGAAATTCATTGATCTCTGCTTTAGCATACGACCAATGAATTCAGTAACCACCTTTCCCGCATTAGCCATGTACCTACGGATACCGACCTTTAGCATCAACTACCCACAGGGTCTGAGCTAAGAGAGTGGAACAATTTATGGACGACGCATTAGTCTAAGATTACACATAGGGTAAGACTTTTCCATACTTATTAGTCACAAGTATTCTTTTTTGTATCCAATATTAAAACGGTTTTTCCCTTATTAAAACTTGTTTTTTGTATGAACTATTCATGAAATCATACCACTGTTTGTTAAACTTTAAAACAAATCCGTTTTGTAATAAAAAGTGTCTAAGCTCAGGTTTCCCGTCCTAAGAATTTTTAGTTAGTTTCATACTAATTCATAGACTTTACCATTTTATTAAGCGATCTCGCTGTCAGAGACATGGAGCTTAAGTACACCCCTTCTCATGACTTAAACAAAGACGCCTAATTTTATTATGTCCCCAGATAATACCAGTTGTCATATTATCTACCATATAGCATGCATATTTAGACATAATAAAACACCTTTGACACAGCCAAACCATTATCTAATGTTGATCCCGAGAGCCACTTCGGGAATCAACTTAGGTCTTTTCCTTAGGGTTAAAACATGACACAAGGTGGAAGGCTTCTTCAGGCTCCGTGTCTTCTCAGCATCGCCCATCATACTCCTCGCTCCTTGTAGATCTCTATTCCTCAGTGCTCCCACTCAGTCTCCCCTCTCTTCATGTTCCATAGGTTGTTCTACCTAGTGTGTGTTTCCTTATGTTCTGTCTACTTGATTTACATTTATTGAATAAAATACAAGAGGGAATAATAATTGTAAAACCCTAAATTCTGAAACCCTAATTTTACGTAAGTATAATTAATAAATAAATGATATTAAAACTATAAGTTACATATAATAGACACATTATACATTCTACCCTAAGTATCATAATTTAAATTCTTTCCTAATCCTAAGCTTATAACTAAACGACCCATCCTAAGAGTTCTACACGTTTTCTATTTTCTTTACAAAATATGAGAACCGATGTTGTTATCATTGGTTTTAATAAGATAAGAACAAGTAAATATTTTATAAAGAAATAAAGATATACATGTTGCCTAATCCTTGCCATATTACACGACATTCCAAAATTACAAATACACGGTTTGCCTAAAATTATCACACGCCTTGCCCCTTTTTCTTTTGAACCGTATATTTTTTTTCTTCTGTATACCTCCTGTACGCTAAAAACTAATTCTGAAAACAAACACACTTAATCAAATCGTGGCTGCAAGAAAAGAAGAAGGAGAAGAGTGCATATCGTGGTGGTTTGGTGGTGCAACCTGAGCCCTAGTCTTGTCCCCCTTCGATTCCTTTTTCAGTCGATTGCTAGGTAACCTCGTACCCTTGTTTTTGTTTTCTTCCATTCGACACATACACATGAGAAATCAAGATTAAAACGTGTTTTGCTAATAGTTGAAATCAGGTTATAATACTTTTGTATGCTTTGTTAAACTAACCACATTGAATCACACTTTAACTACATGTTATACGGCCCATATTTTGTTTGTTTTGTGTTTGGTATTGTGGGATGTTTTTGGTGTTGTTTTGCCAACCTATGTCGACCTGAAACTCAACCAATACAAGCCCTAAACTGATTTTAATGATACATTAATGAGGCCTTAAATTGGAAACCCTAAGTGATAAACTAACGAGGGCATTAGAGGGTTTGGGGTTTTGGAATTTATGATTTTATATGTGCTCGTATGAATGGTTTTGGTATAAGTCATGTCTCATTTACTTGGTGTTTGTGTGAGTATGGGTTAAATGGGTTAGAGTATTTATCATGTGTCGTTAAAGGCCTAAAACTAATATGTAGATTTTGGTTGCAAATTGGAATAAAGGATTTAAGGTTTATGGTCCCTTGTGGTGTCGTGAAATCTGAGGTTGGTGTTTGTGTATGGGTGTGTACATCATGTGTCGAATCATATCAAGACTTTTTTAAAATTGTGCACTTAAAACGGATTAAAAAAAAATGGGGTGAGAACTTGTTTTCGGTCTCACTGCATGCCGTTCAGATTTTTGGGTCGGATTAAAGGGGTCTAATTTGATGATTCCAACGTGTTTTTGCAAGATTTTTGAGTCTAAAACTAAGTTCAGGTTGTGTGCTATCTGGATATAAAATTTCATAATTTTTGGAGGCCGGGTAGGTGACTTTTTGATTTTTAGAACTTTAGATGTCCATCCTGAGTTTAGGAGTCTGGAAATTCAGCTAGTGTTTTTGAATTTTAATTTCCAAATAGTGAGGATTTAGGAGGTCTCATTTGACAGAGAGAATATATAGGACTTACTGGAATTTCTGTAGATTTTTATAAAGGGTTCTAATGGGTTAAGCAAATGCAAACTTTCTGGGTGTCTGTACAGTTATTTTTCTGGGTAGGTCTGGAATGATGAATTTTAAAAGGGTACTTGCACTTATTAATAAAATCTGCAAAAATTTGAGTAATTACTTAACTCATGTGGGAACCTCAATAAAAATTGGGAGGGTCTCTGGAGTTAATTTGATGTATCTTAAAATTCGTAAGAAACTAAGTCAAATTTGCATTCTAAACCTAAAATAAGTTATGAGTATAACTATAAGTATTAACCATGAAAACCATTTGTAACTTATGAAATAAACATATAAGTATTAAATGATCCCTAATTCGTGTAGATCATTTGAAGAGTTGCGACGTTGTTTCCTTGTGTTCATTCAGCCATTTGCTTTCCTTTCATTCGCGTTAAGGTACTGATATTTCACCCTTTTTCAGTAAGGGTATCTCATGACTTTGATTCCTTAATATTTGCAATTCGTTTGGTTATTCTGTCTGTTATGGTTGATTATTCGTTCTTTCTGGTGACTTCAATATCCGTATTAGAATCATTTGATACTTTGTAACCCATTTAATATTACAACTTCATGTGAAAACCTTTCTTAAATATATCATGAAAATGTTTTGAGAAAAAAAAAATGTTTTAAAATGATTGATATGAAACCAAGGCGATACCACTTTTATATGAAGGTTTAATGACTTTTATGAAAACTGCTTTTAAAAGAATACGTTTATGAAAACAGTGTTTAAATGATTTTCACAATTACTTAACCTATTTGTACTCTATCTTTTCCTTAAAGATTTCTCATAATTTGTACTCTATTTCATTTACCGTTTTGCTATTATGTTGATATGATTCATTTAGTTGGTATTATCTTGTTGGATAATTGATAATTATCCTTTATGCTTTATTTGTATCATCTGTTTCATTCTATTGCCCATATTTGTAGCCAGTCATGGGGAGTCCATGGCCTTGCCATTGATGCACCAATGGTATTGACACTATCTGTGGAGGTGGGTTTTAGTCCACAGCGTTCCCACTTATGCTATATAGCAACCATGGCCGCCATATTTATTAGTATTATATTAACGTACGTATGCACAGTCTCGAACTTGTATATGTATATCTGTTTTGCAGGGAGTGTATGGATGCATCCTAGGTACTTTGTTTAGTTCAGTTATTTGGTGAATGGATTGTGTGTGTGCCATACACCCCATTTCACACTAGTACTATTGGAGTCTGCAGCTCCTATGTACAATTTGTTATGATATGATATATGTTTGTTACTTGGGCATTTCCTTGTTATGATTGTTATCCGTTTCATATTCCTTGTTATGCTTTGATTCCATTATCATATATCCCATATTTCATTGATATCTTGTTCAGCAGGTTCTCGGGGTTCCGTTTCACTTATCCGTTCATTTTACTGCTTATTATGAGTCATATCATTTTATCCAGCAGATCCTTATGATTTCATTTCAGTTATTCTTTTTAAGCTCAGCCGCATTTCTTTTTCTGCGGTAGGTTTTAGGTTGGAAGCTGGGTTTTGAGTGAAGAGTGCTTAGGAGCTCTTAGTGGACTACACCTTGATAGCTTCCCATGGATTAGAGATGCATTTAGAGTTTTTCTTTTGGACTTAGTTTGTATTTTAGTATGGAAGTTGTAATGTTCAGATTTAGTACTTTATCTTTTCCTTAGAATACCTTTGTAAACATTGTATTATTAAAGTCTTCCGCTTGCGTATGTTCTGTTTGACGCCATAAATGTGACATTTGACCCGTTCTCGGACGGGGGTGTTACAATAATGGTGCGCAGACCTCCCTTAAACCCAAAATTAAAATATGAACTTAACTACGTTACATCACAACCATGCAGTTTATATTTTGTTCTTAGCCTCAGGCTTGTGTCATGCATGATTTTAAATTAAGCAGGAAAGTACTATTTAATAAAGAATAGATGAAACACTTAAGCTATGATTCAATAGGACCTACTACATGTGCATATGCACCACATGTGTAGCCCATCCTAATAGTACATGCGAATCACGAAATTCACCTATATTGTTGCATACTAATGCAACCCGTCATTCTTCAGGAATGGCGGTTCTTACCTTATTGCTTCATATTGCTAGTTTAGGAAATTTTACTTTTAAAATTTATAAACCCTAATGAGGGTTTCTGAAAACTTAAAATTTTTCATGAGTTAGGTAACATGAAACTAAGTTACCATATTTAATTTTGAGAAAAACACTTTTATTATGGGGTTTTGATAAAAATTTGAAACTCCTAAATCCCCTAGTTATGACTTAACCTTAGTTTTCATATTCAGGAATCTCGATTCCGAATTAGGTCAAACTGAATGTTTCATCAGTTTATGGAAACCTCATGCTTGGTCACCAAGATTCATACCCATTGATTTTCTTGATCCATTTAGCTAGGATCCAAAAAATCGACCCACTTAGGGTTTGGGTAAACCCTAGGTTGCCTTTCTTGTTGCTTAAGCAATCTTGTTTACCATATGTTTTAATTTGGTAACTTTAAGTTTCCAAATATATTTTTAGCATATTTTTAGTAAAGTTTGCACATTTCCAAAAAATCTAAAATGCCAAATCATGCAAGCTAAAACAACCTGCAAACAAAAATTACGGTTTTTCCGAATTAGGGTTTTGCGATTACTCCAATTAAGGTTTCTTTTAGGTTTTAATTCCGGATATCCTCGTATCCTCATAAACTTGACAACTTTAGGGTTTAGGAATCCCTAAAGATTCAAACTTTATGTGATCTAAAACTCCAAACTCTAATTTGATTACAAGAACAAAGTGTTTGTAATCATGACAACACTAATTAGGAATTTGTACCCTTTACCTAAAAAAAGATAATTAGAAATTTTGTACGTTTTATCACGGGAGAAAGTTATAGTATGAACCCAACCCTAGATAGATACCCTCAATGGTTGTAAAACCCAAGTATTTTGGTCATTGATAAAACAGTACCAACCCTAATTAATTTCAAGGGTGATTAAACCCTAGTTGCCATTCAAATCGTAAAAACCCTAAAACCCCAATTTGCAAGAATCTACTCAAGCAACCTCATATCCAAATCAAGATTTGATTTTTATAGAAGTAAAATCAATTACTAAGAACCTTAATTTGGTAATGATATGATTAGGGTGGCTCTGATACCACTGTAGGGTTTTGGTTGTTATCCGCATGTCGTATAAAACATGCACATCGAAAAACGCCATGCTGACCAAACGCTAATATCACGATCTCCTAATAAGGAATATAACCTAAACTTAAACACATTATAAGGGTGTTTACAAACTTACTTACCTTTTTCCTGCATCGCGTAAGCTTTAATTCAGATCTACAGTCAGCTGTGCACGGATTTGCCTTCTTCTTCGGGATACGACTTCATGTGATCAACCCTTAGGGTTTTAGGGTTCATCGACCCTTGGGTGGCGTCAGGTATCCACCAGTACTACATAGGTAGTGCTGGGGCTACGAACCTATTAAAGTTACGCGGGCATGGAACTCGTGTAATCGACTAGAAGTCGATTTGGTCGATTTAGGGTTTAGGGAAACCAAAATCGATCGAGAATAGAGAGAGGATAGGGGGGTTCGGTTTTTAGGGATTTAGATGAGTGAATTAGGACCCTAGAAAGCCCTTTTTATTTATATGACACCAAGGAAGATTCTAGTAGGATTAGGATGCCTAATCTTTGTCCAACAGGTAATCCTAGTTTGACAATAAGTCAAAGTAACCCCCCTTTTGGGGACGAATGATTTACTTAAGCCTTTTTGGGTTTATTTTTTTTGTCTTTTGTCATTAATTACCCTCTAATATTCATCCCGGATGAATATTAGACTTTAGGTAATTACCGTTTAACATCTTAATGAAAATATTGTCATATGTCGAAATTTTCATTTCCCCTTCATTTCTGTTCTGTTTAGTGTGCCCCGGTGTGACCCTTCGGTATTTCTGTGAAGACAAGTGTGAAAGTTGTTGTGTCGTTTGCACACAAATCCTTTCAAGCCTTACCCTTACTCCAAAGGTAGAGAAACTGCTTCGAGAGGACTTCCGGTCTTTTTGTAGGGACTGGGGATCGAAACCTTGACTTTTGTGTCCAAAGAAGAGGGATTTTCTAACTGATCCAACCTAACCATGTTTTACTAGAATACCTTTAATTACAAAAGGTAATACAATCTATAAATTGTTTAAATACTTAATTAAGTTTATTGATCAATATTAGTCTTATCTTTTAATGGTAAAAGAATTATACAGTAATTTTGCGCTAAACAATTTTCTTTGTTCCCGATAACCAAGAGGCCCGGTCTTGAACAATCAATGCAAACGAATCAAATTTAAGTTAGAGAAATTTTCCATAATAACCCAGTGGCCCAATGGTATTCCCTTTTCTAGTCCAGAAAAAAAATTGTCAAAATAGCTCAAGGCGACATGGCAATCGGGCAACTACGTTAATAGCATGACACGTATCTAATTTTTTAAATATACAAAGTACAAAAAGTAATAGGCAACTTGGTTTTCTTGTTCGACTTGTACTTTGGACGATTTGTTTTTGTCTTTTAGTGAAAAAAAATGAGATACATGTCAAGCATATAAGGTAGTCGCCTAATTGCTAGGTCACTTTTTTTTTGTTTTTTTTTTTTTTAAATCTAGAAAAGGGAAGAACATTAGGCCACTAAGCTATTTTGGGAATTACTCGTAGCTCGTTTTAAGTTATCCATCACTTACATTAGAACAAACAACAACACTTATAATAACAATATGATGGGACATATGACAAGATGGTGATAACAACGATATAGTTTCTTGAATGTTTTTAGGCAAGTTTGCTATCTAGGGGTTGAATGTCCATTTCAGTAATGGCTCCTAATGTGTTTGTTGATATTGGCTTTTTTCAGTTAGGTATCTTTAGTTTTTTAATATATAGCTCTACATTTATACATCGATGTCTAAATATATACCAACTTTTACTACAATGAAGTTTTATATTGTATTTAGGAAAAAATAAACAGCTGGTCTCGATAGACGTCTAACCACGAGTTTTGGTATAACTGATAACCTAATCTGTACAAAAATAATATTTTTTACGTTAACAATTCATGAGTAGTATTTTGACAATTATTGGTATACTGAGTGCAAAACATATAAATAGAAAGTAGAGAGTGGTACATCTCTAGTTGATTTTATGATTAGCCATTTATAAAATTTCGAGTGGATCTACATGAGTACATCCAATATTTAAGAATCAACAAGTCATAATTCAATGAGGCTTTGAATTGATAATAAAATAAAGTTAAAGTGCCTTAATTGAGTATGTTAGAAATAATAATTACACTATTCGAGTATTTGAATGAAAGGTGAATACGAGTGATTCAAAAGCTCCTTTTTGGACTTTGGAAAAGTTTATCGGTGGATTATAATGAAAGCAAATTAGAACACTTTACAAAGACGAGAAATTGAATAATCATTGTTGGAAACATAAACCAATAGTCGTATATTGCTCAACCCATGTAGTGCTATATATCCTATTCAGTATTTTAGTCAATTACCCTACAATCAAGCCTCAATTAGGGATTGTTTAAGTTGAGGCATAATGGTGCATATATAAGACCGTATATGTTCAGAGTAGATCTTAGAGTGTAATCACTCATTGCGTATACTTAATAAAAATTAAAAGGAGTTACATATATACCCAATAAAACTTGTATATTCGCATATTTATTCAAAATACAAGTTTTTAAAGCATAATTTACAATGATATTTAAGCATACTTTGAGGAAATATATACAAATAAAAATGTTTTAGTGGATATATGTAATCGCTCCTAAAAATTATATTGGTCACTAAAAAATACTCAGTAATACTCTAAGTTGTCAAAAGTACCAATGTACGTAACTTATATGACTGGACTCAGCTAAATTACTTGATACGCAAGTTGTTCATCCTTGACTCTTTTTTTTTTACCATAAATCTTGAAATCTGGTTCTACAAGTAAAAGTTATATAAAAATGTCTTTACACATTTATTTTTGAATAGATACACAATATTGATATAATTTTGAAGCTCCAAGTAATAGGGCGGGTAGTAGTTCATCCTCAAAGGCGGCCTTATAATAACATGGCATGCATGAGTTAATCAATTTTTTTTTTTATGTGTTACTATTCTCTCTGAAGGCTAGAGATTTCTTAGGGGTGTTTACTTTTCTTTAAGCGGAGAGAAATGTGGGCTCAAAAAAGATTCATGGCTTTTAATTGGGAGAGACCTTAAAACTTGTCTTTCTCCAATAAGAGGCTAATATAAACTTTTATAACTAACATTGGGCTTTTACATTCATAGGCTCGTCCACTCAAACAAATTAAATCTAGCCCATGAAACAAATTATATAATCCAATCATTCAAAATTAAAGATACGACGTTGCAATCAACTACGAATTTACGAATTATGTGTTCGTTTTCCTCAAGTAGTAAAATGATTTGACAAATAGGTTAGTATCTGAATTTTTTGTTTGTATAAAAGCTGATTCATATCCTTCTTGATTTTTTCTCTTGAAAATTCTTTTAACATATACTTTGCCTAGACCATAAGTTCCACGAAACAAGACGTTAGAACTTTAAAGTTTATTTTTATATGGGAGAAGGACCCAGAACAAGTGATAAGAAAGCTTTTTGTTGAAAATATACGCTAATACTTAATAAATATTTCTAGTACATACGTAATACGTTAAAAGAGCTACTCTCTATCACAATATACAAAATTGACACATAGTTTCAACGAGGACTTTCGGCCTGCGAGTTGCGGAGGGATCTAAGCAAAAGTTGATGCAAACTTGGGTCAACATGAAAGATATTAATAGAAACAAAGACTGAAAACAGGAGTCAAAAGCAAGAACTGTACAAAAAAAAGGAATAGAAACACAACTGCAACAAAACAAAAAACAAAACAATCACCACCCAAAACCGAGAAGCCAAACACCCTCGTTAGAGTTAATATTTATGATAAAATCAATTACACAGTTTATATACATACTAATCTTGAATGCTAGCTGAAATATCTTTTTTTTTTTTTTTTTTTTTGCCAATGTGATTTGTGACTAGTGCAGATAATACTTAGCAAGTGACACTTAAAACTAATATTGGGGTGAGGAGGAAGGAAGAAATCGATATAAGGGTTTTCTATGATGCCTGCAAGGCGAATTTTGGTCACGAAGAAGCTCAGATAAAGGCATCTGAGCCTTTAAGGTTGTCATGCCACAAAGTACATAACTCAGAAGCCTTTATATGAGCTTCTTCGGGACCAAACTTCTCCTTGCCGGCATCATAGAAAACCTTTATATCGATTTATCACTTCCTCCCCACCCCAATATTGGTATGTCCACTTGACATATCTTGCATACTCTCTCTTTCACTTGGCCCTTGGTTTCATGTACCTCAATTAGTGGACATAAATATGTACATCAATCCAGCTCCGGCTGAGCTGTACGCCGAAGCCTATGCAATCTGGATGAGCTTGTTCCAAACCACCATTTGCTGATGTAGCTTTTAAATTTTAAGCATTCCAGAATAAGCTAGATGCAATATTAATCCCTTTTTGTAAACACCATTTATTATCTTATATTATTAAGATAGATTAAGGAAAATTCGAAGCTTTGTTTGATGAAATTATGCCATGAAGTAGACACAATTACAATAACAGAGTTCTGACAAAGAATGTGGGAGAAAATATGCCATGCCACGTGCTCTAATAATGTTTATTGAATCTGCTAATGGTGTCATTAGTTATGTGGCGCAAACATGAAATTAAATAATATCAAAATCCTTTATCTAGTGATTGTTTTAAAGGAAAAATGGGTATAACTTATTGTTAATAACAGTCAGTTGTAGAGATTTCTTTGTTTAAAGAGAATCATGCTAGTATTACATAAGTTAACTATTAAGATGTTATCTAGCCGATTTTGAAGAGGGGGGGGGTTAGCAAACTGAAAAATCTCACTATAATTAACGACGTTTAATTATATATTAATCTCCGTCACTATTTTTAATCACCATTTTTATGGGAAAATTTAAATTTTTCTTAAAATATTATATTAACGCAAGAACGTTATCACGTAATTCACCAAAAGACGGGACGAGCTCACAACGCGTATCACGAAATTTAATTATACATATTTAACACCTAAACGGCCCATAATAATCAGCCCAACTCCCTAATGCACGGTTACTATTCATCCAGCCCACCAAAGCCCAACTTCATTTTCTTTTTGTTAGTTCATGTAATAAGAATCGATCAAACCCTCTCCAAAACAACTCCTTTTCTCCCCGATTTGAAACACGACCCATATATGTTTTTACACCATCTCATTCACCTCCCACCATACTACTTGAATGTCGATTCCCAGATTCTTATGTCGTGGTTTGATATGGTTTTAAAGTCCAAAGTGATTGCCCATTTAGCACCTAAGTCGACATAACCAAAAATTCAATACTTACCCGTTTTGACTCCAACTTGATTCCACTCACTCCTAATCATTTTTCTAGCCTAATGACATGTTGTTGGCTCAGTTTTAACAACATAGGACAAGTATTACACGATTAAAACCAATTGGCACCCATTTTAAATAACTAGCCGACATATTTACAAATATGTCGACACCCATTGTTTTCCCTCACTCTCACAACCCCTAAAAATCTTCTAAAATGTCAGTAGATCTATCTAAATCCAACATTCCCTGACATTGACAGAGTAGGAACAAGTGGAAGATGTTTTGTGAACATTTCAACTCTATACGTATACATATATACGTATAACATATTCTCACCATTACCATCTCTCATCCCATCTTCCTTGATACTTTTCTAATTCCTTTTGATCAGTAAAGAACTCACAAAGAACCAGAAACCATCCCCATGCTCCATTCCTAGCTTGTCCGAAAAGTATAAGGTGTGTATTATATATATATATATATATATATATATATATATATATATATATATATATATATATATATATATATATATATATATATATATATATATATATATACGCACTTATTGATTTTTGCAACGTGTGATTTTATCCTCATGATCTAGCTAATCTCACACGACTCTCTACCACCCTAGAGGTGTTGTGAGTTCCTCTTGATCATCTTTAATTCATATCCCATGTTTTTACAATTCCATGCAACATATTTTTCCATTTTCGAACGTATATACTTCATTACTATAATTACGTACTATGTTTATATATATAACCCAAATCGTGATTTGCCTCCCTTATGGAAGGCCTAGGGATCACGAAATTTAATCACATCTCATTTATATTATTGTTTCACACTCATTCGAACCCATTTGAACCCTTGTTATACACGTACAAAATTTAGAAAACAATAAAAATTTAATAAGTGTTTACTAGTTGGAAATATGTCTCAAGTCGCGCCTATTTGCCCTTGTAAAACAAAATCTAACTTAACGACACCCCAATGTTTTTTCAACATCTAATAGACCCTACTATAAGCTACAAGTTTCATGAATATAACGTGTAAAGATAATCTCGTTTGAACCTTAAAAAAAAAGCCAAGTTGAATCACTACACACGTATGAAACACAAATACTTATAATTTTTCTAAGTCTTTTTCAACCAGAAAAGTCCTCCAGGTCGTGACTTAAATGGCCCCATAAAACAAAAATTCACTTAACGAGCGTACTATATTTTTACACGATCCATTAGACCACGTTACTAGCTACATGTTTCGTATTTATACTTTGTAATAATGAGCATGTTTGTTCACCGAAGCGTTAGTCAACGTCGACCATTTCAAACAAGACAAGTTATCATGCGCGATCGTGAAGAAGCTCATAACCGTTTGATGCGAGATTATTTTAATGAGAATCCCCGTTGGCCGCAACCAAGAGTTTTCAAACAACGTTTCCGAATGTCTAAAAGGTTGTTCTTACGTTTGCGTGACGATTTGAAAAGGGAAGTCGGGTACTTTAAACAAAAATCCGATGCACTAGGGAAGCTTGGATTCACCACAACGCAAAAGTTGACCGCCGCCTTACGGATTTTGGCGTTCGCACAAACGTCCGACATCAATGACGAGTACTTGCACATGGCGGCTAAAACTATCCGAGACACACTTAGGGAGTTCGCAATCGGTATTATATTTTATTTTTATTTAACGTTTATTTTTAATTAACGTTTATTTATATTTAACGTTTATTTTTATTTAACGTTTAGAATTATTTATCTTTTACATTTAAGCATATGTTTTTAATATTGTAGCTATTGGTGAGATATACGGTCGTCGATACCTTAGAAAACCGACTTGGTTCGACCTACAGAAAATATACGAGGTGCACGAAGACATACATGATCTACCCGGTATGATCGGTAGCATAGATTGTATGCATTGGCAGTGGGAAAGATTTCCTACGGCTTGGCGTGGCCAACACACTCGGGGTGATCAAAAGGGACCGAAGAAGATACTTCAAGCTGTTTGTTCACAAGACCTTTGGTGTTGGCATGCATTCTTTGGCGCAGCCGGATCGAACAATGATCTAAACGTGTTACAACAATCAACTCTCATAGAGGACATTGTTTCAGGTAAAATGTCAACTACATCTTTTTATGCCAATAATAATTACTACCCGTACGGTTATTTTTTGGGCGATGATATATATCCCGAACATAGCTACATCGTAAAGACTTTCACCGACACTGTGGATGAGAAAAGACTGCATTTCAAAAAGAAACAAGAATCGGCAAGAAAAGATATAGAACATTTTTTTTGTGTTCTCAAGCAACGTTGGCATACATAAGTGTTGGTCCCTTTACACTATTAGAGTTAACTAGAAAGTTAATCTATTTCGTGTTATGACTAATACAATGTTTAGGATTAATTCTAACAGTTATAAAACGTGAGTATAAAAACAACAATATTTTTCAACGTTTAAATTCTTATTAGAAATAATTCCAAGAATCTATACCCAAGTGTTTTGCGGAACAAACACTTGGGATTGAATAGACAAGGGTATGGGGTGTCTCCTATCGAAACTCAAGTTTTGCTTGAGTGGTAACAATATACCCACTGAGCTATCTCAGTTTGTTGTATACTCTTTGTAGGAGAGAAGTTCCTTTGTAAAAGTTCAAGACTTTAAATATACAAAGCACACACTAACTTCTCTCCCATCTGATCTATTTATACACAAGTAATCTAAGTATAAGTGATTAAATATAATACAAGTTGTTGAGGTTGCGTGTCTGACAATTACAAATAGTAATTGTCATTTCCAAGAACCAATAGGAAAGGGCTAATAAGACTTTGGGAGTTGTTGGCTGACACTCCATGACTTTTAGCCGCAATAGGGAAGGTTGGATCTGACAAGAGAAGAGTGTTGGGCTGACACTATTATCTTCTCAGATCTTTTCCCTATTGTTCCCGCCTTTTCTTCAGGCGTTGGTTCCTCAGTCTTTCAATCACTTTGTTGGTTGAGGAGACTGGGGTTCAGTGAGTTCTTGTCCAACACTCACTGAACCATCATCTTCTTCTTTGGCTTAAGTCCTACTCAGGAAGTACCGCCTTCCTGAGTAGTGAATCCTTTTTCTTGAATTCGCCTTAAGCATCCTGAAGATGACTCATTGAGAGGCTGTTCTCTCAGTGACTTGAATTGTTCTCGGTTTAAGTTAACACTTAGTTAACTTGTGTCCAAATCATGTTTGAAGCATTCTTGGGTTTTTCATGACCCAACAATCTCCCCCTATTTGGATATAAATTATTCCTAAGTGTTTTGATCAGATATGAGTGAGCTAAAGACTTCTACTCATACTGAATGTACTAGAATATAAATAAGGACACTGAAATAATAAAAACATCATCTTATTGATATCATTTACAAGTCCTAACAAAACTAAGTACAAAAGGGATAGTGGTTGATATTCAGGCAGGTCATCAGTTCAACTTGATTCCAAGGGCTTCAAGCTTGGGCTTCTTTGACTGCAGCTCATGTTGGTCAGGATGTTCATTGATTTTTCTTTTCAGGTCTTGAAAAAACCTCACATTTTCAGGACTCTTGAGTGGAGAGGCCATCATTAGAAAACCAAGCATTGCTTTAATCCCTGAAAAATCTATATCACTCCACCTCTGGAAGGCTTTGTCACCAAACTCATCAATGAAGAACAAACCTCTTTCAGGCTGTTCAATGACCATATTGTTCCTGAAAGGAACACCTTCAGGGAGAGCCCTATTGCAGTCAAGACCAGGAATCTTGATCTCAGGCTCAGCTTCTATCTTCTTTCTTTTCCTTGAAGAAGACTGAGAGGGAGCAGGTTGTGTAGATTCAGGAAGAAGAGATGGAATGCCAAGTTCCTGAGGTGCTGCTGCCAATCTTTCGTACCTCAGACTCAAAGACTTTATCAGATTAGGGACCACAACATTTGATTTCTTTGCTATTAATGGACCCAACTCATCCAATTCAGTGATCCCGAAGTCAGCAAATCTGAAAGGTTTATGAACATCAAAGTTTCTCATGTCAGCACCTCTGTAGACAGTGACAACGGCAGGATTGGTGTTTCTTTGAATATGAACATCAGTGATTGGTTCTGGCTTCAACCTTTCAGTCATATACCACTGATATTTCTTAATCCTATTCTGCCTGATCTCTTCAGCCCGTTTATTTCTTTCCTCCCTTTTCTGCCTGAGAGTGGTCATCTCCTCAGACTGAGCTTTCACAAAGGTCATACCACCTTCTCTTCCTGAGAGATCCTTAGCCTCAAGACCAATTTTCTCAGCCTCTTCATGAACAACCTTGATTAAAGCAGACTTGCTCGCCTTCTCTTCCTCCTTTAACTTCTTCTTTGCTTCCTCTTCCTGAAGATAAGCACTGAGTTCATCAGCTGAGAAGTGGTGAAGAACTCCATCAATTTCATATGGGATCCTGAGTGGTGATTCAGGATCCTTTTCAACCGTGATCGGTGCTGGTTGAGGCTCAGGTTCAGTGAGGATGCCTTTGCCTTTATCTTGATGGGAGGAAGAGGCTTCAGGAATCTCCCCCTCAGTGTGAGAAGGAGGTTGTTGGCTTGAGACTCCAGTGTCTTTCTCCCCCTCAACTGTTGCTTGAGCCATGGTGATAGCAAGAGTTGGAGTCACTGGAGCAGTAGGACCTTTGAAGGCCTGATAGATCTCAGTCATCATTGATTTGATGTCCGAGGTGTCTTTCTGAAGACTTGAGATCTGATCCGCCAGAGAAGCCTGAGAAGCTTCGATGCCTGACATCCTTGACCCAAGAGACCATGCCAAGATGTTTTTCCTGAAGACCCATGGAAGTCCTGATTGAGTCCAAGGAAGTAGTAAGACCCTGAAGCTTAGAATCCTTCAGTAAGCTGAGAAGATCACTGATTTCAGCTGACTGCTTCTGATAAGTCTCAGCAGCCTGAAGGATCTTTTCAGTGAGTACGGGGTCATCCTTGACAGCTGACTGAATAGTTCCAAGGCTGTTGGTGATGCCTTCAAGAGTAAGATTGAACTTCTGGAAATGAAGATCAATAGCTGTCAGGGAGTGTTTGGTGTCTGATTGGATTTCGATCACATCATCATGAAAAGTTTCAACATCTGCCTTCAGGTTGGCATAGTGAACAGCAGCTTCAGTGTGATGATCAAACATCTCATCAGTGAGACCAGTGAAAAGAGCTCTGTTGGTCTTCAGTAGGAATTTGACCAATGTTCTTTCTGTGAGGGGAAGAGAGTTATCATACTTTTGGAGGATGTCCCCAGTACCAGAAGAATCAGAAGACTGAGAACCAGACTTTTCACTTTGGCTTGGAGATGACTGATGTGATTGTTCAGGTTGTTCAAGTTGTATATCAGTTTCCATATCCTCATCTGCCTCAAACATTTCCTCTTCACTCTCTTCCCTGAGCTCTTCATCAGACTCCATAAAAGCCTGAAAGTCCCCCATGGACTCAATACCCAAAAAATCAACCGGCTCCTCTTTATAAAAAGACTTGCCTTCGGTTTGGTCAGGTCCTGACCCCGTTGTCATAATAACTGAGTAGGTTTGCTCAGCCTGACTAGCCATAATAACTTGGGTAGCACCAGCCTGGCTTTTGGGGGCAGTTCCTGAGAGACTGGATCCGCCTGAGGGGTTGATGGGTTCCATATCAGTGGGTTGTTTCTTTCCCTCTGAGTCTTTGTCCCCCTTAGCACCTTCAACTACTGATGGGTGCTTTTCAGTAGTATCACTAGGTACTGATTGTGAAAGTTTGTAGACCCCCTTCCCATCAGGATTGTGCTATCCTTCAGGGGATTTAGGGTCCTTTTCTCCCTGAGATCCTGAGGGTGATTGCTCAGGAACGTTAGCGGGATGTGAATGTTTGTGGGTCCCCTTCTCAGTAAGGTAGTGCTGCCTTACCGATGATTTAGAACCCTTTCCTCCCTTGGGAACTGATTATTTTTTGACAGTTCCTTCATCGGGATGTGAGGGGGTGTGGGTCCTCTTCCCAGTAGGGTGGTGCTGCCCTACCGAGGATTCAGGACCCTTTTCTCCCTTGGGTACTGATTGTGATTTATCAGTACCTTCATCGGGATGTGAGGGGGGAATGCTTCCTGATTCCTTTGACTTGTGTATGTCAGTTGAATCATGTGGAATGGGTGCGCCCGAGGTCACTGAGGATGATTGCTCAGTGACTTCTGTTGGCCTTTGTTTTGAGGTCAAGAGGGTCTCAGAAATGGGTGTCTCAGAGGTCTCGGCCTTTTTCAACCTCTTTTTAAGGTTGAGTTGGTTTTGAGGATCAGTCTCAGTGGCGAGTGGCTTGGGTCTAACCACCTGGCTGGACTGACCCTTCTTTGTCTTCTTCACCTTTTTGGTCGGTGAAGGAACTGGAGAGATAGCGTCATTACCCTGAATGACTGATTGCATGTATTCAGTCAGGGCAATATGTGTAACCTCACTGATGCTACTAGTGAAGTTTGACTTGTGCAGGACGTCAGGCTTCGTACCTTCTGCATCAGTCCTCACATAGTCAGAACCAAGTAGGTCCTGAAGCACACAGGAAAAAAATCTAGGATAGGACATATGCCTTTGCCTATGTTTTCCTGAGAGCTTAGCAACAAGGTCCCGGAAGATTATTCCTCCGATGTCTATTTTTGTACCCTCAAGGAGACTGAACAACATCAATTGTTGTGAAGAGTTCAACTGCTCCGTAGAGGATTTATTTCCACCCAGGACCTGAATGACAAATGTCATCAGTATCTTCCAAATAGGGTGGAACCATGTTTTGACTACTGGAGCCTTTTCCAGTAAGCCTCCCGCAGACGTTGTTGGACGTCTGGGGTCATGAGGTGCAAGAAAGATAAGTTCATTCTTTATGTCCTGATCAGTAGGGTTGGGTGAAAAGGCTTCAGCAAAGTCAAGGCCTGTGGCTTTGATGAATGCTGAGTAGTCAAAGGAGAGGGTTCTACTCCCATTCATCACCGTGAAGGTGATGATCGACTCTTTGGTGTCTTTGGGGCTGGTTGCCACAGCCGTACACCAGAATTCCCTCAAATAGTCATGGTAGATGACTAAGGGGGTGTGGGTGAAAGCCTTTGCAAGAAAACAATTACGAAGATATTTCATAACGTTCTTGTAGGCTGGGTAGATTTGTGGATATGAGAAATTTCCCACCACATTGTTTTTGGTTAGGTCTACACCCTCCAATGTGAAATCCACATTAGGAGCGTATGTCACAGCTTTAGAAGAAGCCATTTGTGGGTAAGTCTGGGTTTGACTAAGGTTAAAGGGTTTCTAAAGCTTAAGAATGCACACACAATTTGTTTTTGAGAATTAAAAATGGCAGAGTTTTGCTTAAGATTCTATAAAAACATGTGTATGTATTCTTCTGGTTGGGGTATTTATAGGAAAGTGGAGATGGGGGTGTTTTGGTCATTTGAGCAATCTTAATTTATTCAAAAAGAATTATTGGAAATTGTTTTGAATAATATGTTTTGGGATCCGCATTTAATGCCAACACTCCACTTTCCTGGTTTGGCGCAACAGTCGAAGTGAACAGTTGAGCAGTTCTGCAAAAGTGCAACTTGCAAAGATGAGTCATCACATATTTGAAATGTGATTGGAGAGGCATTTAATGCCAAGTGGGAATGTGGTGGCCCAGAGGTGGAAGCCAGAAAGGCAAAAAGAACAATTATTCTTGAATTAAATATGTGTTCAGTTACCAACCTCGGACATTTACTAACTAGATACTTAGTGTTAATACAAATAGCGTCTCAAAAACGTTATTTATATTCTTTGATCTTTTATTAGTTTTGTTAATGACAAACAAAAGGAATATCTTTTAGCAAATAATAAATACTAGCTTAAGTCTCTTAAGTACACATTTTACACTTCACATAATAACCAAGAATTACAAGTTTGCTTATTTAGTAACTTGTTTCCTTAAAAGGAAACTTTAATTCTAAAATCATTCCATGACATCATTGCATACATCACATACAATATCTTTGATATATCTTGTTTAGATTTGCAAGATACATAGTTGACATTTGAGGATCTTGGATGATTTGGTAAGATATGGAAGATTTGGTAAGATACAACTAATCCATAGCTGTCATCCTCCCACGGATCCAAGTGTAATGAAGGACGGATCCCTTCTGAGGGATCCGTGAGCTGAAGATCAGCTTGCCTATAAATAGCAAGCTGATCATTTGGCTCTCTCATCACTCATATAGCTTTAACACACATATTCATTCAGTACATATCTTACTAACATCATTCATAGTTGCATTTCACTTTGATCTTTCATTTTGTAGAAAAGAGATCAAGCATTCAAGGATCTACAGAACCGTAATCCTTTAGTTGCATTACTGTGTGATATTGTAGTTTGTTTCACACATCATATCTATCATTTGTAATCAGTGAGTGTGGTTAGTGCTTTAGTCCTTAAAGCACAAAGAGTGTAGGGAGTAGTTGTACCTGTGTAAAGAACTCGACATCTAGCTTAGTGTCGGTAAAGTAAATAGGCGACGTCAGGTTGGTTCTACCTTGTGAAAGAACCCGGTGTTTAGCTTAGTAACGGAAAAGGAAGTAAGCGACGTGTAAAGGTTTTCTCCGCCTAGAAAAGGAGTTTGTTTCTTAGTGAAAGATAAACTCTCGAGTAGGAAACTCGGGGAGTGGAGTAGGGCAAGGAAGAGAGTCCTTGTAGCCGAACCACTATAAACAACAGTGTCGTGTGGTTTGATCTTTCCTCTCTTTATCTTTAGTTTACATTGTGTGATTATTTATTTGTGATTGTTTCCTTTGAAATTAACATATAGTAACAAAGCAAATAAAACTTGAAAAACGGAAAAAACTATTCAACCCCCCTTCTAGTTTTCCACAATTGGCATCAAGAGCTACGTTACTTAAGATCTTTAAAATATATTGTATTTTAAAACTTAAAACGATCCATGGATTTTGAAAACTTTAAAGAAGGGCAATCTATGCAGAGACCACCTCTATTTGAACAAAATTGTTTTATTTATTGGAAAAATCGCTTTGAGACTTATGTAAAGTCAAAGGATATAGATCTATGGTATATTATAGTTGATGGTGATTACAAACCTATTAGTAATAATATTTCGGGTGGTCGGGATGAAGGAGTTTCTCTTACTCGTCACAGTGATGAGCAAAAGAAACTAATTGCCAAAAATAATGAAGCCAAAATGATGCTTTATAATGCCTTACCTAAGAAAGAATATGAAAGAGTTTTTATGTGTAAAACGGCTAAGGATATTTGGCAATCTCTTATTATCACACATCAAGGGAACTCACAAGTAAAAGATAACAAAATTGATCTTCTTGTCCAACAATACGAACAATTTGTTATCTCTGAAGATGAGACCATTGATAGTGCGTTTGCTAAGTTCAATACTATTATTACATCACTTAAAGCACTTGATGAATCTTTTTCTAGAAGAATTTTGTCAGGAAATTTCTAAGAGCACTCCATTCGAAATGGATAGCAAAGGTGACAACTATTGAAGAATCTAAAGATCTCTCAAGCATGACATTGGATGAGCTCATAGGAAACCTAAAAGTTCACGAAATGATTATGGAAAAAGACTCGGAAATTGTCAAAGGCAAAAAGGAGAAGATTAAGTCTATTGCCTTAAAAGCCAAAGTCGAGTCAAGTGATGATGATGAGTCTTGTTCAAACAGTGATGATGAAGAGTATGCCATGGCCGTGAGGGATTTCAAGAAATTCTTCAGGAGACGAGGAAAGTTTGTTAAACCACCTCGTGATGAAAAGAAATCCTCTCGGAAAGATCGTGACGATAAGAAAGGTAAGGTTGATAGGAAATGCTATAGGTGTGGTGACTCCAGTCACTTAATAGGAGAATGTCCAAAGCCTCCAAAGACCAAGTCTCAAAGAGCCTTCGTTAGTAGAGCTTGGAGCGATAGTGAAGGAGATGATGATGATGATGAGCCTAAGAACAACGAAATTGCACTTATGGCTAATGACACAGAAGAGGTACATTCTGATTCATACTCCTCTATAGATGACGAAACCTTAGAAGTAGAATATAACAAACTGTGTGACGCTACTTTAAAAATCATAAACAAAAACAAGTTTTTGAAAACAAAGACAACACTTTTAGAAAATGAAGTATTTTGGCTTAAAGAAAAAGCAATACGAATTGAAAAAGGTAAAGATAGTAAAGAAACGTGTGTGTCTTGTCAAGAACTAAAACTTGAACTAGAAACCTTAAGAACCACACAGGAAGATTTGATCAAACAAAATTCAAAGTTTAAAAGGTTTGATAAAAACTTAAGTTGTGCAGATGAAATAATGAAAATGCAAAAGCTACCTCATGATAAAACAGGACTAGGCTTTATGAAACTAGGAACCTTAAGTGATCATAAGGAACAGACTGTGAATAAAACTGATTCAACCAAGTTGGACACTCACGGATCCGACGGATCCAAAAATTTGAATCCGCCAGGTGTATCCAAAGGATCCGCGAGTACAGAAGTTGAACATAAGGTTCACAAAGTCGACCGTTCCGAGTTTGTTAAAGTTACTAAGAAACCTAACAGTAGTATAATCAATAATAAACATAAACCAGCAGTATCTTTAGGAAGAGGACAAGCTAGAAATGAATATAGAGTTAAAACGGATCAACAGAGACCTCAAATGAGTTTTTCCAAACACCCCTTTCCAAAGAGTATAGTTAATCCACAACACACTTATCAAAATAATTGGAACCAAAACATACCTAGAAACTTTCATGGTCCTGGTTATATGTCATGGAACAATTGTCCACCATTTACATACATAAACCATGATAATGTCATGTTTAACCCAAACGGACCCATGAGATATTGGGGACCAAATGCTTGAGTCTTTTATGAACTTAGGTATGCTTGAAAGTTGATCTTGAACCTGATGAGTGGATCAAAGATAGTGGGTGCTCAAGACACATGACGGGAAACAATAATCTTTTCTCAACCTACCAAGTGTATGACGGAGGTAATGTCACATTCGGTAGCAAGCTTAAAAGTAAAATCATCGGAAAAGGTACAATCTCTCATGACTCTCTATCTATTGATGATGTTGCTTATGTAGATAATTTAGGATTTAATTTACTTAGTATAAGTCAATTGTGCCGCAAAAAGTATAACGTCCTTTTCAGTGAAAATGGAAGTAAAATACTTAAAGATGGCATAACCGTAGGAAAAGGTGTTTTAAAGAATAATGTCTATGTTATGAAATTAGATAAAACACCTAAAGATAAGTTATGTCTTACCTCCTTGGACGAAAACTCAACTCTATGGCATCGACGCTTAGGTCATGCTAATATGAGGCTTATTCAATCTTTGTCATCCAAAGAACTTGTTAGGAACCTACCCAAGTTGAAATATGACCAACACTTTTGTGATGCTTGCAAAATTGGGAAACAAGTACATAATAGCCATAAGGCTAAAAACATGGTATCTACATCTAGATGCCTAGAATTATTACATATGGATTTGTTTGGCCCGTCGGCTATACAAAGTTATGGAGGAATTTTTTACACTTTAGTCATAGTAGATGATTACTCTAGATATACATGGACAAAGTTTTTGAAAACTAAAGATGAGGCATTCGACAAATTTGAAATTCTAAGCAAGAAAATTCAAAATCAAATAAGGAAGTAATATAGTATCTATTAGAACTGACCATGGTCGAGAATTTGACAATGAAATCCAATTTGAAAATTTTTGTGATAATAATGGAATAACTCATAATTTCTCGGCTCCTCGTACACCTCAATCTAATGGTGTAGTAGAACGTAAAAATAGAACAATTCAAGAAATGAGTAGAACTATGTTAAATGAACAAAACATACCACAAAAGTTTTGGTGTCACGCTGTAGATACTTCTACATATATCCTAAATAGAGTTTTAATTAGACAATTCTTAAATAAAACTCCTTATGAAATTTATCGAGGCAAAAAGCCTACATTAGGATATTTTAGAGTTTTTGGAAGCAAGTGCTTCATTTTAAACACAAAGGATTATCTCACTAAGTTCGACCCAAAGTCGTATGAAGGTGTATTTCTTGGGTACTCACAAAACAGTAAAGCATAGATTGTATTAAACAAGGAAACATCAAGAGTCGAGGAATCGTTGAACGTAACATTCAATGAAAGTCCACCTCCCTCTAAGACATCACCTTTGGTAGATGATGACTTAGTTGAAAGTCAAATGGTTAATGATATAGAAAACATTGAAAATGACAATGAACCCGTAAAAGGAGAAATAGTCAATATTAAAGAAACTAAAAGTCATCCATTAGAAAACGTCATAGGAAAACTTAATGAAAGAACATTAAGATCCAAAGCTCAAAATGAAAGTAATTATTTTTGTTTTATTTCAACTGTTGAACCTAAAAATATAGACGAGGCAATAAAAGATGAATCTTGGGTAATTGCTATGCAAGAAGAACTAAATCAATTTATTAGAAATGATGTTTGGACATTGGTCCCTCCACCTAAAAACCAAACCATAATCGGCACCAAATGGGTCTTTAGAAATAAAATGGATGAAAATGGTATAGTATCTAGAAATAAAGCTAGGCTAGTAGCTCAAGGTTACAATCAACAAGAAGGTATAGATTACGATGAAACCTTTGCACCCGTAGCTAGACTTGAGTCTATTAGAATATTACTTGCATATGCATGTGCACATGTTTTTAAGTTATTTCAAATGGATGTTAAAAGTGCTTTCTTAAATGGTTTTATAAATGAAGAAGTATATGTTGCACAACCTCCCGGCTTTGCCGACTTTGAAAAACCAAATTATGTTTTCAAACTTAAGAAAGCTTTATACGGACTTAAGCAAGCACCAAAGGCTTGGTATGATCGACTTAAGACTTTCCTAGTTGACCATAAGTATACCATGGGCCTAGTAGATAATACTCTCTTCACCAAGAAAAAGGGATCACATATTATCATAGTCCAGATATATGTGGATGACATTATATTCGGTTCAACTTGTCAAGAGTTGTGCGACGATTTCTCAAAAATCATGCATGACGAGTTTGAAATGAGTATGATGGGGGAACTAAACTTTTTCTTAGGTCTCCAAATTAAGCAATTAGAAGATGGGATATTCTTCAACCAATCAAAGTATATCAAAGATATGCTTAAGAAGTTTGGTCTTGAAGACTCAAAACCCATGAGAACACCCATGTCCTCCGAAACCAAACTCACTAAGGATGAAGAAAATGAATCCCTAGATAGCACTAAATATAGAGGAATGATTGGTAGTTTACTCTATCTTACGGCTAGTAGGCCTGACATTATGTTTAGTGTTTGTCTATGTGCACGTTTTCAAGAAGATCCAAAAACGTCCCATCTTGAAGCCGTTAAAAGGATATTTAGGTACATCAAAGGTACTATACACTTAGGATTATGGTATCCCAAAAGAACGGGTGTAGAAACCATAGTGTATACTGACTCAGATCATGCAGGTGACTATGTTGATAGGAAAAGTACTAGCGGTATTTGTACTTTTGTAGGATATTGTCTCACATCATGGTTCGCTAAGAAACAAACTGCCCTCGCAATCTCAACAACAGAGGCAGAGTATGTGTCTACAGGAAAGGCGTGCCAACAAGCACTGTGGATGAAACAAGCTCTCGTCGACTATGGAATTGAACTCAACAACATTCCCATTCTTTGCGACAACAAAGGTGCTATCGATCTAAGCAAAAATCCTGTCCAACACGCTAGAACCAAACATATTGAAATACGCCATCACTTACTTCGCGACAATGTACAGATGGGAATCATCTCAATTGAGAAAGTTTCCTCAGAGGACAACATTGCCGATATTCTCACAAAACCACTTAAACGAGAACCTTTCAACTATCTTAGACTTGGATTAGGATTAATGGAACCTAGTGATTAGGAGAAACATTAGTATAAACAATAGTTTAGCCACACACGACTCTAAACCAAAACATGTGTTCTGATCCGCGGATCCAATCGATAACAAGGACGGATCCTTTGTTTTGGATCCGTCGGATCCGTCGCATGCTGAGTTCAGTTTATTATTAAATAAACAAGAACAACTACTATTCATTCCTCACTCCAAAACATATCACCTTACTATACTCGAAACACACTTAATCTCCATCACAATTTAGACCATTTTCTTCCACAAATTTGTGCTTCTAACACCACTGTAAGTATTCTTATCATATTTATACTCCTGATTTGCGTATAGGATTTCCATTTTATGCACAAAACCAAAACTTGGGGTATATGCATAATTCTTGAAAAATCATGAAGCATATTTATTGCATTATACTTAAAAACATGTTTTTCTTAGTTAGGAATTGCATCTCATAGCACATTGTCTTAATTTAACAAAAACCCCATGAAAATTTTTACTAAAATCTTCTAACGACTAGGTAAAATGATCTTTTTTTGAACATTGTTCATACAAATGCAAAAACGTTATCTTTTAGACTTCACTTGCATAATGTCTCTTGAATGCTAAAGGGAATACATAATTAATATGTATTTTCGGGTACATTCAATCGTAGCTACATTGAAATAGGAGCGTTTGGGTTATCTCTCGTTTATAAACAAAACTTGCATAAACTAATTTTTCTTGCATCAAAAGGAGTCGAGATAACCGCACCTCCACATTGTCCCCATGTAGGCACACACTAGGAATTTTACACTTCCTTTGATCATTTTAACTAAAACTATGTAACTTTTGTACTTAGGAAAATCATGCCTCCCGCAACCAACTACGATCACAAAAGAACCGTTAACTACTTACCCGATGTCCACAAAACCAAAGGTCTAACCAATGCACAAATCGAAATTTTCAAAGCCTTAGAGAAAAAGTATGTCCATGAGGGTAGAGTCGTAGATTCATCGTTCTATGAAGGAACACAACTTAGGGAACAATTAGCCGCAATTCGATTTGATTCTCTTTTAGATATAGATGAACTAATTGTTCCTAGGTTCATACTTGAGATCTACGCTAGTGTAGGTCTTAGTTTGAGTGACCAAGGTTACTTAAGTCTTCATTTTACTCTAAATGGAAATCTTGTCAACATCCCTCTTGATCAATTTGGTGAGGTCTTAGGCATTCCAAACCAAGGGACATGTATTTACTCGGACAAATGGTCCTTAACAATCTTAGAATCCAATCTCGATAGGACGGCACCATATGTCACTCCTCTCGAATCAAAAGAAGTGATTAGGGAACATCTCTTCATTCCTAAGAACAACCCCACAAGAATGTATCGTGGTCGGGAAGTTGCTAGAGATCCATTTGCAATGGAGCTTAATGAACTCAAACCCGAATTCAAGAAAATGGAAGATGTCTTAAGGGCTAATGTGATGTGCACCATAGGAAACCGTGATCACATCAATGCTTGTTTGTGTCATATGATGTACAACATCTCTACTCGTCAACCCTTCAATCTTGCTTATTATGTTGCCAAAAGAATGTGTGACATTCCGGTACAAAGCAAGATTGCAATGCCTTATGGTATGCTCTTAACCCGACTCTATAGAGCCTTTGCACCCGCTCGTCCAAACCATTTAGGCTTTGTTCCGGATTACAATGAAATTGAACATACCTTCGTTCCTTTGAGCGACTTTAGGGTTAGTGTTGATAAAGGCAAACGTCCTCGTGTACCAACATCATCCTCATCATCTTCAATGAGTGAAGATGATGGCTTGCCAAATTCTAGGATTCCTCCACCCGAATACTTGAGCCATCTTCCTCCAATTTAAAATGAATCCGCTGAGTATCGTAACATCAAAGGAATGGTGAAAAATCTTGGTCGTTGGATGATGAAATTGCATAAGGGGATGAAGAAGTTGAAGAAGAAGCTTAGTTGATGGAGTGTTTGGTTTTGAAAAATGTTGGATATTGTGATGTTAAACTTCTATGTGTCTCGACTTTATCTGATAATACTTATTATGTATGTGTAATAACTAACATTTGCAGGTAGATAACCATCATGGTTATCAATTTTCCGGGTTATAGCCTATGTTTGGCATAACACCTAAAACGGTAAGTTTCTAAGAACGGATTAAACTATGTACAATCGTGTGTTAATATTATCATATTTAGTTGTTTTGCTATACATATTAGATGTCAAGTAAGGTCTAGGTGAATTTTCGGGTTTTCGTCGAAAAACACGAAATATGACATATGTTCTGTTTAGTTTTTAGTTTTAGACATACGGATCCGGCGGATCCCAAACTTGGGCTCCGCCAAGGCTTATCGTTGGATCCGCCATCCGCCAACTTGCGGATTCGGCGGATCCCTGAATAAGGTTCCGCCTGTGATTCAACTTGGATCCGCAGGTTTCCCAGTAAAATTCTAAAACTTTTTTCGACTTATCCCGATTCTTAAATCTTAGTGTTTAGTATCATTTAGGATTCATTCACTGATCATAATATATCTTAGAATCATTTACGAATTCTTAGAAACTTAGGAACAAAATTTCCCACCAAAATTTAAATTTTTGAATTTTAGGTGTGAGTTACCAAACTGATACAAAGAAGGAACCCTTTTTAGGGATCCGTCAAATCCGTGGAAATATCAAATCATCAGATTTTCCACTCTCTCCTTGTATTAACTGCAAATCTACAACACATTACTCAACCAAAGCTCAATGGATTGACTTCCTTGATATGACCTGCACAAATTTTTGTTCCAAATCATTAGAAACCAACATTCTCTATTGGATTCACATCAAATCCAAACACACAGACTCATAAACCTTCTGTCTATAAATTAGCACTTTAGGATCTTCAATTCACATCACAAACATCTCTTCTCCTGTACATTTTAGCTATCATACTTCACCAAAAGGTATCAATGACAAAATCAAACAACTCCTCCACATCCAAGCCACTAAAACGAACAGCCCGTATGAGTGTGAAACCTTGTTGTTTCATCAACATTCACAACTCATCCTCTGAAGAATCATCACCACTAAACATATCCTCACCCATTGCTAGTGAAAACTTCCTTACTTTATCCACTCCAACTCCCTCACATGTAGTCATAAAAACACCACCTCCTACCATTACTCCTGTAGCAACCACACCACCACCCGCTCCCGCTCCTGCTCCATCACAGTCTGAGAAGTCTGCCTCATCACCATCCTCACCAAAACTCCAACCCATGGAACTATTTAGGACACCACCAACATCTCCACAACCATATCTTGAAGAGTTAGAAGATCTTCCACCTACATCAACCAATCCTCCACCAATAAGTCTTGAAAACTTAGAACCTATGCTATTTCATCCTCTCCATCCGGAGATTCATGGTCCTCTATACCGAGAAGCACCACAACCTCGTCCACAAATACCACCACTATCACCAACTTCAACACTCATCGCCATTGATGAAGCGATGTGGAGCAACATTCCTCAAACACAAGAGGAGATAAGTGCGGAGTTAACACAACTCTATACTCTCTCGGGTATGGTTGACCATCGCCTTCATGAAGCAATGGACATTCAAAACATCCTTATGAACTCCCTCCAAACACCAAAACAACCATCAAACAACAACAACAACCAACCACCATCACCACCACCACCACCACAAAACTTGGAGCCTAGTCTTCCTCCCGACTTCTCAAGTCATTATTGCGCACATTGTGAGAGAACGGCTCACTTGGCCCAAAGGACCAACATCCTGGTCCATGAGCTTCAAAATGAGATGAGGTTCATCTTGAACCATGTTCTTGAACGATTAAACGCCATCTCTCATCCTCCTCAATAGGAGCTTTCTAGACTAGTTGTTAGGACCGTTTAAATTGTTGCTTTAGGACTTTTTATTTCTTTCTAGGATGTCTTTTTATTGTACTTGTAACATCATTTCATCATTGTGACTTTTGTCACAAAATTTTCAATATCTATGAATGTGATATTTTATGCTTATGAGTGATCAACATATTGCATATTATCATTATCATTATGAACTAACATCATTATATAACCTATATTATACCTTGATTATGCTTGCTTTAGGTAAAAATAATGATCAGACACTTAGTTTGACTTTTAAAAGTCAAAACATATTGAAAGGCTTGTTTGGATGAATACTTCACAAGCATTCTACTTCTTCATTGAAGTCATTCATTACTAACACTTCATTTGCAGCATATCATACCCTTCATAGTATACGTTGGTACTCGAGAAGTGAGGAGTATACATCAAGGGGGAGCATCTCATAAGCATTTCATATACTAACCATTTGTTTTGTAGATTCATGCATTATTTCCTTGATTACTCCATCTAGGGGGAGTATAAAACAAGGGGGAGCTTTAAAGTTCTCAAAATCGCATTCCGCTACGCTACTCTTTTTGTTTCGACAAAAAGGGGGAGAAAAGGGACTAAGTTTGCATCAACTGTGATTCATCACAGTACACACATTTTTACAAAACTTTTCTTTAATAAACAAACTTAATATATATTTTTAAGAACTCATGCTATATTTATTCTCTTGCTCAAAAATATACCTTATGTTTTGTCATCAACAAAAAGGGGGAGATTGTTAATACAAATAGCGTCTCAAAAACGTTATTTATATTCTTTGATCTTTTATTAGTTTTGTTAATGACAAACAAAAGGAATATCTTTTAGCAAATAATAAATACTAGCTTAAGTCTCTTAAGTACACATTTTACACTTCACATAATAACCAAGAATTACAAGTTTGCTTATTTAGTAACTTGTTTCCTTAAAAGGAAACTTTAATTCTAAAATCATTCCATGACATCATTGCATACATCACATACAATATCTTTGATATATCTTGTTTAGATTTGCAAGATACATAGTTGACATTTGAGGATCTTGGATGATTTGGTAAGATATGGAAGATTTGGTAAGATACAACTAATCCATAGCTGTCATCCTCCCACGGATCCAAGTGTAATGAAGGACGGATCCCTTCTGAGGGATCCGTGAGCTGAAGATCAGCTTGCCTATAAATAGCAAGCTGATCATTTGGCTCTCTCATCACTCATATAGCTTTAACACACATATTCATTCAGTACATATCTTACTAACATCATTCATAGTTGCATTTCACTTTGATCTTTCATTTTGTAGAAAAGAGATCAAGCATTCAAGGATCTACAGAACCGTAATCCTTTAGTTGCATTACTGTGTGATATTGTAGTTTGTTTCACACATCATATCTATCATTTGTAATCAGTGAGTGTGGTTAGTGCTTTAGTCCTTAAAGCACAAAGAGTGTAGGGAGTAGTTGTACCTGTGTAAAGAACTCGACATCTAGCTTAGTGTCGGTAAAGTAAATAGGCGACGTCAGGTTGGTTCTACCTTGTGAAAGAACCCAGTGTTTACCTTAGTACCGGAAAAGGAAGTAAGCGACGTGTAAAGGTTTTCTCCGCCTAGAAAAGGAGTTTGTTTCTTAGTGAAAGATAAACTCTCGAGTAGGAAACTCGGGGAGTGGAGTAGGGCAAGGAAGAGAGTCCTTGTAGCCGAACCACTATAAACAACAGTGTCGTGTGGTTTGATCTTTCCTCTCTTTATCTTTTGTTTACATTGTGTGATTATTTATTTGTGATTGTTTCCTTTGAAATTAACATATAGTAACAAAGCAAATAAAACTTGAAAAACGGCAAAAACTATTCAACCCCCCTTCTAGTTTTCCACACTTAGAGCATTTAAGTCAGTATTTAATGTCCTTTTCAGGGCCCTGAATGACTCTTCATTCAGTGATAGGTTTTTCAGGGACTTGGGATTAGTCACTGATGATTCAGGAATATGGAAAGATTCCTGAGAAGCAAGGATTCAGGAACTTGGGTTTAGTTCCTGAACCCTCAAGATTTCAGGAACTTGGGTTTAGTTCCTGAGGTTGAGGATTCAGTGAATTAATTCACTGATGAACACATTGAGTCAGGGACCTGAGATGTTAAGAATTTACACTTCAGTTGGTAGGAATCAATCAGTGGACTGATTCTCTATATCCAACATTCCTAATTCAGTAGGAATGAAGTGTAATTTAATGTCACCATTCATGACATGGTCCTTGATGAAATGATATCTGATATCAATGTGTTTTGTTCTCTGATGAAGAACAGGGTTGTTTGAGATTGCAATTGCACTTGTGTTATCACAAAAGATGGGTACCATCTTGTACTGAATTCCATAGTCACTGAGTTGACTTTTCATCCAGAGTACATTTGCACAACAACTAGCTGCTGCAACATATTCAGCCTCAGCTGAGGACAAGGCAACTGATTGTTGCTTCTTGGCACTCCAACAGACTAATTTCCCACCAAGTATTTGGCAAGAGCCTGAGGTGCTTTTTCTGTCCATGTTGCATCTAGCATAGTCAGAGTCTGTGTATCCTTTGAGATCAAGTCCTGAGCACTTTGGATAGTATAATCCAAGGTTAGGAGTGCCCTTCAGGTACCTGAATATCCTTTTCACAGCAGTGACATGAGATTCTCTTGGGTCAGATTGATATCTTGCACATAGACATACTGAGAATTGGATATCAGGCCTTGATGCAAGTTGATACATCAGTGATCCTATCATTCCTCTAAAGAGAGTTTGATTTACTGGTTTACCAGTTAGATTAGGACCAAGGTTGTTTGGGGGGACCATGGGAGTTTTGACTGAGGCACAGTCACTGAGATCATACTTCTTCAGTAGATTCTTTACATACTTCTCTTGACTGATAGTGGTTCCTCTATCAGTCTGTTTGATCTGTAGACCAAGGAAGTATGTTAGTTCTCCCATCATACTCATTTCAAACTTCTTTGCCATTTGTTTTTCAAATTGTTTGCAAAGTTTGAAGCTTGTTGAGCCAAAGATGATGTCATCAACATACACTTGTACTAGTATGACATCATTATTTGTCTTATAGATAAACAATGTGTTGTCTATCTTGCCCCTGACAAATTTGTTTTGGATTAAGAAGGCTGAGAGAGTCTTATACCATGCCCTGGGAGCTTGCTTCAGTCCATAAAGGGCTTTGTTAAGCTTACAGACATGATCAGGAGACTCATGGCTTTCAAATCCAGGAGGTTGCTCAACATAAACTTCTTCTTTCAGTGAACCATTTAAGAATGCACTTTTGACATCCATTTGGTATACCTTGAAGTTCATGTATATAGCAAAAGCAAGGAAGATCCTGATGGCTTCCATCCTTGCTACTGGTGCAAATATTTCTTCATAGTCAATGCCTTCTTGTTGATTATAGCCTTTGGCTACAAGTCTGGCTTTGTTTTTAATGACTATGCCATTTTCATCAGTTTTCTTTTTGAATACCCATTTCATGCCAATGACTGAGACATTCTCAGGACATTTGACCAAGGTCATTACCTTATTTCTGTCAAATTGTTCCAGTTCATCATGCATGGCCTGAACCCAACTTGGATGTTTAAGTGCCTCTTTAACACTTTTGGGTTCAATTGTGGAAATGAAGTCCACAAATAGGCATTCATTGGATGAGGTTGCTCTTAGACTAGCAGCCATGCTCCTGGTGAGCATGCCTTCAGTAGGCTCTCCAATAATATTGACAAGTTCAATGTCCTGAGATCTAGTCCAACTTTCTTGAGGTCCTGGATACTGATTTGAACTTGTGGAGGCCTGATTGGGTAGAGGGGTTGGTTCTGGAGTAGACACATGATCATTGTTTGGATCTTGAGTGTCTATCAGATCACTGAGATTGTTTGGATCTTGAGTATTTTGAACAGGCTGATTGATAACATCAGTGTGTGTATGTGCCTCAACAAACTCAATGATGGTTGGGTTAGGTAGGTTGTGAGGGATTATGTAATAGGAGAGATTTGCATCATCTTGATACTGAGTAGAAGGATCGTTTTCAGACAGATATTCATCAGGAGGATATCTTGAAGAATTATCAATTCCTATCTCTTCTACTGAGGCAGTTGAGAACCTGATTGCATCAGTGCTCTCATCAAAGGTAACATGAAATGTTTCCTCAGTCTGCTGTCTCCTTGTGTTGAACACTTTGAAGGCTTTTGAGACAAGTGAGTGTCCCAGGAAGTATCCATCATCAGCTTTTGCATCAAATTTCCCTAGGTGATCCTTGTGATTATGAATAAACACAGGACACCCAAAGACATGAAAGTAGCTGATGTCAGGGATTCTTCCTTTGAATAACTCATATGGGGTTTTCCCATGTCTCTTGACAATTATGGATCTGTTTTGTGTATAACAGGCAGTTTTGACTGCATCAGTCCAAAAATGGTTGGAAAGGACTGATCCACATAGCATTGTCCTAGCAGCTTCAATGAGTGTTCTGTTTTTCCTTTCAGCAACACCATTTTGTTCAGGTGTGTATGGAGAGGAAAAGTTTTGGGAAATACCTTTCTCATCACAGAAACATTCAAGTTCATTATTTTTGAACTCAGTCCCATTGTCAGTTCTAATTTGTTTGACCTTAATGTCATTTTGATTTTTAATGTTCCTGACAAAGGACATGATTGTTTCAGCTGCCTGACTCTTTTTGATCAGGAAGAATACCCAGGTGTATCTAGAGTATTCATCCACTATGACCAGAGTATACTTCTCATGGTTAACAGACCTTAGACTGACAGGTCCAAATAGATCCATATGGAGAAGATGTAGGCAGTTCCTGATGGAAAAGTTGGTTTTGGTTTTAAAGGATGCTCTGTGATGTAACACCCCCAATTTCGTGATATGCAGCGGAATTTAAATTAGGTGTTACTTCATGGTACAACAGTTGAATAGTAGAAAACGATCACTAATTTGGTCGTTTTAAAAGATTTATCATTCGAATATCAGAGTTTACAAAGTAAGGTCCCCGTGGTTTCAAAGTTTATTAAATATGTTTTCGAATGATATTTATAGCCTTCATAATTATCCATGCTTCTTCGTGCCATCCATGCTCATTGTGATCCTGAGATAAAGACATGCTTAAAACGTCAACACAATGGTTGGTGAGTTCGTGGATTTTGATAGAAAATAACTTTCTTTCAATGAATTTAAAAGGTGTATAGTGGTTGTCGGAATGAATAATAGTTTTTCGTGAAATCAATAATAAGATGCGTTGAATAAAAGAAAATCCACTAATGATTCATGTATGATCTCAAGTGATCATAAGTTTCAGGTTTTAAATGAAGATGAGCTACGTTGCTATATGCTCGTAATGATGTGTTGGGTCAACTTTTAAATGTAACTACATGCCAAGCATTTTGGGTTGTCTTTTGTAGAATTCATGATTTAGTCTCATCTGATAACAGTTAAAGTTCAAGTACATGATTCATGATCATAACACATAGTGAAAATAATAATCTAGCGTCTGAAATCTATCAGTGTAAAGTGGTGGTTTACTAATACAGCTGTATCCTAAGATATATATGAATCATTCATATATTCATAAAGTTATATTGCCCTAAGCCTCATGACACGCAAAACGTTAACAGTTCCGTAAAACGGCGGTGCCCCACCAGGGTTACTGATGGGTGATTAAGCCCTCGTGTTAATAGGTGACTTGCCAATTCCTATTTTTCTCAAATATAGTGTATCGCGACTAAATACGACTAACCATAAGGCATTCCGTCAAAGTATTTAGTGGGATAGGTTGTCAGCCTCTAACAGGTTTCGAAGATGTTCACTATATTCGCGCTCACCGCAGTGATTAATGGCTCATGATAGAGGGACTTTATGGCAATAAAGTAAACTTAGGCAATATAGGTTTCAGGGTGCATGAATTATGCGTAATTTTAGTCTTGGCAATTATTTCTAGTGGAATGTAGAAATATCATAATAAAGTAATAGTACATTCATTTGATATATGGATGTATACAATGAGTCTCAGTGTCATATTACGCCAAGTAGTGGAAAATGTTATCTTCCAAGTTCCGTGTTTAAGCTATGCAAGCAGTTTGTACATACAACGAACATATATTCCTCTCAAAGGTGATTCAAACATGTAAGTCATAGTGGATGATTTTGAGTAAATCATAAGAGTTTTATATAAGTAACTTAAAACAGTTAAAACATGTATCTCCCCCAAAAGAGTTATTAAAACAAGAGTTAAAAGTAGGGGCCACGACTCACCTGGAGCGTATCTGGCAAGATATATTTATTAGATTCATGGGAACGATCACGGAGACATCTTTGATACGAAACCTGAATATAAGGGAAGTCTAAGATTCTGACTTACTACTAATAACGAACGTGGAGCGGATAAATCGTATAGCGATTTGGTTGGTGATGTGAGTGTGTGATATGTTTAAAATGCCTCAAGTTAAAAATATGATATATCTATAATATTATCTTGGTTCTTATCTCAATAGACTCAAGATATTATTTTCTCGAAATATGCTGAAATAATATGCAAGTGAAGTCACTAATATTTCTAATAGCGAAACTTTAAATAATGCATAACTTAAAATAAAACATGCATATGAAATGAAGGGTGAAAAATGGAAAATAAACTAAGAATGTCAAGTGAAATTAAATAGGTCCTTGTCCATTTGCAGATTGTATACTTTTTAGTCTAACTGCGATTGCGTTACGTCGTTAGTCCTCGGTTAAGTTCAAAGTTCATAATAGTCCAAAATTTGTCCATATGTCCATATAAGGCTTGAAGTCCAAAGGTATGTCAATTTAAGTCCTTTATAACCTGTTTTAACAGCTTCAGTTCATAGTTTTCACAGTTGGCAGTTTTAGTCCTTCAAGTCACAGCGCGTTACATTTTTAGTCCTTTTCGTATAAAATCATGGGAAAAATTTATCTGAAAATTTAGGGAGCTTATTCAATCTTATTAAAGCTTAAGTTACTGCTTATTTCTGAAAATACCTTATTTTTAGCTTATTGGTTTTATTAACGAAACATACATAGGCCCGTTAAGAAATCAAGGGGCGAGGGCATGAGAATAGTTTTGGGCTTGGACTTGGGCCATTTTTATGATTCTAAAAATATGCCACATGGGCCTGTTGGGCTGTTTAATCGTAAATTCTTATTGGGCTGAATGTAAGCCCAATCGGAAATTAACTCATTTCTGAAAATGCTATATTTATATTACTAGTGAGTCTGTTTTTAACGAGTGATTTTGAGGGTCGAAAAGATCTTATAAGATCGAACTCAAAATACAAAATAATTAACTAGCTGGGTAGTCTATCGAATGATGCAAAAATAGGTGGTCGTTGCTTGTTCAAATCGTGAGTAAATATGTCCTGAGTTGCGCCAGTCGCACAAGAGCAATTGGAAACATTTGGAAATAATCCAAGTCATTTTTAAGGCAGTTGAGTAGTGTTTAAAAAGATCAAGTTGTGATTATTACTTCGAGTTGTCTAAGTAAGAAGAGTAGTTAACTAAATCGTCTAACCGGTCGTATGAAGATAAGACTTGGTTGTTAAATTGGTAGTCGAGTTGTATGGTCACCTTTAAGGTGGCGTAAGGACTGTTTTATCGGTACAAAATTTCCTAAGTGTTTCTCAGCGTGTGATATGTAGTGTTTATGCGTTTACTTGGGTCATTTTTGAGGGTCGATTCGTGGGTTTTATTATATATTGTATAAACGAAAAACTTAGTTTGCTAGGTGGTTAGACAGGTCGTGCAAAGAAGAATGTGATTGTTTTGTTGGGTTGTGAAATATACAAACGTTTTTAAGGCCACTAGGGGCGTTTTTCTGTAAAAAGGCACTTAGATCATTCTAAGTGTTTTTTCCATTTTTCTTATACGTGTAATATTAAAGTTATTGTGTGTTCATATGATGCATGGAGAGAGTTGGGTTATACGTAAGGATTGAGATACACATGAGAACGAAACCAAAAAAAAATGTCATGCATGCATGATATGACTTTAATATGGACGTTAGAAGTGGGGTTGGAGATTACTTACAATGCCAAAAATGATGGGTTATACCACTGAGACGAATAGAAACACAACTCGTCCAAGAACTAAACCGAATATATTAGAAACATTCTTTCGACTTGTTTTCTTGAATCCGATTGACAAGAACAGCTTCTGAACTTCAAGGCTTGATGAAACTGAGTTATAGGGTTTGGGAAATGTTTATGTTTACATGCAAGTGAGTGGGTGGGAGATAGTGAAGGGATAGTGATGTTTAGTTGGTAGCACAAGGACGACATGAAAGGCAGCATGCTCAGATGATCTTCTCACTCGATTAGCTTCTTAACTTGGGATGGTATACTTCCTAGTTTTTAAGGTGTATTGTGGGAGTGAAAGGAGTGAATGTTAGGTAGTGTAAGGTAGGTAGAAGGTGTAAGATTTATAGAAGGAATTGTACACGTTTTGTTTTCACTCAATCATTGTTGACACTGTAGAGAATGGGACACTTATGATAGTTTTACTGACAAATGAAGATATTTGATAGATTTCATGAAAGATAACCTTATCCTTTGTTTGTTGGGTTACTTGTATACACGTTTCATTTCATACAAGTTCTAAAAATGAGGATAGCGAACTATACGAGTCTGCTGTGAACCTAGTCAAATTCTGGTCATCCGATTATGTTGAAAATATCATTAGGAGTACGTAGGAAAAAGTGGGGAATGATTTGGTGGAGTTTCGATAGGTTACGTATATCGGATGGGGTTAAAATGGGACAAACAATTGAGTCTTATAAATCTTAGCAATGTTCGACTTCAATTTCTGGAATTTGGCACATGCAAATTCTAGTGGGTCGTCATCGAGGAGGTGCAAAAATATTCGAGGGCCGTGTTTAGTATTTGAGAGAACACAAGTCATTTTAGATAGCATTTGGCTTTTCGATTACACCTAGAGTTATAAGAGAAAATTGGTTTTTATTTGGGCCAGTGTCGTGGGAGGTGATGGGCTTGGCAGAAAAGTCCGGTTGGGTTGAGAGTCCGATTGGTTTGTATTGTGTAACATGGCTTGTGTAATTAAATGTAATAAGTTTAATATTAGTGTTAGTTAATGAAATATGTAAGAATATGTTTAGAGTAGATTGTGTGATTAGTGGTAATTAAATAGTAATTAGTGATATTTGCCATTTGTGATTTATGAAACATTAATCCTTGTGAAGTGGTTACATTTCGTAATATAAGTCGTGGTCTAGTGTCAACATTTGGTAATTGTTGTGATATCGTGTTGCGGTGAAAATAATATAACAAGAAAATTTTAAATTTTCCCATAAAAATGGGTTTTGTTAAACGGTAAGTCGAGGTTATTATTAATTTCCAAAGATTATCATAACGGATTTTCGTAGGATCTTACATGTGATGTTTACCTTTTTCACAAGCTGAGCATGGTTTATCCTTAGAAAACACAAGAGATGGTAAGCCAAGGACCTTGTTTTGTTTTACAAGATTGTTAATGTTCTTAAAGTTTAGGTGGGTGAGTCTCTTATGCCAGAGCCAGTTGAGTGTATCAGTGGCCTTAGCAAAGAGACAAGTTCCATCCTGAGTTAGACTGGACATGTCTAGTACATAAACATCTTGTCTTCTTGGTGCAATGAGGACAATTTCCTTATTTGCATTGAAGATGGTTCCTTGCTTATCATCAAACTGAACTATGTATTTTGCATCACATAGTTGACTGACACTGATCAGATTATACTTAAGACCATTTACATATGCTATCCTAGTAAAGACAATACCATTGCAGTTTACTGAACCATAACCTTCAGTGAGACATGATGAATTATCAGCAAATATCACTTTGGGTCCTGGTTCTTCCACATATTTGTGCAGACACTCCTTAACACCAGTCATGCTCCTTGAACATCCACTGTCTAGATGCCAAATAGGATCCCTGGCATGCTTCTGCACAAATAGTAAACTAGGTCAGTTCTTTCTAGGACTCCATTTAGTGGAGGGTTTGGTATTATAGGTCTTTATGAACGTATTAATTGATTCATGGTCAGAGGTTGAGTGGACTGAGCTACCACATGTTTTGCATTTGGTTGCAGGGGTAGCCTCAGTAGTCTGAGAGGATTGTTTCATTCCTCTTCTTGACTGAATGACCTTCTCTTTTCCTGAGGATTTCTGAGTGGAACTTCCACTAGATTCACAATGTATGTCATATTGACAATCCTCAGGGTGGTGGTCATTGAATCCACACAAAGGGCAGGGTGGAAAAGGCTTGGCCTTTTGCTTCTGTTTCTGCTTAGAATCAGAAGGGTAGTTCAGGCACTGAGCCTTAAGTCCTGAAAAGTTTGACATGACTGAGCATTGTTTATGATCAGAGGTCCTGTGATCTTCCTTTTTGCAAATCATGCAATAAAGGACTCTATAGCAATCATCAGTGAGATGATTTGTATAGTTGCATAGCTCACATCTTTTCAGGGGTTTTGTGGGTTTGGGTTTGGTCTTTGAGGAAGTTGGTCTTAGTTCCTTCTTGGATTGAGAAGATTTATCAGACGATGCAATCTTCTCTCCTAGCTTCTTGACCATTTCAGCCAACTGATCAAATTTTGAGTCAGGGCTTTGGGTTGTTTCTTTAGAAGGGACTGAAGTTGATGAGTCATCAGTATTTACTGAGACATCAAGGTTTGCTCTCTTCAGAATGGTCGTTCCCCTTCCTGATCTCTCCTTTGGAGAGTGTGGTGAGAAGACCATAGGTGGGAGGCCTAAGTTAGGTGCAGCACCCTGAAGGGTATTTAGTGGAGGAAGTGGAGGGTATGATTCTGATTCAGACTCATTCAAGGACTCAGTGATTGGTTCAGTGAGTTCAAGCTTACTGAGTTTTTCAGTGAGTCCAAGCATATTTTTCAAAGCCTGACTTTCAGGAAGCAAGATCTTTCCAGTCTCAAAGTTTGGTAACTTACTGACTGGGTTGTCCCTGACAATCCAGTCATTTGACTTGGGAAGCAATTCTTGCTCAAAAGATATGCCAGCTGGAACAAAGTTTATTTCATTTTCACACACAATTGGATCAACCATAAGAGGGTCAATGCCAATGGTTTTCTGAGAGATTAATCCCACAGTGTCAAAAACCTTAGGGTTCTTCTTGGTCCAGCTTTGAATGATACCCTTTTCTTTGTTAAGTTCAGTTTGAAGGACTTGGTTTTGTTTCAAAATCTCAGTGTTCTGAATTTGTAGAGTTATTGTTTCTAGTTTGGCTTGCTTAAGTACAAGCAGTTCATCTCTACATTTGTTCAATTCTGACACAATATTGTTATATTTTGACAAGAAGTTAAGCCTTTGTTCCTCAACAAACTTTAAATCAACACAAATATAATTCATGTAAGACTGCCAATCAGAATCATCATCCATAGAAAGTAAAGTATTTACCTTCTTCATGGTGATGTTGACCCACTCTCCATTTCTAGCATGGCCTTTTCCCACAGCCACCTGATCCTCTTCAGAAAGTGCCATCAGTGCACTAACTCTTATCTCTTCATCTGAGGAAACCTCTTCATCATCCCAATCATATGCTTCAGCTATTAAAACCTTGTTCTTTGTCTGAATAGGTTTAGATATTTGAGCAGCCTGAGGCAATATGGGGTTAGTTTCAAGAAGTGCAAGTTTAGCTTTGATATTCCTATATTTTGTTTCAAAATCCTTTTGACCCTTGTTTTGGAATTGTTGGGTGGACTGAAACATTTTAGGTTGAAACTTGCTAGTTCCTGAAAATTTGTAAGAAGGTTCTGAGATAGTTTTAGAATAACAGTCCCTGGCAAAATGACCCTTTTTACCACATTTAAAGCATTCAGTGGTCTCATTTGCTTTTGATTTTGTAAAGTTGGACTGATTTCTTTTGATGAAACGTTTTGAACTAGCAAGGAGTGCCCTTTCTTGGAATTCCAAGTTCAGGTCATTCAGGTACTCCTCATCAGTCCTTTCATCAATTTCTTCTTCAGAATCCTCTTGAATATCCTGCACAACACCATTAGAATATAAAGCAGTTGATATGGGTGTGGAGGTTAAGGCCTTTTTGGACTCAAAGGCTTTTGAGTCAGGGTATCTCCTTGAGATCAAGTTGTCTTCATAGACAAACTTCTCATAAATTTCAGGGAGCTCAAGGGTCTGAATGTGGTTAGCATTCCTCAGGCCTTGTGAGAAGTTGAGCCACTTCTCAGGGAGACTGTTGACAAAGCCAACATTTGTCTCATGTTTGGACAGTACAACACCGTCATTTGATAATTCATTTATCAAAGTCTTGTATCTGGTGTAGGTCTGTGAGAGACTTTCAGAGTTTTTTGCCTTGAAAGTATTATACTCAAGTTTAAGGTCCATGACCCTATTTTTCTTGGTATCTGAGGGACCTTCAAAGCTGTTTACCAAGTCATCCCAAGTTTGCTTGGCTGTTAGACAGTTGATGACTGATTCCATTATATCGTCAGGAAGACATGATATAAGGATGCTTTTCAGGCGTTGATCTTGATTGACCACCCTCCTCTCATCAATGGTCCATTGGGCCTCAGGTTTGTTTAGCCTTGTGCCAGTCTTTGGGACAAATGGGCCATCCCTGATACAGGTGATGTAGTAGGGTTTCATACTAGTAAGATAGCAAATCATACGCTTCTTCCATTTGCTAAATTTCCCAGCTTCAAGTCTGGGTGCAACAGCTGAGTAGCTACCACCCTTTTTGTCGACTAGCTGGGGTACATTGATATCAGTCATAGTAGGATCTTGGTTTTAAAAACCTAGAGCACTCTTGGTTAGTTTAAAAGATTTTATAAACCAGAGGCTCTGATACCACTTGTTGGTCCCTTTACACTATTAGAGTTAACTAGAAAGTTAATCTATTTCGTGTTATGACTAATACAATGTTTAGGATTAATTCTAACAGTTATAAAACGTGAGTATAAAAACAACAATATTTTTCAACGTTTAAATTCTTATTAGAAATAATTCCAAGAATCTATACCCAAGTGTTTTGCGGAACAAACACTTGGGATTGAATAGACAAGGGTATGGGGTGTCTCCTATCGAAACTCAAGTTTTGCTTGAGTGGTAACAATATACCCACTGAGCTATCTCAGTGAGTTGTATACTCTTTGTAGGAGAGAAGTTCCTTTGTAAAAGTTCAAGACTTTAAATATACAAAGTGATGAGGCGAAAAGTGTACCGCTTTTAAGGGGTCATTTAAGCCCGAAATCGTATTTATTTGATCAAATATTGCCCTAAATCGTTCCTTTTGTCATTTTAGGTACTTTTGAGGAGAAATCTGGAAAAGGAGGCATTTTGGACGTTTTTGGAGCATTAAAGTGAAGAAAACGGCAAAGTCTCAAGAATCGGCTAAAAGTTACTCTTGACGGCGTCACAATTAACATGGGACGGCGTCATACCTTGGCAAGAAAAGTTGGATGTGAAATTTACTCATGACGGGCCAGTGAGTTTGCATGAGAATTCTGACGGCGTCACGCTTTAACTAAATCAAGGGCGTCACGGCTTAAATCATAAGGGGACGGCGTCACGTTTAGGATCCGACGGCGTCAAGCCTTGATAAGCCAGAATGGATTTTTGAAGAGCTAAAGAGGGACGGCGTCAAGATGGTCATCCGGGAACCCTAAAAGCGGCGAGGTGACGGCGTCACAATGCATAAGGTGACGCCGTCAGATGTCAAAGTCTATATATAGTTTTCTAATTTTTTGTCATTAAGAGAGAGCTTAGTGTGTGGAATTTTGGGATAAAACCCTAAGACGATTTTAGCTACTTTTTCAGGGCTTTTTGCCCTGAGATCTTCCATGTTTCATTGAAAGATAAGTTATCAATTAATCATTCAATATGTCTATGTGTTGTTTGATTCTATCTTATGCTTGTCTTTTGTTTAACATGTTAGGCTAATTTTATCTTGTGTTTGCTTAGATCTAATGAAACCTAGCTATTGATTATTGGTTGTTAGTGTGTTGTTAGTTGTATTGGATGATTGTTTATCTATGTTAGGCTTAAGAAAACTGGCTAACTTCCTATTCGGTAACTTGCTTGAACGTCTTAAGAAACATGAACCAAACGCGTACTAAAGGTTTTTATGGTTGTATTTAATGCACAAGCGAATTCTAGTGATCCCATGTTAGGAGCTTCCTAGCCGGCTCGACATAGGAGTGAAGTAGGAGCTTGTAGAGTTTGGGGAAGTAAGTACGCCACCCCACGAATGGTATTAAGGAATACACCCGTCATCCACGCGACTAATACACACTAATTAACCGGTAAAAGATAGTTAGGGAGTAAGGAAATCTAAGTAAACACATTTCTCTACACATAAGTTTCTCACCACTTTTTATTTTCATTTATTTTATTTTATTTGCATTTGTAGTAATTTGGGTTAGTTGACTAGCAACTAATTCCGCCCACTCCTTCAAAACCCGAGATTTTACTTGCTTTCATAAAATTATAAAAAACATAAAAAGAATCTTCCTCAACCCTTAGACCTAATTAGAGTAGCCTTTCACACCTAACGAACACTATTCCCTGTGGAGAACGATCAATCCCCCGTACTTACCACTACACTATACTACATCGGTCAGGTACACTGCCTGGTGGGGTTGTAAGCCTCTTGAGATCCCTCGAGAGGTAAAACCTGTTGTAAGGTTGCAAAACCCACGCATCAAGTTTTTGGCGCCGCTGCCGGGGAATAGTTATTGTTTAGGTTGAATTTTTATTTCTATTAGGTCTACTCACTAGATTCCTTTCTAGTGAGATTTTTATTTTATTTTTCTAGGTTTTCTTTAGTCTATCTATTTTCTTTGTGCTTTTGTTCGTAACAAATTCTCATTGACTATTCAGTTTGCCATTATGGAAAACGCGAATCCACCCCTTACACCTGGCGAAGTAGCTTTGTTGCGTAGCCAACTTGAGAATGAGATTAGTGAGCTCAGGGAGCTCAGTAGAGTGATTGATATTGAGCTTGATTATGCCTTGAACAACTTAGGGACCGCCATATACTCAGATAATTACTTAGTACGTAATAATCTTACGGTTGATAAGTTGGTTGAGAAAATTGAGGAAGTAAAGGTAGATCCTAGGTTGGATGATTGTTTCAACGAATACCCCACTAAGGAGGAGATTGCTTACTATAACAACCTAGTTGATAACCCTCGACCACCTTTTGTTAGAATTGACCCAAAGATTAAGAGAGGTGATCCCGGGAATGTGAAGATACCATGTATGATTGGGTATCAATACGTTGAGCATGCTTACATTGACTGTGAATCCCCAATCAACGTTATGTCCTCAGGCCTTTATAGCCAAATCATAAATACACCACTTGAGCCTAGGATGGACCCCAAATGTCCAGGCGGAGTTTGCAACTTCGTTGGAAGGATTAAGGACATACATATCCTTGTTGGGAACTTTACCTTTATCACCAACTTCATGATTTTAGAAGATATGGCAAGTGTTGTTGACTGCCGCCTATCTCGCGTTGTGTTAGGTAAGCCATTTATCGAAGCATCCAATTTAAGGTATGACCGTTCGAAAGGCACGGTTCAGTTTTCTAATCACATAGATAGGATCACATATAGGATGCCTTATCGGGTTAAAGAATTTCGTTTTGTGCCTCGATTTAACATGGACAACATTGGTGCGATTGAGGACATCAATGAAGAGGATAAAGAAAAAGGCATGGACCATGTTTGGAATAAGAGAAGCCTTTATTATAAAGATTGCTTAAACCTTGGACCTAAATACAAAATTGATATGGAGGTTGTTAGGATGATTAGAGGGGCAATTGAGAAGCAAAACGGAAAAACGTAGACCCCGTGACTTTGAGTCTAGCTACAAGACTCGTTAATAAAGAAAGGCGCTTCTTGGGAGGCAACCCAAGCTTTATTTATTTTATTTGCTTTGTGTGTTTATTTGTTTGTTTGTTTGTTTTATTTGTTCCGTATGTATGTTTAATTTTTATCATTATTGATTCATGTTCAAAAGTAATTTGTGAAAATGCTTTATTTTGTTTTTAACTTCGTCTTAACTACATATAAAGGTATTTTGCAAAAGATAAGTGTAAGGGAAATCTAAATCGGTTTATTAGAACACAAATTAACATGAATCGTAATAATATTGAATTAACATACATATTCGTATTTGTTTGAGTCAAATGCTTGTATCGAGTCATAATGATGTTTTGCAGGATTTCCAGGAAGTAAGGTAAAGGTTTTTTCCAGAAATTTTCCGGAAACTTAAAATGAAAATTTTTGTCAGGTCATTTCTGACGGCGTCAGGGGTTATAACCTGACGGCGTCAGATTTAATTTACAGAAATTTTTGAAATTTTTGTTTTTAAAAAGTTTTTATTAAAATCTCCAACTTATAATCTCCAGGAATCTGCAAAGTTATCATTCCACAAGCATTATATCCTTATATATAGATTTTATCCCGCCGATGTTATGCAGGTTTTCGTGTTTGTTTTCTCAGGTTCAACAGGTTATTTTGGACAAGGAAATGTTTTGAATCAAGCTTATGGCGATGCATTAGTCATGGAGCTTCAACATTCTCTTTGGAGGAAGATTTAACCGTGTAATTTCATTATCCAACGAGCGAATCAGGGGAGTATTTGATTTCATTCTTTTACTTTATGCTTTTACATCTTGTTATTTGAACATTGGGGACAATGTTCATCTTAAGTGTAAGGGGAGGGTAAAAGTACGATTTTTGAGAATACAATTGTGCTTGATTTTTGTTTGTTTGATAGTAGATGTGTAATAAAACTGAGAGAAATACTTGTTAAGGTAATTTTAGTGCCAAATTTAAAATTTTTTACAACATATAGGAGTGAAACTTTGATCTTAATGAGCGTCTCACGAATAGGAGTTATATGACTAGCACAAAAACCGTACCACTAAAAAATTTTCCACCCCCAAATATGTGAGGTTCGCCCCTAGAATTGGTAGGAAAAGCATTTATGCTATGATGTGTGTACCGGTAGCACTTAGATTCTAGAACTTGCGTTAGGACCATTCCAAGGCCACAAGTGAGACTACATTCGTGTAGTTAGATTTACTACATGATAAGAGGCATTAGGATTAACCCATTGTTTTACACCTGTGTTTTTGTTATAATTACTTTGGCTACATTGGTCAAGTAATTCTCCCACACCCTTTGCGTTGTACTCATTTTTAGTACACGATACCCCTAGTACACCCCTCAGAGCCTATCTTTTCGTTTCGACCTTTAAGCATTTTACTTAAAGGAAGAATTTGTTACACCCCACTAAAATGTACACCCAAATCGCCTTAGCCTACCTTGTATGCACTCATTTTTAGTGCATTATTGTTACAACATTTGTTTAAACCCAAGTTAATTATCTAATTGATTACATGGTTGCTAAGTCGAGTCATATCCTTGTACATATTGTTTTGGGATGATTGGGACTCATGGGCAAAGTACTAGTGTTATGGAGTAATGGGGAAGAACATCATTTATTACCCCCATATGTGCTAAATGTTTTAAAAGTACTCCAAGTTTTTCAATTATCTTAATTCGAGTCATTAGAATAGTTATTTGTAAAGTTATGTAAAAGTTCAAGTGTAAGGGGATGCAACGCCCCTATGATGTATTATTTTGGATGGTAGGGCAAGAGTGTATGCAAAAAAAAAAAAAAAAAAAAAAAAAAAAAAAAAAAAAAAAAAAAAAAAAATCAAGAAAAATACAAAAAAAAAAATGAGAAAAAGAAAAGTAGAAAAAACATACGGACTACCATCCCGTTTCATTTTATGTTTATTTTATGTTTATGTTTTGTTATTTTCTTTCATTAGCTTAAGATCGAGTCTAGTCTTGGCTTAGCAACGTTGTATAGTACATGTAATTGATCAAGATTTTTAACTCGCCACCAGTAAAATATCCTTTATCCAACCAAACCGTGTTTTCCTTTTCCCTACACCTAACGTTATAACCCATTTAAAAGCCCTCTTTGATAGTTTATCTTAGGTGCTTACGCCTAGTGGAGGAGGTTTTCGATCCTTTCCCAAGCCTATGGTAATCTATTTGCTATGACAGGTAGTGAGAGATATTTTCCGTTTTCATTTATGAGATTTATTTTGATGACACTTGAGAGATGTGAGTATCTAAACACTACTTGTGAGGTGCTAGTATGTAATCTCCGTGCTTATTATGATTGAAGTGGAACGATTATTTGTTGTAATTACTTTTATGTTTGCATTAAATGACCCCTAACTTGTATTTTGATTAGAATAAAAGCGCATTTGCTTGAGGACAAGCAAATCTCAAGTGTAAGGGTATTTGATGAGGCGAAAAGTGTACCGCTTTTAAGGGGTCATTTAAGCCCGAAATCGTATTTATTTGATCAAATATTGCCCTAAATCGTTCCTTTTGTCATTTTAGGTACTTTTGAGGAGAAATCTGGAAAAGGAGGCATTTTGGACGTTTTTGGAGCATTAAAGTGAAGAAAACGGCAAAGTCTCAAGAATCGGCTAAAAGTTACTCTTGACGGCGTCACAATTAACATGGGACGGCGTCATACCTTGGCAAGAAAAGTTGGATGTGAAATTTACTCATGACGGGCCAGTGAGTTTGCATGAGAATTCTGACGGCGTCACGCTTTAACTAAATCAAGGGCGTCACGGCTTAAATCATAAGGGGACGGCGTCACGTTTAGGATCCGACGGCGTCAAGCCTTGATAAGCCAGAATGGATTTTTGAAGAGCTAAAGAGGGACGGCGTCAAGATGGTCATCCGGGAACCCTAAAAGCGGCGAGGTGACGGCGTCACAATGCATAAGGTGACGCCGTCAGATGTCAAAGTCTATATATAGTTTTCTAATTTTTTGTCATTAAGAGAGAGCTTAGTGTGTGGAATTTTGGGATAAAACCCTAAGACGATTTTAGCTACTTTTTCAGGGCTTTTTGCCCTGAGATCTTCCATGTTTCATTGAAAGATAAGTTATCAATTAATCATTCAATATGTCTATGTGTTGTTTGATTCTATCTTATGCTTGTCTTTTGTTTAACATGTTAGGCTAATTTTATCTTGTGTTTGCTTAGATCTAATGAAACCTAGCTATTGATTATTGGTTGTTAGTGTGTTGTTAGTTGTATTGGATGATTGTTTATCTATGTTAGGCTTAAGAAAACTGGCTAACTTCCTATTCGGTAACTTGCTTGAACGTCTTAAGAAACATGAACCAAACGCGTACTAAAGGTTTTTATGGTTGTATTTAATGCACAAGCGAATTCTAGTGATCCCATGTTAGGAGCTTCCTAGCCGGCTCGACATAGGAGTGAAGTAGGAGCTTGTAGAGTTTGGGGAAGTAAGTACGCCACCCCACGAATGGTATTAAGGAATACACCCGTCATCCACGCGACTAATACACACTAATTAACCGGTAAAAGATAGTTAGGGAGTAAGGAAATCTAAGTAAACACATTTCTCTACACATAAGTTTCTCACCACTTTTTATTTTCATTTATTTTATTTTATTTGCATTTGTAGTAATTTGGGTTAGTTGACTAGCAACTAATTCCGCCCACTCCTTCAAAACCCGAGATTTTACTTGCTTTCATAAAATTATAAAAAACATAAAAAGAATCTTCCTCAACCCTTAGACCTAATTAGAGTAGCCTTTCACACCTAACGAACACTATTCCCTGTGGAGAACGATCAATCCCCCGTACTTACCACTACACTATACTACATCGGTCAGGTACACTGCCTGGTGGGGTTGTAAGCCTCTTGAGATCCCTCGAGAGGTAAAACCTGTTGTAAGGTTGCAAAACCCACGCATCACAAAGCACACACTAACTTCTCTCCCATCTGATCTATTTATACACAAGTAATCTAAGTATAAGTGATTAAATATAATACAAGTTGTTGAGGTTGCGTGTCTGACAATACAAATAGTAATTGTCATTTCCAAGAACCAATAGGAAAAGGGCTAATAAGACTTTGGGAGTTGTTGGCTGACACTCCATGACTTTTAGCCGCAATAGGGAAGTTTGGATCTGACAAGAGAAGAGTGTTGGGCTGACACTATTATCTTCTCAGATCTTTTCCCTATTGTTCCCGCCTTTTCTTCAGGCGTTGGTTCCTCAGTCTTTCAATCACTTTGTTGGTTGAGGAGACTGGGGTTCAGTGAGTTCTTGTCCAACACTCACTGAACCATCATCTTCTTCTTTGGCTTAAGTCCTACTCAGGAAGTACCGCCTTCCTGAGTAGTGAATCCTTCTTCTTGAATTCGCCTTAAGCATCCTGAAGATGACTCACTGAGAGGCTGTTCTCTCAGTGACTTGAATTGTTCTCGGTTTAAGTTAACACTTAGTTAATTTGTGTCCAAATCATGTTTGAAGCATTCTTGGGTTTTTCATGACCCAACAATAAGGACTTCTTTCAAATTATGGTCGACTGAAACGATGGAGTACATTATGGAAGCATGTATCATTTTACATAATATGATTTTGGAAGATGAGGGTAACGCATACTGTAAAGATTAAAGACCCGAAGCAGTGGAAGAAGATGAAAATAGAGAATAAGCACCCATGGAAGTCAGATTACAAAACAGCAGGTATATGCGAAGTGCCGACGTTCATAATTCTCTTAAGGCGGATTTGGTAGAGCATATTTGGGGACGAAAGCAACGTAGGGTACGCAATGGTGAAGTTGAGGATGAAGAAATAGCCAACGAAGAGGTTGAAGACTTGGGTGACGAGACAGTTGTAGAGTTGAGTGACGACGAGGAAGATTATTATGCGAGTGACGACTACGACGACGCGTACTATAGCGACGATTGAATTATTTTATGTTTATGTTGTGTTATTTCTAAATTTAGAATAATTTGTAATAAATTTATTTAGGAAAAAAATAATTTGTAATAATTTGTAATAAATTTGAAGAAATAAAAAAAGGGGCGTTGAACCATTACCCCCATTTAGCTTCAACACCCAAATTCTCTCACTGCCACTTGTCGACATTTGGCCTAACCCACATACCTTACCACTACTCTTGGTCTAAAGAGAGGATGGAACTTTTAAGAGTTGTAATTGTCGGACAAGAGGGGACTCCATATCATCATGGTCTCTTCTTCTTTGATGTGTGTCTCCCAAGAAACTATCCAATCAGCCCACCTGTATGCCATCCTTTTCTTCTTCTTATATATGATTCTTATTCTTGTTCTTATGCATATAGAATCATTATGTTACTTGCATTAAGGGAGAGATAGCAAATGCAATTATGTAAAAAAGGCATCATTCTAGTATACTGAAACCAATAACATGTTTTATTCACTAATTTTGTTTCTTTCAGCTTGTGCTCTATAAATCTCGTGATCTATGTATCAATCCAAATCTGGCTAGGTCTGGTAGAGTACGCTTAGTCCTCCCCAAAAAAGGTGGCGGCTGCTTCGAGGAGGAGAATATTTGGGTGCCTGGCTCTTCGAATCTGCTCCAAATTATGATTTTCATGCAGAATCTATTTAACAAGGAACCTATATTTAATGATGTTAGCTATACGATAAGATGCTCTAGCTGAGTATAAAGAGCATGCTTCCTTACTATACAATGAGAATACCCTTGTAAAATCACTTAAAACAAAGGTGTACATTATGAACAAGCCACCAAAGGTGAAAATTGTTTTCCTGTTTCCCTACTTGTTGGGTAATGCTTCTTATCTAATGAAGATCATCTTTGATGTTCATGCAGAACTTTGAGGATTTCGTGGTAGGACATTTTCGCAATCATATGCGTGATATCTTAGTGGCATATAAAGCTTACGTGGATGGTCTTCGAGTCGGGTGTCCTGTCAATAGTTTACAAGAAGAGGGCAATAAGGGGACCTGCTCAATTATATTCAAGAATGATTTGGCTTCATGCTTCGACCCCCTTGTAGCTGCATTTAGGAAAATAGGATCAACAATGGAAGCTCAAGAATTACTTTAATTCTCCAACTTTAACATGAAAAACTTGTACGCATGAAATTATATTTGTTATCTTAATAAAGCGTAAGGCAGTTTGGTTATACTCGTCTAGCACTTAGGATGGTGGCAGTTATGCTTCCCAAAAAACCCATACTTCCCAAACCCACCAATAATATCATTCCACCTCATTCATACTTTTTTTATACCTCCCAACCATTTTTTTAATGGCAACCATGCCTTTTTCATACCTCCCAACTAATTTTATTTTTTTATTTTTTATTTTCATAAATTATATTAAACAATTTAATAAAAACATAATATTTCATTAATAACTAAAAGAAAATTACATAATACTTAAAAAAAAAATATAATTAAAAGAAAATTACATTATTCTTAAAAAAAAGGAAATAACTAGTCATCGAGAAATGTTAAGTTTTGAGCCTCTACGTGGTCCGTAAGATCATATAGGAGACGGTAATGGATTTGTTCGTCGAGTAACTCCTGTAATACACTATCGTCATAAACTGGCGCGACCGGCGGATCCATTATATGAACCGGTGATATTGCAACTCGATCGTCTTTTAATATCATATTGTGAAATATGATACATGTATAAACGAGTTGTCGAATCTTTTCAACCGACATAGCCCGGAGAGGACGACCGAGAATCATCCATTTTGTTTTAAGACGACAAAAAGCTCGCTCGACATCTTTTCTTGCAGACTTTTGTAGCTTCTTGAATCTCTTTTCCTTCTGTTCAACCGGATACTTATATGCTTTAACAAACGTTGAATACGTAGGATAGATTCCATCGGTAAGATAATATCCACGTTTGTAAAACCGTCCATTTACATGAAATGAACTGTTTGGCGCCGTTCCATTTCGCTCCGTAAGATACAATGGTGACTGATTCAAAACATTGATATCGTTGTTTGCACCGGGAGGACCAAAAAACGAATGCCAAATCCACATATCGTATGAAGCGACGGATTCAAGCATAATAGTTGGGTATTGATGATCACCTCGCTTATATTGACCTTTCAAATGTCTAGTACAATTACGCCATGGGAAATGTGTACAATCAATGCTACCAAGCATTCCAGGAATGTGATGTTTATCTTCATGGAACTCGTATAAGCGTGCAATGTCATGGGATGTCGGCCTACGTAAGAACTCTAGACCATATAATTGAATAATCGCTTGGCAAAATTTATCAAGGCATTCTCCTATAAACATAAGTTTAAAAAAATTAATAACGATAACTTTAAAATAATTAATACCGATAACTTTAAAATAATTAATAACGATAACTTTAAAATAATTAATAACAATAACTTTAAAAAAATTAATAACCTGACGTTCGGCGTGCCATGTTTAAATAGTCATCAAATCTATCTGGAGGTTCACCCGTTGCGAGTTGCCGAATGGCCGATGTGCATTTTTGTAACGCCGTGAAACTTTTTTTTCCCCTCGCATCTAGGCCCTCTTGAAACCATTCGAAATTCGCTTCAACATCACCAACAACTCTTAAAAACAAGCTTTTATTCATACGAAACCTATCACGAAAAGTATTGTCGGAAAACTTTGGACGTTCAACGAAATAGTCATTCATAAGGGTTTGTAAAGCTTCTTCACGAAAACGGGTTATATAATCCCGAGTTTCGGTAGAGCTTGCCGTGTCGTCAATTGAATCGTACACGGCTAATAAGGTTTGTAGGGTGCTACCGGATGCCAATAGTTCGGACGATTCGGCGGGAATAAATATCGAGTCGGACGAAGAAGAAGAGGATGAAACCATTGTAAAAATATGTGAATTGTTTGTGTTAATAATTTGTTATTGTAAGTGATTTTTTAGGATAGATATGTGAATTTGTTAATTAGTATATAAAGGAATTTTTTTTTTTTTTTTTTTTTTTTTTTTTTTTAAAGCCCAACGGTACCAAAGCAACGGTCGAATATTAATTGCTCCAACGTTCATTTTTGCCCAAACGGCCGAATCAAACAATGCCGTTGAAAGCATGCCGCCGGCCATACCGCTGAGGTGGCGGCGGTGTTCACCGGCGGTATGGCCATGCCGCCTGCCGATGCCGCTGCCACTGCCACCGTCCTTATGGTTATTTATGTTTATTTATGTTTAATTCTTATTTAATACTAGTATAGTGTAATGCTGTAATCTGAATAGTTCATTAAATTCGCTTAATAAATTGTCATCGTATTTTTATTTTATTTTTATATTTAACATGGTATCAGAGAAATGATAGATGTTAATATGTGATTGCGGCCGAAACATAATAATTTGAATTTGCTACTATTTTATTGAGGGATAAGTTATCTAAGCCCCCTATTATTATAAGGGTCCTACTATTAAAGCCCCCTACCATAAAGCCTAATAACCCCCTATATATCTGACCATTTTTTAGCGGCTGTCTTGCTCTTTTCTTCCCAATGTGAGAGCCAACTAATTGGCTGACAGCCCCCACAAGTCTTGTCATAACCTACCCTACCCACGCGCCCTTTGTTGATTTAATTAGGGCAAGTGTAACACACGTGAGTGGCTGTCTTGCTATAGCCCTTTATGTAAAAAAAAAATTGTAAAAGTAAGTTGTTAAAAAAAAAAAAAAAGGTTGTGTCTTCTTCTTTTTCTTTTCTTCTTTGATTCTTGTCTTTGCACTATAAAAAAAAATTATTTTTCTAAAAATAATTTAAAAAAAAAATATTTTTCTAAAAAAAATTATTTCAGAAAAAATAAATCGAAAAAAGTTTATAATTTCGAAATAAAAAAAAATTTTTCTAAAAAAAAATATTTTTCTAAAAAAAATTATTTCAGAAAAAATAAATGGAAAAAAATTAATTTCGAAATAAAAAAATTAAAAAAAATATTTTTCTAAATAAAATTATTTTTCTAAAAAAAATTATTTCAGAAAAAATAAATGGAAAAAAAATTTAATTTCGAAATAAAAAAAATTTCTAAAAAAATTATTTTTCTAAAAAAAATGTGTACGTTGTTTAATGTGTTAACGTTAACGTTTGTTTTTAAATAATCTTCACATGTAGTAGGTGTTGTTGTTTTTAAATAATGTGTTAATATTCTTGTTTAATTGAATAATAACAGTTGTTTTTGTAGTTGTTTAATGTGTTAACGTTAACGTGTTATTGTTCTTGTTTAATTAAATAAAAACACGTCAGTTATCTAAGCCCCCCTACTATTACAAAGCAAGCCCCCCCTAGTGGGTGGGGTCATTGTAATTTATTTTATTGATTTTTTTTATCTTTATTTTGTGTAATGTTTTGTTCATTTTGTGTAATATTTATTTTGTCTAATGTTTTATTTAGTTGTTTTATTTTGTGTAATATTATTTGTATTCGTCTAATGTGTTTCAATTTAATTAAACAACAATAATAACACGTTAATGTTAATACATTAAACAACTACAAAAACAAATGCTATTATTCAATTATACAAGAACATTAACACATTATTTAAAAACAACAACACCTACTACATGTGAAATTATTTCTTTTTCTTAAATTTTTTTCGAAATTAATTTTTTTTAGAAAAAATAATTTTTTTTGAATTTTTTTTTCTGAAATAAATATTTTAGAAACTTTTTTCCAATATATATAAATTTTTTTAGAACTTTTATAACTTTTACAACTTTTTTTCTGAATTTTTTAAAAAAAAACTTTATTTTTTAGCTACTTTCTTTTACAAAAGTTTTTAGAAATTCATTTTCTGATTTTTTTTTTAATTTTTTTAGAAATATTTTTTCTAATTTTTTTTTATTTCGAAATTAATTTTTTTTTCCTGTTAATATTTTTTTTTTAGTTAACTTTAATACATATTAACTCTAATATATATTAACATGAAGTCAAAGTTAGATGGCCCACGTGAAGAAGTGATGGTTGCTAAGGGCATTAGGAGTGGGCGACGGTATGGATGAATTTATGCTCCATACCGGCAGTAACGCCGCCGTCGGCATCGAATTTATGGCAAAAATTAATGGATGAATTTATTACATACTGTTGGTGATGAATTGCATATGGGATTGATGAGAATTTGTTTATATGTACTTTTGGCAGAAATTTATGGGAGGGATGAGAATTTATCAGGCGCCAGTGAATTAGGTTGAGAGAGATGAGAATTTATGGGAATGAGTTGGCTGAAGTTTATTGGCTAAATTTGAGAGGGATGATAAATTTTCAACTCCCCACTCCTAATGCCCTAATAACTTAATAAGTGATTGGCCCATGTGAAAAAAAAAAAAAAAAAAAAAAAAGATGGCATGTAGTTGATGGCCCACTCTCATCCCACTATCTCTTTTCTAGCCACTCCAAGTGAGACATGTGTCCAATCAAGATATAATATATAGGGGGTGGTGGTTTAGAACCCATTGGATAAGTTATCTAAGCCCCCTATTATTACAAACCAAGCCCCCCTAGTTGGTGGGGTCATTGTACTCTTTTTTTTTTTTTTTTAAACGTTTTTTTTTTTTTTTTTTTTTTTTTTTTAACGTTTATTTTGTTTAATGTTTTGCTTATTTTGCGTTATGTTTATTTTGTGTAATGTTTTATTTAGTTGTTTTATTTTGTGTAATGTTATTTGTATTCGTCTAATATGTTTCTATTTAATTAAACAACAATAATAACACGTTAACGTTAACACATTAAGCAACTACAAAAACAAATGTTATTATTCAATTATACAAGAACATTAACACATTATTTAAAACAACAACACCTACTACATGTGAAATTATTTCTTTTTCTTAAATTTTCTTTCGAAATTAATTATTTTAGAAAAAATATTTTTTTTTTGAATTTTTTTCTGAAATAAATATTTTAGAAACTTTTTTCCAAAATTTTTTTTTTAGAAATTTTGTTTAGAACTTTTATAACTTTTACAACTTTTTTTCTGAAATTTTTTTTAGAAACTTTATTTTTTAGCTACTTTTTTTTACAAAAGTTTTTAGAAATTCTTTTTAGAAATTCTTTTCCTGAAATTTTTTAAAAAAAAATTGTGTTAGAATTTTATTTTTAAAAAAATAATTTTTTATTTTATTTTATTTTATTTTATTTTATTTTAATTTCAAGTTATTCAAATAGGATGAGTTATTCAAGCCCCATACTTTTACAAATCAAGCCCCCTAGTGGGGCTAGGGTACTTTTTGTACTTTATACTTTTTTTTTCTTTTGTACTTCTTTTTTTTAAGTATGTATTTGTTTTATTTTTTGTGTGTAATGTTTATTTTAGTATTTATTTGTTATGTTTTTTATGTTATCTAATTTTTATTCGTCTGACGTGTGTTTATTTAATTAAACAACAATAATAGCACGTTAACGTTAACACATTAAACAACTACACTTTTATTTTTAATTTTTGTCAATTTATTTTTCTGAAATAATTTTATTTTGAAAAATAATTTTTGTTTAGAAAAATAATTTTTTTAGAAAAATAATTTTTTTTATTTCGAAATTAATTTTTTTTCCATTTATTTTTTCTGAAATATTTTTTTTAGAAAAATAATTTTTTAAGAAAAATATTTTTTTTAATTTTTTTAGAAAAATATTTTTTTTTATTTTGAAATTAAATTTTTTTTCCATTTATTTTTCTGAAATATTTTTTTTTTTTTTTTAGAAAAATATCTTTTTATAGAAAAATAATTTTTTTTAACTTTTAAAATTTTTTTTTATAACAACTTACTTTATTTTCTACTCTTGATAGACAACAAATGAAGGAATAAATATAAGTGTAGATAAAGGGCCACAGTACAAATAAATGGAAACTTAATCACATATGTGGGGCCATTGTAATACACTTGCCACTAACGGTTATACTATTCACGAGTTACTATTCATCATTTTTTAAGTCAGTTTGTGACTTTGAGATGTTTTCAAAAAATTTACTATTCACGAAACACTATTCATTTACGGAGGGTAATCACTATTCATGGTCATTATTCATCAGTACGTAAACTAGGTTTACGGGTATTAAAAAAATTTGCGTAACCATTAGGGTTTAGCTGCGAATACATGAAACATCATTAAGGACACGTCATATAGACTAGAGTAGTCTACATATCATCAGTAACATTATCTGCATATTAGGTCATGCACAGGTTTCATAATTTCAATTTACGTAAGTTTATTTACTAAATACGCGTTACCACTCAGTCATTACTACAAATAATATACCCGATACTCCCGACTATGATCCTAATATATTTTCATACTCATTATAATGATATAACAGTTATATTATTAGTTTACCCGGTGTTTTGAAACCATTTACTATATTTTTCGTTAAACGCCTATAACTACGACGGATCACGATATCTCAACACGACAACTATTTGAACACCCGATTCTTGCGAGGAATGTGAATTTACAATTTTTACAGCTTCGTCATACTTTATTTGTACCGTCAAGCTTTATTTTTAGCTAATTCGATACCCGATAACACGTTATACTAGCTAGCCAAATCTTAGCTAAAACACACCAAAGTCAAAGTTGAGGCTTACACTCTTCACCCCATCCCCTTTTTCCTTCCATTTTCAACGTCCCATGCTATCTCCCTCACCTCACTTTGAAATTTCAATACTACTTCAATTAATGCTAGTCATTCATGTTCCCTAAATATCTAATTCTAATGTACAAGTAAACTAAAACATACACATTCACTTCAAGATCAAATGAAAAAAATTTCTCTCATCCTCTACCTCCCATAGTGATCGGACAAGACATAGAACAAGCAAGAATCCACCAAAAATTTTCAAGAACAAGATCATCTATTCTCTATTGTGTTCCTAGTTAGGTTTTGAAATAAAAACCTCAAAGGTTCCTTAAGTATTTTCATCCAAAATCCATCAATACTTCAAGTAAGTGACTAACTAAATTTACCACTCTTTTATACTCTCATTTGATCTATATTTTTATGTTCAAGTAGTTAATCATGCAATATACTATGTTATATATACCACTTAACACAAATATTCACTCTAAACATAGATCTAAAGGTTTTTAGTTGTAATCTCATGAGATCCACCATTTTTGGTGATGATTAGGAACCCATTACACACTAAGAAGGTGTATGGTAGGATTAGATTGGTTGTGGTGTTGATTGGAAGTGTTTTGAACAAGCCTTAAACTAGAAAAATGAGTTTTTAACAACAATAGAAAAGGTACTATCCATTATCACGAAATCTGGAAAACTCAGTAACCTTTGGACTATTTTGGCTTAAATATTTAGAAAATACTTTCAAAAACGAAACCGTGGGCGTTGGAATGAGCAAAAACGAGCTTACGACGAAAAAGATATGTTATTTCTAAGTTTGACGACGAAAAACCATTTTCTGAAATTTTGCTTGCTGTTTTCCGAGATTCAACGGCTAAAACGAGGCGTTAGACATGATCTAGACGAGCCGACCTACTGAAAATATGTTAGTTCATATTAATACGAAGCCGTGGATATAAAGAACATAGGAAATGAGCTTATATCGACCAAGATACACACGTTTTAAACCCGACGAAACATAAACCATTTTGACAGCTTCTATTAGAAAATATTCCAAGTCTAAAAACAGTTTTTGTTTCAAGTAACCATATTGAGATCCGATTTTCTCATTGATCGAGACGCGTATGGACAAAAGTTAAATGATACGACTTTAAGATATTGTCGCAAGGTTTCCAAAAACGTCAAGCTTATGTCCTAACACTTAACGAACACCCTTTTATGGCAAGTTTTGTGAAGTCATTTGGTCATATTTTCAAGTAATGAAAAATGCTATTTTTACGACGAAAACACAATATTCACCGATAGACCACCAAACGAGGATCATGGAGTATCGTTTCAACATATTTACACGAAAAGTGTTTATTAACTTAACGAGGCATCAAAAATGTATTTTCGACGATAAACGTTATTTTCAAATTCCACGAGTGGTATCGATAACATACGTATTTGCATGTGTAGCATCATTTCATTGCTTACATTAGATCCTATAATTCATAGTAGGTTGCGGCTAGAGATCGTGCCTCATTTCAGTGTATCCACTTTTGTCATCATAACTATCGCATCAGGTGAGTTCATGGCCCCTACTTCTACGTGTTTTATAACTGTTTTTTGGGGAGAATACATGTTCGTTTTACATTTAAACTCCATGCCTGTTTTACAATTAAACTCCATGCTTGTTTACTTGAAATGTGATTTGTCTTTCAAACATTATTGATTGGCTAAATACTAAATTTGTTACTCGAAATTATCACGTGTTTAACAATTAATTGCCTATGTTATGAACTGTTAATTACGTATTATTTTAATTATATGGCGACATTGTCATATTTGATTATATGGCGACATTGTCATGGCAACATTGTCAAATTTGATACTATATGGCGACATTGTCAGATTTAATTATATTTTGACATTGTCATGGCGACATTATCACACTTATCTTTATATAGCAACATTGTCAAATTTATTTTAAATCTTTTGGTCCATATATTACTTTTGTTTACCTAAACCAGATCTTATATGGCAGTTGGTTGTAAACACACAGGTTGCAAGTCTTGTATGGGCGGGACTTGGGACTGAGTGGATTTACAATGCCTTTGCTGGGAAATCATTATTCAAATGCTTTACATTTTACACTAAACTCTATGAACTCACCAACCTCGTGTTGACACTTTAGCATGTATTTTCAGGTATAAAGCAATAGTACGCCACTGGAGGCTTTTGGCAGGGCATGGCATGGTTATAGGATCAAAACACTCTGATATTCATTTGGGGACCGTTTTACTTGTTTTAAGGGCCTATTTCCGTACTACTTTTAACAATGTAAATTTAACACTTTTGGTAATAAATTTTATTCTAAATGTTTGAGGTAAAAACCGTTCTATGTACTTTTGTTGTGATATCAATTGAGTAGCACCCCAGCGACATGTATGCTTCCACTGGACCCGATTCTGGGGGTGTTACATATACTTTGGCTGAAAAGATTCCCTAGCAGGAAAGGGCAAAAGTACATGTGGCCTCTGCGTATGTGGGGCTTCTATGAGGGGGGGGGGGGGGCTTGTACCTTTTGACTATAGAGGGAATATAGGGGGGCTTGTATATTAGGACCCTTGTATAAATAGGGGGGGGGGCTTAAATAACTCCACCCGTCTTATAATGCTATCATGTAGGGGGTTAAATGGTTTACCCAATGTGTAATGGAGTCAAAGTGATATTTTTGTATGTATTATTTGTGTTTTTGTAAAAATGTGGGGCGGTAAAATAAAACAAAGAGGGAGGAAATAAATTTTGATTTTTATTCAGTGTATTTCGTGTTCCGTTGAGCTTAAATGTGGGTCACGGTGTCATGGCTTGACACTTATAAGTAAAAATGTAAAAATACATTTATTTATTTATTTATTTATTTATTTATTTTTGGAGTGTTTTCATAAAAGCGATATAAAACATTAATGTGTACTCGGCATGAGTTTAATTAATTTTTGCCATAACCATATGAATGTCAGTACGCGTGTGGGGTCGTTTTTCAGGAAAATGAGATAACCTCGAGTTTATAAATTTTAGTCGTCAGTAAATGTCAGAAAATAAATATTTTCACTATTAGAATAATAGTCCGAAAATTACGGGTGGTTATACAATATGAGGTCCATGGTCCGGCCCATGTGGCCTTTGTAAGAAATATATAAACCCCTCCTAAGCTTGTTAGGAGGCTGTGGGAGTTCATTAATCAAAGGTTATTTTATACATAGTGCTCTCTACCTCTTTCTCTCTCTATATTCTATATAAGTTATATGTGTGTGAAGTGTTAATATTGGGTCATAACAAGTGGTATCAAGAGCATAACAATGATTTAGGAGTGTTTGTGTTTCGTTTTTGAGTTGAAACTTCGAAAAAAGTTGCGTTTTTATCACAAAAACGTGAGCTTTTTCTTTAAAATTTTCAATCTTTTATGTTTTTAAGCTTATAGTTGTAGTCTTTCATCTAGTTCTAGTCGTTGCAAGTGAGTTTTGGTAAAAAGATTGCATAAAAAATGTCCAAAAGCTTGTTTCTTATCGATTTGAAAGGTTTTGAAATCGTATTGAATTTCTTCATATTTCGTTCTAAACGTTAAAGGTCAAAACTTTATTCAACTTTAAGTGTTTTTGAAGGTTTTGATCAAAAGAAACTGTTTGGAATCGTGTTTCTGGGTGTTAAAAGGTCGATTCAAAATTTAATGTTTTATCTGAATTGCAGCTAGGGTTTATCTAAATTGCAGCTAGGGTTTACTAAATTACAGCTATGGTTTGTCTAAATTGCAGCTATGGTTTATCTAAATTGCAGATAGGGTTTATCTAAATTGCAGCTAGGGTTTATCTAATTTGCAGCAAGGGTTTATCTAAATTGCTGCAAGGGTTTATCTAAATTGTAAGGGGTTATCTAATTTGGTTATCTAACTTCATCAAGGGTTTCTTCATGATTCAAGGATTACTCGGTACTAAACCGGCATCTTTTGGGCTAATTTGGACAAGGAAACAAAGAAAACGACCAAGTCACGAAAAAGTATGAAAAAGGGATCCAGACGGCGTCACATGCTACAACGTGACGCCGTCACTTGCATTTGGAGATGAAGATTTGATGTATATCTTACACGTGACGGCTCAGAAATATTACAAGGCTGGAGAGCTGACGGCGTCACAGATCCTGACACCGTCAGAGATTGCTTAGCAACGACATCACAACGGCGACACAGCTACAGAAGAAACCCTAATGACGGTGGGCTGATGGCGTCACAACCATAACGTGATGCCGTCACCTTTGTAAATCTATATATACTTTCACATGTTTTCCTTTATAACTGTAACATCTTTGGGTATTATCTTTGAGACACTTTGGTGGACGATTTTAGCAGCTTTTGTAAGGGTTTTTCAACCCCCAAACCCTATGTTTAATTGAAGTTAAGTAATTCATCTTTAATCATTCAATATATCTATGTGTGATTTGATTATATGTGTTTCCTCTCTTCTCTTTAACATGCTCGGCTAGATCTATTAGTGTTTGCTTATATTGAATGAAATCTAGTTATTAATTATTTATTTTCGTCTCTTGTTTAATTGGTTGCCTCGCGTTATGATTAGGAAAACTGGCTTAAGTCTTATATGTATTAGCTTGTACATCCTACTAAACGCAACACTAGAGTGCACAAGATGTTATTCTCGTTGTATTGATTGCATGAATTTCGGCTTGTCGATAGTAAGACTTTTAATGACCCTTAAGATTCTTAAAGGAGACCTGTACGTTCATGGAGTTAGGGACTTTGGCACCTCCCTACGACTAATATTAAGGAATACAACGCGCCAATTAAAACAAGAATGTGACAATTCGACTAATCAATAAGAGATAACTAGGGAGTAAAGATAATCTAAGTGAACACATTTACCAATTATAAGAGTTACCACTTTACTTTTCCGCATTATTAGTTTAATTTAGTTTTTGTTAGTTTAATTGGTTGTTTTAAACTCCCACTCTTCAAACCCCGAGATATTTATTTGCTTTATAAAAAAAAATATAAAAATACAAAACGAATCATCCCTCACCTTTATACGTATCTCGTCATACATTTCGGCTTTCACAACACTATTCCCCTAGAGAACGATCAATCCCCCGTGTCTTGCCTATACTAAACTACAAAGGTTAGGTACACTGCCTAGGAGGATTGAAAAATTTCTTGAGGTTTACAATATCCGCATCACATGCGTCTAAAGAGAGGAAGAGACATTTATATGTTATTTCTGCTGCTTCTTTGTGGTGGCTCGGGAGGTTTCGTAACAGCATCGTTTTGTGTCAGCATCCTATTAAGAGAAATGTCATTTTCCATAACATTCGGTCGTTTACCATCTCTTGGCTTCATCATAGAGGGCGTATGTCTTGCAGTTGGATCGATTGGCTCAATTCCCCCTTAATGGTTTCGAGTAATACTTTAAGTTGACGCTTTTTTTTTTTTTTTTTTTTTTTTTTTTTTTTTTAATATTATATTTTGGTGTGGATTCTTCGCTTTTTTGATACCAAATCCCATTTGGTGGTTTTGCTCTATGTATTGTTATTTCTTTTGTATTTATTTTTTTTCCTCGAGGCTCGTTTTGGCTTGAATAAAAAACACCCCCAGAGTAAAAACCGGTGGCTCGGCCTTCGTGGGTGGGGATTTTTCTCTCGGGTGTTTTTTTGTTTAGTCTGTCGCTTGTAATTATAGACTTGTTTTGGTTTTTGAGCTTCTAGTTTTCTTGCTAGAAGTTTCTTTTGTATATTATCAGCGGTTCAAAAAAAAAAAAAATCGAACCAGTTTAAAACTAAACCAAGTGAACAAATTATTATTCGGTTTAAGTTTGGCAGAACGTAAATAGAACCAAAGACCAAAGATCGAATTCACCTAAATATAGCTTTTATTATATTGTATACATAAGAAACTATTAAAACATTTCTTTTATAAATGTAACACTTTTTAAATTTATGAGTTCTTTTTATTCGTGATTTATCTCTTTCCTTTCTAGGGGTGTCCATACCGGACCGAACCGGAACTGCACCGGAAGAACCGAGAACCGAAAATAAAAAAAATATGCAACCGAGAACCGTCTCATGTTCTTCGGTTTGGTTCCGATACGGGAATTTTTAGTTATTAATGACGAGAACCAAAGTTTTTAAAAATTTCATTTTTTCAATTATCAATCATTTATAAAGGACATATTATATCAATACAACACACACAAAAATGTCTTCAACAATGCAAATCATTCCAATAATTCTATTTGTTCAAAATAACATAAAGAAAAACATGAAATGTCAAAATATAAGTTTATAATTGTTTAAAAGTATGAAGAACACACATTTAGAATGAATTAGTAATTGTAAAACACTAAAACTGATATTGGAACGGTATTTGATTCTTTGAATGATATAAGTTTATAATTGTTGGATGAATGATGATGATGATGATATTCGAATATTTGAATGATATTAGTAATCGTAAAACAACAAAATTGTAAACATTCTTCGCGTTTGTGAATGTCTAATTCTTTGAAATTACAAGTGAATAACCACCAATATCGTCATTCATCCCCACTTACTTAATCGTATCATGAAAAAATATTGATTTTTTAATTGCATTCCTCGCTTAGTCAACTACCAATAAAAAGGGTTTCGAGTTTAACCTTGTTTAAAAGTTGACAGCAGACACATTAAAAAAATGAAATAACTTTTACAGTGAGAGTATTACATACTTTAGATATTTGGGTTGGACTCGTTAACGACTTTTATGTGGGTATCATTCGAGTCTATGAGAGTGACTACGAGACTTGCTTGGAGGTCACTTAATTTTATTTGCTTCTTTTTATACGGAGTATTAGTGATCAATGATTAAAAAGAAAGAATAGACCTTAACTTGATAAAAAGTTACTCCCTCCGTCTCAAAAATATTGTCCATATTTCCATTTTTGTATGTTTCAAAATAACTGTCCACTTTCCCTTTTAAGTAAAAACTAGAGAATATAGTAGGGGAATATTCTTTTTGAGTGGTTAAAAACAAAAGTAACCCCACTTTTATTAAACTATGTGATTCTTATCTCCTGACAATTTTGAGACGAAGGGAGTAGTATATTCCTCTAAATTTTTAAAACTTTAATGGTAGACTGAGTTATACATCTAAACCTTAACTTGACAAAAAGTTATATTCCTCTAAACTTTGTGTGGGATGAATAAAATGGCGTAAGACATAAATAAATGAATCAAGTACTCCAACTCTTACCTTTCAAAAACTTAAAAACAATCAACAAAATTTTTATTTACAGTGATTAACTTTATTTCACTACAACTTAAATTTCCAATACCAACCTGTGCGGCTGTGCATAATGTTTTTACTTTCATAGCATTTAAAAAAGCTAACAGTATTTCCCCACCATTCTGATTTACGCTCTGTTTTCAAGTCAAATTTTAAAAAAAATTGAAGGCGATGAGATGGGAAGGGTAAAGCAAGGAATGTCACTATGAAGAAAGTGGTTATTTTTATTTGTGTTCTTGAGTTTTTATTTTAAGTTGGAAAGAAAGGAAAGAAAGCTACACAAATTACCAATATACCCTCAAAACATAATTTACTCTATCACATTTATGGGAGATATTATCCGAACACCCCCTGTAGGGGGTGTTTCAATGATTGAGTGCTGCCGCTGCTTGTACTGTCTGCTTTACAGATTGTACCGTTTGACCAAAATAGAGGACCCCACCCACTAGGGGTGTTACCATAGTAGAACCCTACATTTATTAGTTGTATCCACTTAAAAAAGAACTGTATAAACCCCCCCTCATAATAATCAATGCTCTGCAACTTTGACTAACTAGTTAGAGCATGGGGTGCAGCTCGTTGTGGCTGACATGGAGGCTCTTCATGGCTCGCCGTTGCACCCCTCCTATTTCGTCGTCTTTCGCCGGAAGTCCCTGCTCGTCTGCACGACGAGCAAAACTTCTGACAAATCAAACGTTTATATTCATTCTTTAATTGTAAATGTTTTTTTTTTTTTTTTTTTTTTTTCAATTTCAATTGGGTTATGTGTGACTGTGTGCAGAGGTAGACGAAGAAGAAGACATGGGAATGGGCCAAAGATGGGTTTTTCAATTGTTTTTCAATTGGGTTAAGTGGGCCAAATATGTAGTGGCAATTGTTGTCTTTTTTTTTTTTTTTTTTTTTTTTTTTTTTTTTTTTTTTTTTTATTTTTCATTCTTTTCTTTTTTTTAGAAACTTTTTTTTTTTTTTTTTTTTTTTTTTAAATGTTATTTGTATTGTTTGTATTATTTTGATTTATTGTATTTTTATTTTAATAAATAAATTTAGTTTATTAGGGTATTTGAATAAAAATAGATAGTGGTGGAGCCCAAATGAGTAAGTTGTGGTTTGTTATTGAGGAGAGGGGTTGTTAGTTGTGGTATGTCATGCTGACGTGGCACCCCGTGGAGCCCGAATGAGTAACTTTGGTTAGCCATTGTACCCCATGCTCTTAGCCTACTTACTTTTATTGAAACTATCAATTACAGAATACAAATATTTGGAAGTTAGTAAGTTACTCTTTCACCGGAAGAAGAGAAAGCAAAACTGGAGTAATTGTTTTTCTGACTATGGAATAAACGCCCATTTGCATCGTCATCTACAACTAAACATAACTTAAAAACTCAAAGACCAATGTTCCTTTTGTATTAGGCTAGATGGCAAGGAGTGTTTTTTTTCACCTGACACCTCAGCGACACCTCATCTTTCTCTCTCCTCTCACTTCTCTTCACATCACTTCACCTTTTAGTGGGCAAAGTCACCTTTAACTTCACCTTTTATTAAAATACCAACTTTATACAAATATATCACACTAAATACCCACACATACTCACACACAAAATATAAAACAATAAAATAGTACAAGTGGGTCCCCATTTTTTTGTAAACCTGCAAGGTGAAGCCACCAGCATAAGTTGTCTTGGTTTTTGTACCTCGCGCGTTAGATGAGGAAGTGGGCAAGGGTGTTCACGAGTGAGTTGGGGTTGCAAAGTGAAGGGATCACTCCCTTGCCGACCAGCCTTACAATCACCACAGAAGATTACACACAGAAACAGACTCATAGTACTTCAAAAAATCAAAACCCTTACGAAGAGAAAGCAGACAAACATCGCTGCCCACTGCAGCCGCCAGCCGTTGTCACCCGTCGCCAGCTACAGCCGTACACATACACCACCAAACACAACTACACTTATTTATTTTATTTATTTTTTTTTTTTTCTCCTTTTCTAATAATCACATTTATTAGTTGCCAACGGAGCAGAATCGAGTAAGATCGAGGATGCTATACGAAGGTTAACAACTAAACTTAATGTATCAATCAAAGCTATTGATGTCATATCTAGGGAGATACACAAGGTTAGGGACAAAGAACTGCAGCCGCAAGTCAGTGAATTGATCTACGGGTATGCGGATATAATGGTCATTTAACAGAGGCCAATGTTGTCAGTTTACCTGTTCCCTCCTGATCCCTCAATTATGGACGGATTACATATACACACAAAAGCCCATCCCTTCCAACCCTCCCACCCTCCCGTCCCCTACCTTTCCATCTTAAAAGAACTCAAGAACGCCCCTTTTTTTTATTTCCTTTCCCATCCCCTTCCATTACTTTAAAAAACTCGAGAACAGAGCATTAAAGTAATGCCGAGATCCAAAAAATATGCACCACCGGACAAAAAGATCATAAAACAAAAACCTTGTGCAGCAAAGCATGAAAAGACATACTATTTTGCAGGGCTACCACCACATCTACAAATAGATAGTAACCGAAAAAAACTCAAATACAACGGTGAGGCAATGTTTGGGGTTAGGTTTTAGATCATATATTATAAAAATATATAATCTGTACTATTAATTGTTACAATACGAGTTTAGTGAGATATCATTTGAATGTGTGAGAGTGATATATTTTTGTTATAAAAGGTAGTCAGCGTCATAACAAAAATCATATTCAGAGAAGATGATCGGAACGTGACCAAAAAGAAAAAGTAACGCACCACTCATCATTAATTGTATGGTATAATATATTTGTGTTTAAATGGATTATATTTTTGTCATTAATTTGTTTGTCTTATTACACTAAATTGGTTGTAGAGAGAGATTGCTTAGATAGTGTTTATGTGACAGTAATCATAAGGTTTCTTACTATAGTTAGTCTAATGGATCTTATTCTTTTTAGCTGCGACTCAGTTTGAGAATATACAAAACCAACATCTCTTTATGTTCTTAGTTTTCATAAATCAGTCCCACAAAGTTCATTCATTAGCCAAGTGTATAGTAGTATGTTGATCTTGGAAACTCGATAAATCCTTTTATGGCTTTTCCAACACCGCAGCTGTTATTTTTGCTTATAATTAGTATGTTACGGAACAGAAACAAATCAGATGAATACCATAAACTAGTTGTAACAGGTAACAAAGAATGATGCCTGTTGGTGTATGTGCCCGGACGCCATGCTTCGTCCGGACCATACCTGTATCCGGACGTCATGTTTCGTCCGGACTGATATCTCACCTTCGGACACACCTACGGAGCGGACCGCCGCCGTCTACAGTAAACAGTCTCATCAGTCACTGACATCCCAGATTTCCCGGGATTGTGTCTCCCACATGGCCTGACACCTACTTTATAGGTCAGACATAGGTCAACTCGCTTGGTCCCAAGGTAAACAGGTACAGTAGGTGCGGGTAGTATAAATACCCACACTTCATTTATGATAGGCATTCAATTTTTACACCTACCACTTTTACTCTGACATCAGTGTTCATATCATAACCGCTCGATACTTATTCTCACGCTGGAGGTTGGTCCTGAGATAAAACCCGGGGCGAGCCTAACGCGTGTTCTTCTTGTGTGTAGGAATGAACAAGGTCCGAGGGAGCCCATCCGAAGGACAAAGCATAGAAGTGGGACCTACTTGCAAGGTTTTACTTCAACAAATTGGCGCCATCCGTAGGACCCGCTATTCAATCTACTAGAGCATTGACATGGCTGGTCCTTCCTTTACTTCTCTCCGCTTCGGAGATGGAGGGAACGAAACAAACAATGACAACCGATATGAAACCGACAACATCTTAGACCCGAACGAAACCGACAACATCCTCCAACCCAACAACGACAACCGATACGAGACCGATAACGTCTGGAACCTGAATGAAACCGGCAGCACCCTTCAACCCAACAATAACAACCGGGACGAAACAGGCAACATCCGAAACTCGAATGAAGGCCCGGGCGAAGAGTCCCCTGGTCTTCGAGAAATGATTGCGGCCCATGTGGCATCACTGACGGAACTTATCAAAAAGCACAACAGGCTGAGTGGGAGTGCTCTCAAGCCAATACAATTAAACTTTGAGGACGAAGAGAACGCAAGTCAGGTAAAGGACAAGGGGAATGATGATGATTTACGTAAGCCCTTTAAAGAGACGTTGAGATCACCGTTTACTCGCCGCATTGTGGAATTCTCCGGACCGAGTCACACCATGCCGCTGAACATGAGGTTTTATGATGGCTCGACGGACCCGAACGATCATCTCACCAGGTTCACAGGAGCCGCAAACCAGGGGGAGTGGCCGATGCCCGTATGGTGCCGCATGTTTCAACAAACGTTGGATGGGGCCGCAGGTGGATGGTTCGAAAGGTTAGAACCCGGAAGTATTGACAGTTGGAACGAATTGAGGGAACAGTTCTCCACAAGATTTTCACTCAGGAAGAAGTGTATAAAGAACCCCACAGAGGTCACGAAAATTATCCGCCGGGCTCACGAGTCCCTCTCGGACTTTAAGGAGAGATGGACAGACGAGGCAAGCTACATAAGCGGTGTACCGGAGATTATGAGAATTTCAGCCTTCATGAGCGCACACAAATGCCCAGCTCTCGCCAAAAAGTTCTCCGATAGGGTTCCGCGTACGGTCACGGAAATGTTTACCAGGGTGGATGACTTCATAAGGTCTGAAGAAGCGTTCCGTAATACGGAACTGCCGAAGGGTGAGGGTTTCGACTCAAACAAGAAAGGAACCCAGGGTTTTAGAAACGACAGACCGCGAGTGGATCGCCGAAACGATTACCGAAAGAAAGACACATACCACCCCTATGCGGTTCCACTCAGAAGCTACCCTCGCAGTGATCTGCCCCGCAATGATCTTCCCCTCTTGGACTACTGTCGCAACGATCCACCCAGACGGCCCAGTGGACTATGGTCGTTAACTAAGCCCCCTAGGGAAATCCTCGCCACAGAACACCATTTGAACTTACCTCTCCCTCGCCCAACCGAAAGCAGGGCGAGAAAGGAAAATTTAGACAAATTCTGCGAATACCACAGGGAAAAAGGACACCTTACTGATGATTGCCACCAACTCAAGAAACAACTGTCGTTCGCCTTGGAATCCGGAAAGCTGGACCACCTCCTGAAAGATTTCAGACAACGGGAGACGGAGAGGGATAAAGACCAACAAAGGAAGAATGATAATGGGAAAGCCAAAGTGATCAATCTGATAGGAAACTCGCCTGACGATCGGGAACCGAAGTTTGGACATGGAAATAAGAAATGGATGAACGTGCCAATAACTTTCCCTCCCATTGCGTTCGGAAGATTATCATACGAACCCCTCGTTGTAAAAGGCAGTATCGAGGGAAGTCTGGTCCGGAAGATACTTGTGGATGGGGGATCGTCGATAAACGTTATATACGAGCATTGCGTTAACAAGCTAAACACCGAAACAAAGGCTAGGATCAAAGCGACCCACACCGCCCTGACAGGTTTCTCAGGAGAAAGGAGCACGCCGAGGGGGAAGATTATTTTAGAGGTGCTTTTGGGCAGTTGTGGAAAGTACAGAAGATCAGTTATGAAATTTTATGTCGTGCAGTCTCCGTCATCATACGAAGTGATATTAGGGAGAACTGGTCTCGGAGAGCTACGAGCAATCACCTCGATAAGCCACTCCATGATGAAGTTCCCCACCCCGAGAGGGATCGCAACCTTAACTACTCGGCTGACCGCCAAGGCCGAATACCGAGGCCTCCAGAAAAATCGACCAGAAGCAGCCTCCAAGGAAGCTAAGACTCTCAGCCTGGAAATGAACGGGATGTCAAAAGGAACAAACGCAAGCTTCGAGAACTCCAAAGAAAAAGACATTGCCGAAACTGTGCTACCAACGGAGTACACGAACCTCTCGCGAAGGACCTTCAAAGAGAACAAACAAGGAAGCTTTGACTCCAAAACCTTCACATAAAGGCTTTGGCTTCAAAGCCTCGTTCAAAAAAAAGCAGCACCGGACGACTGGGGCGATACCACAATGAATGTATGATGAAGTTTACTTTTGGAATTGTCTTTTGTGGAAAATGTAAACTAACACTCATTAGTATCTGTAATAATCTATGATCTCCCCAGTTTTCCGGGCAAATTATGTTACAATTATAAAATGTCATGTGCCATGTCACTCCGGCCAATAAATTCAACGGATTGTGGAAAACACTCCCTCCCTCGTGAGTGGATCGTGAAATCACTCGGCCCAATATACTCATCGGATTGTGGAAAACACTCCCTCCCTCGTGAGTGGATCGTGAAATCACTCCGGCCAATATACTCATCGGATTGTGGAAAACACTCCCTCCCTCGTGAGTGGATCGTGAAATCACTCCGGCCAATATACTCATCGGATTGTGGAAAACACTCCCTCCCTCGTAAGTGGATCGTGAAATCACTCCGGCCAATATACTCATCGGATTGTGGAAAACACTCCCTCCCTCGTGAGTGGATCGTGAAATCACTCCGGCCAATAAATTCAACGGATTGTGGAAAACACTCCTTCCCTCGTGAGTGGATCGTGAAATCACTCCGGCCAATAAATTCAACGGATTGTGGAAAACACTCCCTCCCTCGTGAGTGGATCGTGAAAACACTCCGTCCAAAACATTGTCAACAAATATAAAACGGACCTAATGCCGATGTCTACCCACTGATTGTATATCAAACATATAACTTTGTGCCTCCGGAATTGTTTTTTATTTGTACAGGAGATGTGTCACACTCCGGTTTATAGATCGAATCATCAAATCAATCTATACCGAATGATCAAGCAAGTCAAGCTGCGAATTCACAAAGTAAGGATGTAAAAAAGTGACATCAGTCACGAACAACCATATATAGTGATCTCCTTCACACTAGAAGAGGTTCTGGTATGCTGGATCGCAAGGATTCCAACGACACTCAAAAATAAAAAAAAAATATATTCATGAGGCCACTTAACGAAAGACGAGCAAGACGACCAAACTTCTGAAGGTAGGGATATTGTGCGGCATCCTAAATACTCCAAACAAGATAGGCCGACCTAAAAAATACCTCGTCACCAATCGCACATATAAACAAGATATTTATGCAGACAATGTAAGCAAGAGTTATTTCAGTAAGTCTAAGAACAATGTCTTCAAATTGTCACAAACAAATTATTACACGGCATCTATCCACAACAATTATTATCATTACATTCATCCGGAAGAAGAAACAAATAAAACAATCAAGAGTCTTCACCCGCAACATTCTCAATAAGGGAGGAACCTTCGCCCGGATTGTGCTTCGCCCCGGAAGACTCTCCGACCTTCTGAGGCGGGGCTGCTGCTACAGACTTCGGCTTGGGAGCACTAACGACAAGGCAAGAGATTCATGAGGTCACCCAATGGCATTCGGTACGAATCGGCAAGCTTTTGAATATACGGGTACTGGGCATCAAATAACTTCACATACTCTGCCTGCCAGATACGGGGAGCCTCCATGTTAAGCTTGTCAAATTTACCCAGAAGTCGTTCATGGTCATCTTTCTTTCGTTCGTAGGCAAGACCATCCAGGAACCCTGCGGTGTACGCCAAACTGTAAACCCATCCCATCTTTTCTTTGTACTCAGAGCTACGAAACAACCGATGACAAGCAGTCGGAAGAAGATCCTTCACAACATTTTGACGCTCCATCTCCAGTCGTCCAACCTCAGCAAGCAGATCCCTATTTGCACCCTCTACCTTCCCCAAGACTTCATTCTTCTTCCGCATCTCTTGCTCCAGCCTCTTAACATCCTCAGCGTGAGACTCAGCTGTTCTTTTCCAGTTATCTCTCTCTCTCTCTCCATCTCAGCCAGCCGAACAACTAAACCCTCATATCGCTCTGACATACCGGATCTCACATCAGCCAACTCTTGCTTGAGAGCATCAAACTCTTCAACCAACCGCACATATCTGCCATGCTCCGCGCCGTGTTCCACTATGCTGTCTTTATAGGTCCGGTCCAACTCCTTTTGCTCACCAAGCAATTGATTGAAGCGGCGAAGTAGCTCAGCCTGCATAGCTATCCCACCTCCGGCCTGTTCATACGACCGATGAACTAGCTGGTTATCGGTCAATCCTTCTAATGCAATCTTCTCAGCCAGAGGTGTGAGATGTGCCAGCAACTACAAGCAAGCCCTATAGGAGTCCAACCGGACATGGTTGGGAAGAGACCAGCCGGGAGCAAAAATTTCTCCCTCAAAAGAACCCTCATCTGCGACAACATTAAAGTTACTCAACAAAAACAAGACCATAACACGTGGTATCGCAAGGCGAGTTTACTTTACCTTCTCCGGCTGACGGATGTACCGCGGAAGGTGGCGAGGAATGCATGGAATGATCCGAATGATCTGCAAAACCAACGAGAAGACATAAACACAACACATATATACAAAAGTATAAGGGGGAGAGGTAACATACGAAGGACATTCCTTACCATCAGAAGAAGATGGTTGATTTCCCGTATGAGTTTCCTGAGTAGGTTGCCCTTCAAGATTGGTTTCAGCAGTGTGCTCATGCTCGGGTTCCTCACCTTCAACCTGCTCCTCCGGCCCTTCTCCTCCCCCCTGGTTCCCTACAATGTTGGCAACCACTTGCGGCTCAATGTGACGAAGGGGGGAGACTGATGCGTGATTTTGCGACCTTACAACAGGTTTTACCTCTCGAGGGATCTCAAGAGGCTTGCAATCCCCACCAGGCAGTGTACCTGACCGATGTAGTATAATGTAGTGGCAAGTACCGGGGGATTGACCGTTCTCTAGGGGAATAGTGTCGTTAGGATTGAAAAACTACTCTAATAGGTCTAAGGGTGAGGGAAGATTCTTTTTGTATTTTTTTATATTTTTATAAAAGCAAGTAAAATCTCGGGTTTGAAGGAGTGGGCGGAATTAGTTGCTAGTCAACTAACCCAAATAACTACAATTGCAAATAAAATAAAATAACTGAAAATAAAAAGGTTATGGAACTTATATGGAGAGAAATGTGTTTACTTAGATTTCCTTACTCCCTAACTATCTTTTACCGGTTGATTAGTGTGTATTAATTGCGTGGATGACGGGTGTATTCCTTAATACCAATCGTGGGGTGGCGTACGTACTTCCCCAACTCTACAAGCTCATACTTCACTCCTATGTCGAGCCGGCTAAGAAGCTCCTAACATGGGATCACTAGAATTCGCTCATGCATTAAATACAACCATAATAACCTTAGTACGCATTGGTTCATGTTTCTTAAGACGTTCAAGCAAGTTACCGTATAGGAGGTTAGCCAGTTTTCTTAAGCCTAACATCGATAAACAATCATCCAATACAATTAATAACACACTAACAACTAATAATCAATAGTTAGGTTTCATTAGATTTAAGCAAACACAAGATAAATCTAGCCTAGCATGTTAAATAAAAGACAAGAACAAGATATAATCAAACAACACATAGACATATTGAATGATTAATTGATTACTTATCTTCAATTGAACATGGGAGATCCAAGGGTATAAAACCCTTAAAAATGGCAGAAAAATCGTCTTAGGGTTTCTCCTCACAAAGTTGCACACTAATGTCTAAAAATTATGAAAATATATATAGGACAACAGATCTGACGGCGTCACGTTATAGAGCTTGAAGCCGTCACCTTGCCGCGGTTAGGGTTTCTTGATGGCCTTCTTGACGCCGTCCCCTTTTAATCCTCCAAAATCCTCTCTGGCCTATCAGGAGCTGACGCCGTCAAGGTTAAGGGTGACGCCGTCACTCTTTAATCCTGATGGCCATCTCTCTTTGTCTTAGCACGAGACGGCCTTGATCACCTTAAAGGGTGACGCCGTCAGACTTCCTTTGTAAAACTTTCTGGCGCGTCACGTGTATTTGTCATATCCACCTCTTTTGCCAAGCCGTGACGCCGTCAGGAGCAATCCTTGACGCCGTCACGTGTACTTTTCCAGCAGCTTTGGCATTTTGTCAAATTCTTCACTTTTATGCTCCAAAAACGTCCAAAATGCTTCCTTTTCCAGATTTCTTCTCCAAAGTACCTAAAATGACAAAAGGAACGATTTAGGGCAATATTTGATCAAATAAATACGATTTAGGGCTTAAATGACCCCTTAAAAGCGGTACACTTTTCGCTTCATCAAATACCCTTACACTTGAGATTTGCTTGTCCTCAAGCAAATGCGCTTTTATTCTAATCAAAATACAAGTAAGGGGTCATTTAACGCTAATATAAAAGTAATTACAACAAATAGTCGTTCCACTTTAATCATAATAAGCACGGAGATTACAGACTAGCACCTCACAAGTAGTGTTTAGATACTCACATCTCTTAGGTGTCATAAAAGTATATCTCATAAATGGAAATGAATAATATCTCTCACTACCTGTCATAGCAAATAGATTACCATAGGCTTGGAAAAGGATCAAAAACCTCCTCCACTAGGCGTAAGCACCTAAGATAAACTATCAAAGAGGGCTTTTAAACGGGTTATAACGTTAGGTGTAAGGATATGATAAACACGGTTTTGTTGGATAAAAGATATTTTACTGGTGGCGAGTTAAAGATCTTGATTAATTACATGTAAAATATGGCGTTGCTAAGCCAAGACTAGACTCGACTTAAGCTAATGAAAAAAAATAACAAAAAGATAAAATAAACATAAAATGAAACGGGATGGTAGTCCGTATGTTTTTTTTCCTACTTTTCTTTTTCTCATTTTTTTGTATTTTTCTTGATTTTTTTTTTTTTTTTTTTTTTTTTTTTTTTTTTTTTTTTTTTTTTTTTGCATACACTCTTGCCCTACCATCCAAAATAATACATCGCAGGGGGGTTGCATTCTCCTTACACTTGAACTTTTACATAACTTTACAATTAACTATTCTAATGACTCGAATTAAGATAATCGAAACACTTGGAGTACTTTTAAAATATTTAGCACATATGGGGGTAATAATGTTGTTCTTCCCCATTACTCCATTACACTAGTACTTTACCCATGAGTCCCAATCATCCCAAAACAATATGTACAAGGATATGACTCGACTTAGCAACCATGTAATCAATTAGATAATTAACTAAGGGTTTAAACAAATGTTGTCACAATAATGCACTAAAGGTGAGTGCACACAAGGTAGGCTAAGGCGATTTGGGTGTACATTTAAGTGGGGTGTAAACAAATTATTCCTTTAAGTAAAATGCTTAAAGTTAGAAACGAAAAGATAGGCTCTGAGGGGTGTACTAGGGGTATCGTGTACTAAAAATGAGTACAACGCAAAGGGTGTGGGAGAATTACTTGACCAATGTAGCCAACGTAATTATAACAAAAACACAGGTGTGAAACAATGGGTTAATCCTAATGCCTCTTATCATGTAGTAAATCTAACTACACGAATGTAGTCTCACTTGTGGCCTCGGAATGGTCCTAACGCAAGTTCTTGAATCTAAGTGCTACCGGTACACACATCATAGCATAAATGCTTTTCCTACCAATTCTAGGGGCGAACCTCACATATTTGGGGGTGGAAAATTTTTTAGTGGTACGGTTTTGTGCTAGTCATATAACTCCTATCCGTGAGACGCTCATTAAGACCAAAGTTTCACTCCTAAATGTTGTAAAAAATTTTAAATTTTACACTAAAATTGCCTTAACAGGTATTTATCTCAGTTTTATTACACATCTACCATCAAACAAACAAAAATCAAGTGCAATTGCATTCTCTAAGGTATCGTACTTTACCCCCCCCCCCTTACACTTAAGATGAACATTGTCCCCAATATTCAAATAACAAGATGTAAAAGTAAATAAGGTAAAAGAATGAAATCAAATACTCCCCTGATTCGCTCGGTGGATAAAGGGGTAACATGGTTAGATCTTCTTCCAAGGTAATGTATAAGCTCCAAGACTAAAGCATCGCCAAAAGCTTGATTCCACATACATCTCCTTGTCCAAAATAACCAGTTAATCCTGAGAAAACAAACACGAAAACCTGCATAACATCGGCGGGATAAATCTGTATAAGGATATAATGCTTGTGGAATGATTATTTTGCAGATTCCTGGAGTTTATAAGTTAGAGATTTAATAAAGCATTTTATGATTCCGGAAGAAAAACAAAACTTTCAAAAATTTCAGAAAATTAAAACCTGACGCCGTCAGAAATGATCTGACAAAATTCTCATGTTAAGTTTCCGGAAAATTTCTGGAAAAAACCTATACCTTACTTCCTGGAAATCCTGCAAAATATCATTATGACTCGATACAAGCATTTGACTCAAACAATTACTAATATGTATGTTAATTTATTATTGTTATGATTCATGTTCATTTGTTCTAATAAACCGATTTGGATTTCCCTTACACTTATCGTTTGCAAAATACCTTTATATGTGGTTAAGACGAAGTTAAAAACAAGATAAAGCATTTTCACAATTTAGTTTCGAACATGAATCAATAAAAATAAAAATTAAACATACATACGGAAGCAAATAAAATCAAACAAACAAATAAATAAACACACAAAGCAAATAAAGCTTGGGTTGCCTCCCAATAATCGCTTTTCTTTATTAACGAGTCTTGTAGCTAGACTCAAAGTCACCGTACATTACGTGACTCCATCATTGGTCATGGTTTCTAGGCCATTCTCATGTCCGGTTTTATATTCCGGTCCTAATTTCAAACAATCCTTGTAGAAACCGGATATCCTTTCCATAACATAGTCTACTCCTTTACTTCTATCTCCATCATTCCTATAGTAGACTGCTTGCTTAATGTAACACCCCGACCCGACAAGGGTAAAGATGTCACAACGATGGTTCCATATCAGAACAAACACAAGCATTTGACTTTAATAATACAATAGAATTCAATGGTTACAAAGGAAATATGAAACTACAAGGTTACAATACAAAGTCTCTAAGTCTAAATAAAGGATCTTCTAGTCATCTCCAATAGCTATTAAGGTCTTCTAATCCAATGGTGCTCTCCACTCATACCCAGCCTCCAACTAAAACCTGCCGCGGGAAAAAGAAACGCGGCTGAGCTACGAGAGCTCAGTGAACAGATATAACGATAACAAAGCAGAAATAATGGATAATGAAGTAGTGAAACCTTTCAAGATGTAACAGGAGTAGGAAAGAAAATGGGACAAGGTTATCAAGAAATGGTTACAACAGGTAGGTGTAAAGTAAACCGTAACCCACCACCAGCCCAAGTCGAATCAAGTCAAGTCCAGTATCAAGTCATAGGGTAACATAACCAGTAATCCACCACGAACCCAAGTCAAATCAAGTCAGGTCAAATGTCGAGTCAAGTGTCAGGTCAAGTGTCAGGTCATAAGATTACAAAGATTCAGGAAAACAGAAATCCTCTACGAGCCCAGAAACAGTACATATCAGATCAATCACATATCAGGGTGTATGGAGGGGTGACCTCAGCATACCAGGACAGGGTTGAGGGGATACCTCCAGGGTTGGAGTCATGAGCTCCCAGGGTTGTGAAAGACGTGGATTGCACCCATCATCAGTCACCACATATCAGATATCAGAAACAGGACAGGTCTAGGATGCATCCATTCGCCCCCCAAAACAAATCATATTGGCCATAATAACAGGAGTGTGCACATATCAAAATCAGGATGGGGACGGTGTAACCAAATCACTAGGGCTACACACTAGTCATGCCAGTGGTGCATCACAGACACGGCCATGTTACCTTCATGGCTAGGGAACAAATTTTGGCTCGTAGTCTCAAAATGTGGGTCAAGGTCAAGTATCAAGTCTCGGGTATCAAGTATGTGTCAGGTTTTATATCAAGTTTCATATCAGATTTCATATCAGGGTTCATATCAGGATTCAAGACAGGAGATCAATGCAGGGGTTCACTATCAGGAAGTCAATATCAGAAAAGTCAAATACCAGAAGGTTCATGTCAATTTATTAAAAGTAATCCTTTAAAAATGATTTTAAAATAAAGTGGTCTTTAAATCAGTTTTCATAATGAAAGTCTTTAAAGGAAATTCTCAAAACCTCTTCATATGTAATTTAGAAAAGTAGTTATAAAATCCTATGAACCTTTAAGTATCCCAGGGTCCTAAATATTCAGGTTACCAGGTGATGAACAGGTCATGTCAAGTATCAAGGAAACGTAACAAGGTTCGAGGCAAGGTTTCCAGTAAAGGTTCAAGTCAAGGTTCACAATACAAGGGGAACATAGCAATGGCTTGGGGAATCCTAAACGAATCAAAATCAGAAGTCAAGAGAAACGAAAGCTCCTTACAAGAAGGGCAGAATATCTGTACCTTAGATCGCAAGTGAACCACAACTAGAAACATAAAGATCAGAAACAACTCCATCTTCAGCGAATCTACACGAATTCATGATTGTTTTATTAATAACTTATTTTAAATCAGATTACTTATTTTAGTCGATTCCTCCATTTTAAGTAATTTTCCATATTTAGTAACTTTACATATTGAGTAACTTTGCACTTTAGGGTTATAAATGACGATTAAATAAACTTTAAGGTTTAATATAACCAATATCATAGTTTAGGGTTTTTAATGACAATTTCGAAGGTTTAAGGTTTATTTATGACATTTATCAAAGATGAGGGTTTAAATGTGGGAACTATTAAAGGTTAGGTTTTAAAGCGTAATTAATTCAAATAAGGTCTAACTTAGGCTTAATACTAGTATGGCAATTATCTCTTTCATACGTACAGTATTACTCAAACTCCACGTACAATTTGCAACCCACATTTTAATACTCTACAATTTGCATGATTTTAATAGTTTTTGTTTCATATCCATTACTGTGTTCAATTCGCCTAATAGAACATAATACAGATTGCATGATTTCATTTATGGTTCTTATGTATACACGTACGTATAACGTATCATTTGATTCCAAGGACACTCTAGGCTGCGCTTTAAACAACCGGTAGGACACAATGATATTCTCTAGACGATACGATAGATCGAGACCGAAACTAGGACACAAAATGCGAGACCAAAACAAGCTTAACGAGGTACAACATGAAGTCAAATCCCACGCAAAATCATAGACCAAGCAGCCCTACGCATCGAATCCAATGTGACCACGATTTCCCAGCCCCCAACCACGACTCAAATCTGTTATATCCAGTTTGCACTCATGTTTGAGACACATTTCGATCAACCAATAACCTTTACACAGATACTCACTCGACAACCAAAACTTAACAAGCGATCACGAAATTAACGAGACCAAAATAAGTACTACCATCTACCAGTTCATAGTTGATTGGCACACACTTTTACAAGTTTAGATTTTATGAAGTGTATGATCTCTTACATACTTGTTAAGTTTGAAAAAAAAAATAACGAAGCACAAGGTTAACACAACAATATGATTATTACTTTTAGTACAACATGTTTGAAGATCTGATAGTGTTCATATATATGGGTCGATACAGAACTCTTGAGACATGACATATACGGTCATGCATATATCACCAGGTTGCTATATACGTATCGCGACACAAGTAAATCACACCCACGACTTCACAACGCAATCTTTAACCAGACACAAGTTTGTTGAATGTGGCATATTCATTCGTTCAAAATATAGGTTAGGTTTTTTTGTACGAATTATGTTTATTCTTTTACGTGACAACTGCTTCGGAAGGAAAAACAGAATGTAAACTCGTCACAGCTGTAGGTGATTGATTCATGATTTCATGCTACGTACACATTAATTATTCATATTACAAACAAACGAAACCATCACGTAGCATTAAGATCAGATAGTTAGGATTGTTTAGCATGTTATATCTTTAGATTTTATGTTATAAGTAGATCGTATGAATAACAAACGAAAAGGAAGATGGTGATACCTTCGACGATTTCTGGACAGACACAAGGATCAAAGGTCCAAGACCCTTTTCAAACCAAAACCCACAACTCTCTTCGAAGTAAAACCCCACGAGAAAGACCAAAATGAGTGAACCAACGATCACTGAGACCAGTGCTGTAATACCACAAACTGATTACCAACAAAACCCCACCTTAGTTATCTTGATATTCTTGGTAGAATACGAATTAGAGCTGGTAAAGTTTTTAGGTTTCCGGTGAGGATGGAATGTGAGACTTAGTTATAGGCGTGATATTAAATGGGATAAGGGCCAAGTCAAATAGAATCTTTTGTCACATGGAAAGTAGCCGTGTATTTTGGAGGTGATTGAGAGTCAATTAATGTCACAATCTTGGTGATAATTAGAAATGATAGCCAAATTTTATGGGAGGAAATTTGGTGATTTGTTGACTGAGATTCTAAAAAAAAATTGTCATATTTCAAATGAAAGAGTGCACAAAATACAAAAGTGTAAATCGGTTCTAGTCAATATGTTTAACGTGTTATATGTCTCATAATACATTTGTTAAGTCAATTTCCTCATTAAGTGTAGTTTAAAATTCCATGCTTTCCAATTTGAATTGTAACGTGTTCAATGTTATGACAAGTCGCATCGATTGCTAAAAGTTATTCTCGGATTTTATTTATTATTAGTATTATTTCTTTTTCGCTTATATTTTGTAATGTTTTAAATGTATATTATACTTTAGGTTAATTTTTATACATATGTCATTTCATTATTTATTTATGCTAGTTACATTTCAATGTTTCGAGGGCAATAAGGGAATTTCAAATGAACGGAAATTTCGGGTTTTACAACTCTTCCCCTCTTAAAAGAAAAATTTCGTCCTCGAAATTTGAAGTCGCAGAGTTAAACGAAGTCGTAGCAAATCGCAAAAGGTCGTCAAAACATTCTCACGCCCGGGGAGGTTCTTCCAAAAAGGAAAGCTCATATGGAATTACGAACAAGATTTCAGATCGAATTAACTGTATCAACAGTAGAGAGCCCTACAAAGAGTTCAAGATTTATAACTGAGGTCAACAGAATGCAAAATGAGAGTCCAAACTCATCCAGATATCTAATGAACGAAGGCAGAGTATACGCATAGGTAGAATGAACCTAAATTCTCGCTAATCGCGGATAAACCAACGGAGATCAAATTCTAAACTTCTTAGGTACTTCTCAAGATATCCTATGGCCACAATGAGGGCACGTTATATGGTGTAAGTATTATCACGTTGGCCAGACGTCATAATACTAGCACCACATAAATATGCCTTCATGATGATCATACTTTATCTCGAGTCGTAAGCAAAACAACCTATCTTAATCCACCTAGTACTTCTATAGTCTCGGAGTCAACAAAATCAAATGTCATAATCAAGAGGGAAAACCAAACTACTCGCCATGGAGATTCTCAAAATGCCCCAGAGGCATCGAAATGATTAACAAAAGATCAGAGGTCAGAGTCGGAATCTGAAGGTAAGGATCAAATAGTGTCAGGCAATTATTATGAAATTTTCAATGGCTTCAAGATTTATTTAGGTTTCAAAACTTAGGTGGTGCAAGGCATAAGCTTTCACTTTCCAAGAGGGATCTCAAGAGGCTTTAACCAAAAGCAAGGCACGAATCAGAGTGATGCGGAAGCAATGATACTTAAACAAAAGGCTTATAATCTACCCATTCCTCACTGGTCAGAACTTAAGTTCCTATAGGAAAGTCCTAAGGCAAATTCTTACAGGTTATCTTATGAGCGCATACAGTGGAAACCTAATGGTCCAAACTTCACAGGTCAAGGGTAAATGTATTACAAGTCGCAGCCTGTTCTCTGATACCATAAATTGTAACACCCCGACCCGACAAGGGTAAAGATGTCACAACGATGGTTCCATATCAGAACAAACACAAGCATTTGACATTAATAATACAATAGAATTCAATGGTTACAAAGGAAATATGAAACTACAAGGTTACAATACAAAGTCTCTAAGTCTAAATAAAGGATCTTCTAGTCATCTCCAATAGCTATTAAGGTCTTCTAATCCAATGGTGCTCTCCACTCATACCCAGCCTCCAACTAAAACCTGCCGCGGGAAAAAGAAACGCGGCTGAGCTACGAGAGCTCAGTGAACAGATATAACGATAACAAAGCAGAAATAATGGATAATGAAGTAGTGAAACCTTTCAAGATGTAACAGGAGTAGGAAAGAAAATGGGACAAGGTTATCAAGAAATGGTTACAACAGGTAGGTGTGAAGTAAACCGTAACCCACCACCAGCCCAAGTCGAATCAAGTCAAGTCCAGTATCAAGTCATAGGGTAACATAACCAGTAATCCACCACGAACCCAAGTCAAATCAAGTCAGGTCAAATGTCAGGTCAAGTGTCAGGTCATAAGATTACAAAGATTCAGGAAAACAGAAATCCTCTACGAGCCCAGAAACAGTACATATCAGATCAATCACATATCAGGGTGTATGGAGGGGTGACCTCAGCATACCAGGACAGGGTTGAGGGGATACCTCCAGGGTTGGAGTCATGAGCTCCCAGGGTTGTGAAAGACGTGGATTGCACCCATCATCAGTCACCACATATCAGATATCAGAAACAGGACATGTCTAGGATGCATCCATTCGCCCCCCAAAACAAATCATATTGGCCATAATAACAGGAGTGTGCACATATCAAAATCAGGATGGGGACGGTGTAACCAAATCACTAGGGCTACACACTAGTCATGCCAGTGGTGCATCACAGACACGACCATGTTACCTTCATGGCTAGGGAACAAATTTTGGCTCGTAGTCTCAAACTGTGGGTCAAGGTCAAGTATCAAGTCTCGGGTATCAAGTATGTGTCAGGTTTTATATCAAGTTTCATATCAGATTTCATATCAGGGTTCATATCAGGATTCAAGATAGGAGATCAATGCAGGGGTTCACTATCAGGAAGTCAATATCAGAAAAGTCAAATACCAGAAGGTTCATGTCAATTTATTAAAAGTAATCCTTTAAAAATGATTTTAAAATAAAGTGGTCTTTAAATCAGTTTTCATAATGAAAGTCTTTAAAGGAAATTCTCAAAACCTCTTCATATGTAATTTAGAAAAGTAGTTATAAAATCCTATGAACCTTTAAGTATCCCAGGGTCCTAAATATTCAGGTTACCAGGTGATGAACAGGTCATGTCAAGTATCAAGGAAACGTAACAAGGTTCGAGGCAAGGTTTCCAGTAAAGGTTCAAGTCAAGGTTCACAATACAAGGGGAACATAGCAATGGCTTGGGGAATCCTAAACGAATCAAAATCAGAAGTCAAGAGAAACGAAAGCTCCTTACAAGAAGGGCAGAATATCTGTACCTTAGATCGCAAGTGAACCACAACTAGAAACATAAAGATCAGAAACAACTCCATCTTCAGCGAATCTACACGAATTCATGATTGTTTTATTAATAACTTATTTTAAATCAGATTACTTATTTTAGTCGATTCCTTCATTTTAAGTAATTTTCCATATTTAGTAACTTTACATATTGAGTAACTTTGCACTTTAGGGTTATAAATGACGATTAAATAAACTTTAAGGTTTAATATAACCAATATCATAGTTTAGGGTTTTTAATGACAATTTCCAAGGTTTAAGGTTTATTTATGACATTTATCAAAGATGAGGGTTTAAATGTGGGAACTATTAAAGTTTAGGTTTTAAAGCGTAATTAATTCAAATAAGGTCTAACTTAGGCTTAATACTAGTATGGCAATTATCTCTTTCATACGTACAGTATTACTCAAACTCCACGTACAATTTGCAACCCACATTTTAATACTCTACAATTTGCATGATTTTAATAGTTTTTGTTTCATATCCATTACTGTGTTCAATTCACCTAATAGAACATAATACAGATTGCATGATTTCATTTATGGTTCTTATGTATACACGTACGTATAACGTATCATTTGATTCCAAGGACACTCTAGGCTGCGCTTTAAACAACCGGTAGGACACAATGATATTCTCTAGACGATACGATAGATCGAGACCGAAACTAGGACACAAAATGCGAGACCAAAACAAGCTTAACGAGGTACAACATGAAGTCAAATCCCACGCAAAATCATAGACCAAGCAGCCCTACGCATCGAATCCAATGTGACCACGATTTCCCAGCCCCCAACCACGACTCAAATCTGTTATATCCAGTTTGCACTCATGTTTTAGACACATTTCGATCAACCAATAACCTTTACACAGATACTCACTCGACAACCAAAACTTAACAAGCGATCACGGAATTAACGAGACCAAAATAAGTACTACCATCTACCAGTTCATAGTCGATTGGCACACACTTTTACAAGTTTAGATTTTATGAAGTGTATGATCTCTTACATACTTGTTAAGTTTGAAAAAAAAATAACGAAGCACAAGGTTAACACAACAATATGATTATTACTTTTAGTACAACATGTTTGAAGATCTGATAGTGTTCATATATATGGGTCGATACAGAACTCTTGAGACATGACATATACGGTCATGCATATATCACCAGGTTGCTATATACGTATCGCGACACAAGTAAATCACACCCACGACTTCACAACGCAATCTTTAACCAGACACAAGTTTGTTGAATGTGGCATATTCATTCGTTCAAAATATAGGTTAGGTTTTTTTGTACGAATTATGTTTATTCTTTTACGTGACAACTGCTTCGGAAGGAAAAACAGAATGTAAACTCGTCACAGCTGTAGGTGATTGATTCATGATTTCATGCTACGTACACATTAATTATTCATATTACAAACGAACGAAACCATCACGTAGCATTAAGATCAGATAGTTAGGATTGTTTAGCATGTTATATCTTTAGATTTTATGTTATAAGTAGATCGTATGAATAACAAACGAAAAGGAAGATGGTGATACCTTCGACGATTTCTGGACAGACACAAGGATCAAAGGTCCAAGACCCTTTTCAAACCAAAACCCACAACTCTCTTCGAAGTAAAACCCCACGAGAAGGACCAAAATGAGTGAACCAACGATCACTGAGACCAGTGCTGTAATACCACAAACTGATTACCAACAAAACCCCACCTTAGTTATCTTGATATTCTTGGTAGAATACGAATTAGAGCTGGTAAAGTTTTTAGGTTTCCGGTGAGGATGGAATGTGAGACTTAGTTATAGGCGTGATATTAAATGGGAGAAGGGCCAAGTCAAATAGAATCTTTTGTCACATGGAAAGTAGCCGTGTATTTTGGAGGTGATTGAGAGTCAATTAATGTCACAATCTTGGTGATAATTAGAAATGATAGCCAAATTTTATGGGAGGAAATTTGGTGATTTGTTGACTGAGATTCTTTAAAAAGGTTGTCATATTTCAAATGAAAGAGTGTACAAAATACAAAAGTGTAAATCGGTTCTAGTCAATATGTTTAACGTGTTATGTGTTTCATAATACATTTGTTAAGTCAATTCCCTCATTAAGTATAGTTTAAAATTCCATGCTTTCCAATTTGAATTGTGACGTATTCAATGTTATGATAAGTCGCATCGATTGCTAAAAGTTATTCTCGGATTTTATTTATTATTAGTATTATTTTTTTTCCGCTTATATTTTGTAATGTTTTAAATGTATATTATACTTTAGGTTAATTTTTATACATATGTCATTTCATTATTTATTTGTGCTAGTTACATTTCAATGTTTCGAGGGCAATAAGGGAATTTCAAATGAACGAAAATTTCGGGTTTTACACTTAAGCTCCTTCTCAACATTTGACAAGTGTTGGAATTGCTCTATCTTATATGGCATTTGGTAGTTTACCTCATCGGTCTCATCCTTAAATCTAACTATCCCTAAGGAAGGTTCATAAGTCATTCTAGAGACCTCAACAAATGGTTTTCCAAAAACTACTTGAGTTAAGCATGCATCGACTATTGGGCGGATATCTTCTACAATTACAAAGTCGGTGGCATAGGTGAAGTTTCCTACATAAACCGGTAATCCCTTAACTCTTCCCGTGAAGTTACTCATCAAACCCTTATCAGGGAACATCCTATACCCAAGTTGATTTTTCATTATCAAGTTGTAGTGGGCTCTAGTCATGATGTTTATGGGCAATCTAAGGTCGATGTAAGCTTTTCACACATGTAAATTTCCGATGTTGCATGGTATGTTGAGATTAGAAGGATCGCCCATTTCTATAATTGGTCTACCTAGGAAGTATGGTGTCTCGGGGTCATCGAATAAGTCGGTATGATATGCGCGCTCTTCCTTAGTGGGTAGCCTATTGAAGTAGTCCTCATCATCATCTACTTCTTCAATCTCACTTTTCCTAACTTCTTTATCAACCTCGACTTTCTTAACCTCATCCTCAGGTTCACTATTATCCTCATTCCTATCAATTGGTTTAATAGTGACAATGTTGACGAAGTGGACATGTTTGGATGAAGAGGGGTCTTTTACTTGGGGTCCGCTATTTGTGTTCCTAGCGTCCTTATGTGGAGGTGATAGCACTTGGTTATTGAGGGCTTTCAATAAGTTGTCAATTTTATTGGTCATCTCCGTTTGTTGTCGATTGAATTCGGATTCGAATCTAGCTATCCGAGCTTCTTGAGATGCCATAAATTTGGACATCAATCCTTCAAGATTATTGGTACTACCATAACTGTTGGAAGGATTGTTATTGAAAGTACGGTTTGGGGATGAACCGCTTGATTGAAAACGATTAGGTGGGTTGGAAGAATTGGTTTGTTGTGCGTTTTGGCTTTGTTTCCACCTAAGGTTTGGGTGATTTTTCCATGAGGGGTTGTATGAATCACCGTAGGGGTTTGGCTCGGGTTTAAAAGTGTACCACTTGTCTCCCGCTCCGTCGGTACGCGAGGATGCGTAGTCCGCAAAAGCTTGTTCGGAGAGTTCCACGCAATCACGAGTGTCGTGGGGACCACTACATAATTCACATGAAGAAGTGATTTTGTTCACTTGGCTTGAAGGTTTAGGAGCCTCGTAGGATTTCATAAGAAACTTGACTTGGTCTTCAAGTTCTATGATCCTACGGTCGGAAGTGCTTGAATTGTTCGAAAGCAAAGATATTGCCTTGACCGTTTTATTCAAATCACGGGGATCATTCCAACTTTCGTTGTCATAAAGAGCAAGATCTTCCAGGAGAGCCCATGATTGTTCCGCACTTAGATCACGTAGCTTGCCACCGGCCGATTGGTCAATGGTTTGCCTCGTGGAGAGATTGATGTGGTCATAAAAGATTTGGACTTGGAGCCAAAGTTCTATGCCATGGTGAGGGACTTTTTGGAGTAAGTCCTTGAATCGAGTCCATGCCTCATAGAGGGTTTCGCCTTGACGTTGTTGGAACATCAAGATATCATTCCTTAGCTTGGTAGTTCTTCCTGGTGGGAAAAACTGAGCAAGGAAACGAGTGGTGAGATCATCCCAAGAGGTGATGGATCCTGCGGGTAGACGCTCTAGCCATTGACTAGCTTGGTCCCGCAGAGAGAATTGAAAGAGACACAGTTGGGTCGTCTCTCGAGTGGCAACATCAAGGTCTATGGAATCAACGATTTTAAGAAAGTCCTTGAGATGTTGATTAGGATCTTCGGAACGAAGTCCATGGAATATGCATCCGCTTTGCACCAACCGGACGGTGTCGGATCGCAAGGGAGTGACATTGGCTCCTTGAGTGAGCTCAATGGTGTTTCGATAGCCATGGTGGCTAGGACGGGAGTAGTCTCCTAAGGTACGGGCTCTAGGAGGTGGGTGTTGTTGTGGTGGTGGGTTGTTGGGATCGAGGATATTACCACCTTCCATGATGTCGAATGGTAATGGTTACGAACAAAGAAACGAAGAAAAAAGATAGACTAAAGAAAAACCTAGAAAAATAAAATAAAAATCTCACTAGAAAGGAATCTAGTGAGTAGACCTAATAAAATAAAAATTCAACCTAAACAATAACTATTCCCCGGCAGCGGCGCCAAAAACTTGATGCGTGGTTTTGCGACCTTACAACAGGTTTTACCTCTCGAGGGATTTCAAGAGGCTTGCAATCCCCACCAGGCAGTGTACCTGACCGATGTAGTATAGTGTAGTGGCAAGTACCGGGGGATTGATCGTTCTCTAGGGGAATAGTGTCGTTAGGATTGAAAAACTACTCTAATAGGTCTAAGGGTGAGGGAAGATTCTTTTTGTATTTTTTTATATTTTTATAAAAGCAAGTAAAATCTCGGGTTTGAAGGAGTGGGCGGAATTAGTTGCTAGTCAACTAACCCAAATAACTACAATTGCAAATAAAATAAAATAACTGAAAATAAAAAGGTTGTGGAACTTATATGGAGAGAAATGTGTTTACTTAGATTTCCTTACTCCCTAACTATCTTTTACCGGTTGATTAGTGTGTATTAATTGCGTGGATGACGGGTGTATTCCTTAATACCAATCGTGGGGTGGCGTACGTACTTCCCCAACTCTACAAGCTCCTACTTCACTCCTATGTCGAGCCGGCTAAGAAGCTCCTAACATGGGATCACTAGAATTCGCTCATGCATTAAATACAACCATAATAACCTTAGTACGCATTGGTTCATGTTTCCTAAGACGTTCAAGCAAGTTACCGTATAGGAGGTTAGCCAGTTTTCTTAAGCCTAACATCGATAAACAATCATCCAATACAATTAATAACACACCAACAACTAATAATCAATAGTTAGGTTTCATTAGATCTAAGTAAACACAAGATAAATCTAGCCTAGCATGTTAAATAAAAGATAAGAACAAGATATAATCAAACAACACATAGACATATTGAATGATTAATTGATTACTTATCTTCAATTGAACATGGGAGATCCAAGGGTATAAAACCCTTAAAAATGGCAAAAAAATCGTCTTAGGGTTTCTCCTCACAAAGTTGCACACTAATGACTAAAAATTATGAAAATATATATAGGACAACAGATCTGACGGCGTCACGTTACAGAGCTTGACGCCGTCACCTCGCCGCGGTTAGGGTTTCTTGATGGCCTTCTTGACGCCGTCCCCTTTTAATCCTCCAAAATCCTCTCTGGCCTATCAGGAGCTGACGCCGTCAAGGTTAAGGGTGACGCCGTCACTCTTTAATCCTGATGGCCATCTCTCTTTGTCTTAGCACGAGACGGCCTTGATCACCTTAAAGGGTGACGCCGTCAGACTTCCTTTGTAAAACTTTCTGGCGCGTCACGTGTATTTGTCATATCCACCTCTTTTGCCAAGCCGTGACGCCGTCAGGAGCAATCCTTGACGTCGTCACGTGTACTTTTCCAGCAGCTTTGGCATTTTGTCGAATTCTTCACTTTTATGCTCCAAAAACGTCCAAAATGCTTCCTTTTCCAGATTTCTTCTCCAAAGTACCTAAAATGACAAAAGGAACGATTTAGGGCAATATTTGATCAAATAAATACGATTTAGGGCTTAAATGACCCCCTAAAAGCGGTACACTTTTCGCTTCATCAGAGGCATCAAGAGTTCGGTCCAACGGCTCATCGTCATCCCTCTGTTTGGTCTTCTTCTTCTTACAAGACGTCGTGGTCACCGATGGCCCCTCAGCGTTCCTTTTCTTCCCCTCAACCTCAGCTTCCAGCTTTTTTCTCTCTTTCTCCTCTCTAGCAGTCAGCAAATTCAAATCCGCCTTCTCAACTACCTTCTGTAAAGGAGTGGTCTCGGGAACGGCACTCCCTGGCGCCAAAGGCTCGGTTGTTCTCACCGGCCTCTCACTCCCCTCCTCAAAAGGATCTCCCCTGCCAACCTCCACATCAATCTCCACCGGAAGCTCCAGATACTCCGTCATGGAAAGAACTACAAAAAAAAAAAAAAAAAAAAAAAAAAAAAAAACAACAACAACAAAACAACTCAAGATCAAACCAAGAAACAAGCAGCTCCTACGAACGATGACTAAAGAAATCTGCATTACCATGCCCATCGGCATCCTTTAAAACGCCCTTGTATCCGGGATACTCGAAAACCCTACCAAGCCCCACCATCCATAAAATAGCATCCGAAGGCTTCCTCAAGAAAATAACCTTCTCCGCAACCCTCTCAGCATCCCTCTCAGAATAAACCCTAGGAAAATCATCGGTAACTTTAGAGTCCCTATGCCTCCACGGCATGCCATGCGGTATCGCCCTCCGATCTATTAAAAAGAAATGACCCTTCCAGTTCTTCAGCCCGGTCAACACTTCCTTGAAACATTTTAGGGCCTTCGCTCCCGCCCGGCTCTCAAAAGAAAACCAGTGCCCCTGCTTGCACAACCTATAAAAAACCCTGAAGAGGGGAACAGTCGGCACCACATCCAGACTATAGCATCGGATCTCAAACATGGTTACCCTATTCAAGCCTATCGGAACCAGTTGAGAAATGTGTACCCGAAAGTATCCTATCACCGCTAGCAAAAATGTCGAGAAAGGAATCCTGACACCCCCCGTCCTCAGTTGGTGAACATAAACACCAATATTATTCTCCGGCAACATATCCATGGTCATGCGTCAACTTGGAAGTATGTACATGCATGTCAAACTTAGGCGCTATCCTACTGGGTTGAGGCCCAAGTCTACTTACCAATGGGAACTCCCCCTGTTCACTCATCTCAGCGGCCATATCTAAAAGGATGCCGATGGAACAAGTACTAAAGATAATTACAAAAAATAAGGTAACGCACCTCTCGGAACTTCTCAACGGTTGAGCAAATAGTGCAAAATGTATAAACACCGAAGATAAGGTAAGAAAATTCACAGTTAAGAGAAAAACACTTGTAAGAGCCAAACCTATATATATAGGGCAAGACATAGAAACAAGCGAAAGCGTCACGTCAGCCTGCCACTCACTGACATGGCAAAATATAGAACGTTAGATATTCATGATCAGCATACGCGTGGCACGCCGATATTGACACTCGAATGAATACTACTTTGCTCGGCTGTTAGGAATATGAATATTCATCTGAAGACTCGGTCACCCCGAGTACTTATTAGCACATCATAGCTCGTATGATTATCAGTAATATTAATATTAGTATTAGTTGTATCTATATTTGTGGAGTGGGTCGGGGCTTTCCCCTCTGTCAGCTCGCTCCACAGTCCACTAGGGACATAATATGTAGTAGTATATATACCCCTTCCCACACATGGGAAGGGTTGGACCTTTTCAATCTAATATCATTTGTTTCTCTCTCTACAAAGGCTCCCAATCTCTTCCTTTATCTCTCTAAGTTCTTGATAAATCGATCCATAAACAAGCCTCTAACTAGTGTTTCTTGCATAGTGAATACCCTACAATTGGTATCAAGAGCCATGGTTAGGTCCATGAGAGTTGGTATTCACGAATTTGTGTAGTTTGTGAGGTGTTTATACTTGGGTCGATTTGTAGTTTTCAAGATCTTTCTTGTTCGGTTTGTAGTTTTCAAGATCTTTCTTGTTCGGTTTGATTAGTTGCATACGGTTCATTTTGTGTTTTTGTTTAGTGATTAGAGGTTGTTTTATACTGGATTTGTGTAGTTCTTTAAGTTTTTCTTGGTTAGATTTGTTTAGATTTGTAGTTTTTAAGGTTTTAGTTCGGTTTGTTCAAGTAGCATAAATTTCATCATTGTACGTTGTTTAGTGTTTAGAAGTTGGTTTTCTTTGTACTTTCTAGCTTAAGAATAGTGTTTAGCTTAAGAATAGCTTAAGAATAGCTTAAGAATAGCTTAAGAATAGTGTTAGGCCTCGAAACTTGGGTTGAATGAATAAATTAATTCAACGTGTCCTTCTCCTCGGTCTCACGGTCGTTTTGACAGGTGTTTCGCTGAAAACGGAGTTAACACCTGAACAGATATTTTGGAAACAAGATAGTGAAAAACTTAAGGAAGATAAACTTAAGGCCAACACCCCCCTCATTAGAAAAGTTGCGTCCATAACGGTGTATCCTCCCAATACACCTAGGAATCTGGTGCCCTTGTCTCTTCCCACTGAATGCAAAACCTTTATTAGCTTATATGTGCTTTGGCAACTATTTGCTGATTTTGATAAAACATGTAAGAAGAGAATCACACCAACCGGCATTACTGAGGGGAAAGGTGTTTTGAACATGCAAAAAGGTGTTACTTAACTGAGGTCATGCCATTCTTTAAACTACTTAAAGAACATTTTGAAGGGTTGCAAACTGCCCTTAAAGTCGAAATAAAAGAAATGGAAGTAGTATTTAAAGACATGGAAAAAGAGGTGAATGAATATGCAATAGAGCTTAAGAGTCGAGAGATTGAAAGAAAAAACATACTCATTACTAACGACAACTTGATTGCTAGATGTATTGCACAAGATGTATTTTACACTGTTACTGATTCTGCATTGTCTGCTTGTCAATTTAATGAGTATGCTATTGCGTTGAATGTCACCCAGAATCGTGTTGTTGAGCTTGAGGGGGAGAATTTGAAATTGCTTGAAAAAATTCAAAATGATGACCATGATAACATGGTTAAACGTTTTTCAAAACTAGAAGTTGATTATCTGAATTTGCAACTCAAACATCAACACTTAGAAGAAAAATGCAAAATATCAAATGTCAAGACATCCTCGGATGCTCCTGAGTTTGATACATATTTTGAATTAAGCAAACGTGATGAAAAAATTCAAGCTCACACAAACACGATTCGACTGTTGAGGGCCCAAGTTGCCCAATTGAAATCCAACAAGTGTGAAGTGTATGGCACCAATAAACCTTCGTCTTCAGATTCTCAGAATTTTCAATATCAAAACACCATAAATAAGTTACATTATGATAATGAGTGTTATCGAGAAGAAAATTCAAAGGTCAAACAACATTTCAAAGAGTTATATGATTCTATTAAAGTTACAAGAAGCAATCACAATGATCAAATAACCTCTTTGACAAATGAAATTGAGAATCTTAAGGCTCGGGTGAAAGGTAAAATGCCATGCACCACTTGTAATTGTGTTGCATCAAAGGTCTCTGCTTGTAAAATGTATGATGTTGATGTGGGGTCTATTCCATTTCCCATGAGAAACAACAGACCTGTCCATCAAATGTATCTCTGTCACCTTAGGGATGGACTTGATACTCTTCGTGAGGTTGTGGAAGAGGACAGAATAGGAAAACCACTCGATAAGGCAGTTGGTTATGCCTGCGTCCTCACAAAAAGGATCCAGGAACAGTTAGAATATGCCATTGGCACGGGCCCTAAGTCTCACAACCAAAGAGATAGAATAGTTGCATCATCATCCACTATTAAGAACAAGCATGTAACCGTTGAGGTATCCTTGGAAACTTCAGATCCCAACACATCAAAACATGTTCAGCAACTAGAAGTGAAAAAGACTAAGATTCCCATCAGTCCTTCTACAGGAGTTAATAGTGACACTAAAGCTAGCGAGTCAAAACCTAGGAGAAACATAAAGAATTCTAGGATTTCACCAGCTAAAAGTGTTCCTAAAAGGAAAGTAGAAGACCACATGAGAAACAACAAGTTAGATTTGAACAAAAGGAATCATAATTCGAATCCAAATTCACTTTGCAAAACATGTAATGAATGCATAATTTCGTGTAATCATGATAAATGTGTTAAGAAATTTCTGAAGTTGTCCAACAAACCCCCAGTTAGGAAAGTTTGGAGAGCTAGACAAATTAAGCAATCTTGGAAACCCACAGGAAAAATGTTTACCAATGTGGGCTTTCAGTGGAAGCCCACGGGCCGAACATTCACACTAGGGGAATATTGCCCTTTAACAAGGATTACAATTCCTAGAGTAGTGCCTGTTAAGGAATGGAAGCCTACTGGTAGAGTTATCCCTTTAGATACACAATGTCCCTTAACCAGGTCCATTGCATCTACTAGTGTTGCCCCTATTGTTAAAACCAAGGCACCTATGGTTTCAGCAGCCCCAAAGATTGTTTGCACTAACCAACTGGAACCCAACCTAAATTGGGGATCCGGCTCTCCAAATTCTCTTCTTTCGTCTGTTTTCAAATGCAGGTCGTACGAATCGTCCTTTGACATTTGGACACAGGCTGCTCACAACATATGAGGGGAATCATGGACGTCTGTTCAAATCAGTTCAGGCCTCGTTCTTCAATCAACTATGACGTTTGAACAATGCAGTTCAAGCCTCGGGTCTCAATGTCATCATTATGGCGTCTGCTGACATTTCTTCAGGCCCCGTTCATCTAAGAAAAGAAAGGCGTACGCTTGAGTGCGCTTTATCTTCGGAAGAAGAGGAATCTTCTTATTCATGACCATTCTCATCTAGCTTCGTGGTCTTCAAATGCTCATTCAGTCATCAAGGGGATAAACGTATATTGAAGTATATTCTTATTCACCCGGTCTATCAAAAATGGCAGTTGGTCGTCACATGTAATTTTTGAGGGGGAGAAGGGTGAATAAACTGCATGGTGATTGAGATTTGAGTAATGGTCAGACGAATACTCTTGTTTCTGACTACTCTCATCAAAAGGCTTCATACTTGCTCCATGCTCATTCAGATATCAAGTGGATCTACTTCCATTCGATTGGACGTTTAGTCACTCAATCAAAGATGGCATCCTCGTATGCTATCTTTGAGGGGGAGAAGTGTGAACAGTGGATCAACCTCATATGCACTTGTTCAATCAAAGATGGCATCCTCGTATGCAATCTTTGAGGGGGAGAAGTGTGAACAAGTGATTCAACCTCATATGCACTTGGTCAATCGAAGATGACATCCTCGTATGCAATCTTTGAGGGGGAGAAGTGTGAACAGTGGATCAACCTCATATGCACTTGTTCAATCAAAGATGGCATCCTCGTATGCAATCTTTGAGGGGGAGAAGTGTGAACAAGTGATTCGATGTACACTGGGTTGTTGGTTCACTCACTTGTTGGGCATCAAATGGTGACTACGGAGTTGAACAGGTATCACATATTTGGGGTTGAAGTTGACTTTCTCAAAGGTGTGATCTTACTCTATCTTGAAGTCGGGGTTGGTTGGATGCTTGACCTTCAATGATAACTTGCTAGTGCTTAAGATTTAAGTTGAAGACTTAGGTTATCTAGTTACCAGCAGTCGGGGTAACTATCACTTAAAGGAGTTACTCAGTGTCACACGCCGATGACGTTGTGGATAATCGTAAGAGGTGTTAATGTCTCATACCTTGGTTGGGTATTGAGTACTTAGAGATTTGCTTGGAGCACTAATTCTCTACACCGTTCTTCCAACATTAGTGCAAGCGTAAGTCACAAGAATGGGGAATTCTATCTTCAGGCTCAAGTTTGGTATATCGGGTTTGCTCCTTCAGTTATCTCATCATAAGGCCTACTTGAGGGTTGATAAAGATAGTCAGAGACGGTTTCGGCAGCGGTTAATTCTCACTTGATCTACTTGAGCCTAAGTTGTTCTTCTCACAAGATTTCAAGAATATGTTCGTAAAATGTGTTGCTGATTCTGAGGTATCAAAACCAGCAAGGGGGAAGGAGACATACATCTGAATGCACAATGAGTACACATGATGGGCTTTATACTTCTTCTCAATTGAAGATTATTCCGGGAAGACAAATGTCATAACCGCAGAGAAAATCAGTGTTCTAACTCATTCTTTCTGGTGTGTCATTCCAACTAAGTGTGGGAAGAGAATGCCAGTTTCTGATGATAAAAGAGGTACACAATTGTATGATGGTTCTTATGGTTAGTCGGTATCCTACTGAAGGAAATGTGTACATCCGGTACTCAGTAGCTATTATGGTACTGTCTTGGTGTTATCATGTCGACTACATACGGGATAAATTGCTTACACTCGGGACTTAGCTGAATTTGGTGTAACAATTCTCATCTGCAATGTCCTGAAAGGAGATAAGGGGATTTTCGGGTCTTAATTGATCTTGATGATGCATTGTCGACTTTATTAATGGGATTGAGTGTGTACTTCGGGTTTTTGGGCTTCATATATCGAGACTGGCTGCATCTCTTCAACTACTTGGGGGAAAGTGGTCTCTGGATACTTTTGGTAGGCATTTCTTCAGTATTCAGCGGGAAGAAATGTGAGAAGAATTATTCAAATGTGAGATGATTCGTTGCTGATCTATTTGAGGATCCCCGAACGGAGAATCACGATGATTATTCTTAAAAGGGAGCAGCAATACTTAATGTGGTTTGCTACGGTTTTCGCTGTACGCTTACCTTATGTAAGCTTGAAAGAGAGCTTTGAATCTGCTCAGTATGAAGATTATCGGTATGGGGGGAAGCTATCAAAGCTGTACATTGGGAAGGCTAAAGTTCCGTCGATTGTTCAGGAGCCTCGAAAGCTTTGGTGGTGAAAGTTTAAGAGATGATTGACCACAGATTTCTACAACGTACTGAACGTATCCTCATTTCGGTATTCATTTCATCATCGTCTTAAACTGAATAATATAGTTTGTACATATCTTAAAACATACTGTAAATAGAAAATTATAGAACCAGAAAATTGTATATAGAAAAATATTAAAACCAAGAAAAACCATAAAAAATCAGAAAAATAGAAAATACCAAAAATAGTTTCACCTAGGCATGTCTTCTGTTTATCGATAACATTTACGGACTTAGAAATGTCATTCAATAATGGCACGGGTCTTTAAATGAAGCTCGAGCAGAAGTTAAAATGGATTGTTAAAACATGTCTAAATGGCTTGCAGTTACTTCATACTGCAACCCGCACTGTACAATGGGGAAAGCATGTCGCCAAAAAGACAGCTGTTTCTCCAACCGGGTGATGTTCACCTGGGCATGGATTACTTTATATCCATGTTCTCCCGACTTGATGTACGTTTCAGTGCATCACTTCGTATATAAGAAGAGAAGTCTTCTTTTCATCAAGATTCTATATCTTGTTAGATCCCTCAAGAGAGTCTTGATGTTACACAAGGTGGTAAAATGAACTAAATTTTCACAAATGTCCGTCGCTCAATTGAATGACTACAGCTCTTTTAATGGAAAACGGGTTATTAATTGAGGGGGAGCATATTTGTTCAAATTTCCGACACCTTGCCATATTTGTGCAAACATCAGCAGTGACACTCTCTCGTTGTTTCAAGGGGAGCATAGTATGCTCCAAAATCAGATTACACTTAAACCTGCCACATTTTCTCCCAAATTTTTCTAAATGTATTTAAATCAATTGGGATCACAAATCTCAAATGGTTTGAAATTTTTGATCGGGGGAGAGAATGTGATTTAAATAGGAAATTCTGATAAAATGTGATGATTTGGTAATTAATGTAAGCTCTCCCGTATGTGCTAAACCATTTTGCATATCAAGGCACATATTGAGGGGGAGCAAAATGTTTTGGTCATAAAAGCAAGCTCCTCCATATGTACGAAAATCGTTCTTATATCAATGCATATATTGAGGGGGAGCAAATGGTTTTACAAAACAATGGATTATGGCATCTTGTGTGAACAAGGCTCAGACTTCACCTAAGAATTGACGAAACTTGAATTGTCATCAATCGAAAGGATACGCCTTGGCCGGGTAATAATTTCAAGCTGGTCTAACCAGTGATGTAAGCGTGTCTCGAAAAAGATGTATCTGAGTAGAGTGTACCATTTCGAGAAACTTTCTGTGAACTTGACCAGGCCGGGTAATAATTTCAAGCTAGTCTAACTAGTGATGTAAGCGTGTCTCGAATCGGTCTTGTTCACTGAAAGTGGATCAATTCATAAAGTGCGAGCTCTACCTAACATGTGCAAATTTATAAAACAATCAACCGAGCACATGTTGAGGGGGAGCATTTGAAAAATATAAAACTCTCAAGTGTTTGCAAAAATGTGTTTCAGTATCATGAACACTTTGAGAGATTTTTCAAAGATTTGGTTTAGCAATTGTGGATGAATACCAAAGACCGACCATTTTACTTAATGCAAGGAGTTATAAGGATGGTTAGGTTAGGCTCAAGTTCCCACGATCCCGCCAGAGCCGGAGGGATCTACCCAGGGACAATCCACTAGTTAGTGTAGAAGTCCTTAGGTATGATTAAAAAGGAGATAAGTGAATGAGGGAAAAGTGCCGACTGAGATGGAGCTAGTACTGGAACAAACCCAACAAGGTACTAGTAAGGAAGTCTCGGTAAGCACTGAAGGGGTTGAAGAATGAAAAAGAATTGTAAAGATAAAGGGTGAAAAGAATTAGCCCTCCTTACAACTTAGGCAGAAACCGGGTCAATACATATGCTGTCAGAATCACATAGTTGATTGCTGGCATTGAAGACAAAGTATCATGGACCCAGTGATACGCTGCACAACCCTCCCTAGCCACTCAAGGTCCCTCAAAGGATTCTTGTTTAAATTGTCACGGAGTTCAATACATTCCTATCATCTCTCTCACTCCGAGTTAGATGATATTGAAAAGGTGGCAGTCCTCTCCAGCCTCCGATCACCAAATCAAAACGCACAATAGAGTCTAGAGCCACGAGATGCATAATAAGATCTCATAGGGACACAAATTATTTCTACACTGGGTGTTCAACATTAAGGACACCAGTTGTAATCTTAAGAGTCCTACGCAGATCTTAGCAATTTGCCAGAACATTTATGAGAGAATTTACTTATGTAATTCTCAATGATTGAATGGAAATTCCTGCCAGGGTCAACATCAAGCAGCCCTGAAAGCAGGTCACTTCGGTAATTCCTTGTGGATTACGCTTAGTGGTCGCGGCGGTTTCAACCGGTCTACAGTCGTGGAGTGATCTCCAGCGACTCACCTAATCGTTGATTTACTACGGTAAAATCTTAAAAAGCCCTCTGTGGGTTTTCGATTAGGAACGGTCTTGGTAAGGATTAGAGAGAGTTTTCACAATATGCTGTTGACTGTCTCGAAGTCCAAACTTGTAAGTACCCGGTCGATTTATTGCTAACTGTCGTATGCAGGAACTTCTGGCGATTGTAGCTGTGGAAAGCTGTAGCTGGTTGCTGTTGTAGCTGGTTGCAGAAAAGATGCCAATCCATCTCCACATGTTCACACCACATCATCATCAAAGAAGTCATGATCACCCTAAAAGACCTTAAACACAGCTTCTGCTAACTCTGATGCTGAAGATCATGAACCCATATCGTGTGAGCATGTCGGCTCTAAGTTTATTTCATCACATGGAGTTGTACTATAGAAAGATGACTTGGAGACTCAAGTGGGATGATACGTTCAGAGATTATTCAAAGTTCATCCAAGACAAAAGAGAAGTCATCTTCAGATCACTGATGTTTGCACAGCAATCTATGACATTGAAGATTCAATGAGTACGAGCTATGATGTCAAGATCCAAGGAAGAAGTGCTGAATTTCAGAACATTACTTCTGGGGTGACCTCCCTTAGGGGGAGATTGTTAGGAATATGAATATTCAGCAGAAGACTCGGTCACCCCGAGTACTTATTAGATAATCATAGCTCATAGGATTATTAGTAATATTAATATTAGTATTAGTTGTATCTATATTTGTGGAGTGGGTCGGGGCTTTCCCCTCTGTCAGCTCGCTCCACAGTCCACTAGGGACATAATATGTAGTAGTATATATACCCCTTCCCACACATGGGAAGGGTTGGACCTTTTCACTAATCTAATATCATTTGTTTCTCTCTCTACAAAGGCTCCCAATCTCTTCCTTTATCTCTCTAAGTTCTTGATAAATCGATCCATAAACAAGCCTCTAACTAGTGTTTCTTGCATAGTGAATACCCTACATCGGCCCATGGGCCTGCAATTAAATTAGCCCATCAAGGCTTGACGAGCCTTTCAACCACCGACCCAACATTTATGTAATCCGTACATAGGGTTTGTTCCCCCTGGAATTATGTATTGTCCCGGAGTAAATGTGCAAACAAAATATGGACGAGGACGTAGAAATAAAAGACATATCCGAAGAACACAAAAGAAGAAATCGCAAGATATTCGTCAAGTATTACATTACTAGTCTTCCACTAGTAATACAATACTGGGGGGGGGGACATGTTGGTGTATGTGTCCGGATGAACACATGCCGGACCGATACTGTTCCAAGAAGCCAAAAAGCATAGATATGTTATTTAAGTATTGCACCATCAGTCTTCAACCGATGCTTCAATACTGGGGGGGACATGTTGGTGTATGTGCCCGGACGCCATGCTTCGTCTGGACCATACCTGTATCCGGACGTCATGTTTCGTCCGGACTGATATCTCATCTTCGGACACACCTACGGAGCGGACCGCCGCCGTCTACAGTAAACAGTCTCATCAGCCACTGACATCCCAGATTTCCCGGGATTGTGTCTCCCACATGGCCTGACACCTACTTTATAGGTCAGACATAGGTCAACTCGCTTGGTCCCAAGGTAAACAGGTACAGTAGGTGTGGGTAGTATAAATACCCACACTTCATTTATGATAGGCATTCAATTTTTACACCTACCACTTTTACTCTGACATCAGTGTTCATATCATAACCGCTCGATACTTATTCTCACGTCGGAGGTTGGTCCTGGGATAAAACCCGGGGCGAGCCTAACGCGTGTTCTTCTTGTGTGTAGGAGTGAACAAGGTCCGAGGGAGCCCATCCGAATGACAAAGCATAGAAGTGGGACCTACCTGCAAGGTTTTACTTCAACAATGCCATAACACAAACTCACAATGGTCATGATTTAATTTTAACCGCATATCATTTAATTGGATGGCACAATAATTTATCTTGCAAATGCATAAAATATGTTTACCATTATTAAAGGGTAAATTGCACCTACACAACCCTATCCAACCACACCCCTTAACTCGTGGTAAGAGGTATTTATAGTACACTGGTCAGCGAGGTAGGCTAGACAGCGATGTAGAGTCCGGGCCTTAATGGGTCGGACTCTTACTTCGTTGAATACCGGGCTGCCTACCTTGCTCCTTATTACATATATATTATTCTAAATACAGGATTAAGACTTATTACTTATTATAAAACCTAGGATAATAACACTTATAGAATGAATCCTAACAGCGATGGACTCTTTGTTTGTAGGTTTTGGGAAAGAGGGAGTAGAGGAGTGGGAGGTGGATGAAAGTGAACAGAGGAAATAAAAAATGGGGATAAATCATAAGAATATATACCGACTTGCAGTTGATAACTTATAAATACTTGATAAACGTGATGAATATTAATAAATTCTTCTTTTGTTAGTATGTGTTAAGTTTATTTAGAAAGAGTGTTTTATATTCAGCCTAAAAAGTTTGTTTCATTATGTAGTTACAACAATACCGTCTCTTTTGGTATTTCTTTTTTAATTTTTTTAACAATACTTTTTATTTAGTAGTTGGTATATATAAGAAGAAATGAGATGATTGGTCTAAGAGAAAATTATCAAAATAGTACAAAAATCTAACTCTTGATCCATGTTATAGTCACTTTTAGCAGTCTTTTCTCATTTTAGTCATGCTTAACTGATCAACTGCTCGACTCCACCCAATTGTTGACATGTGTTCCTTACAAGTACAAGAGTTAGGTGGAAACATTTTATTGTTTTATTGTTAATTACATAAATACCCTTACGCTTTATTAATTATATTTTTTCAATTTATGTTTTGGTACATGTACTTGGTGCTTATATACTTGTACCCACCTAACTCCACCATCTCTTTCATTATTTCAGCACCACCATCTCCATGTATTCATCATCTTCATATGTTCACACTCAGATTCCGACCACCACCTCCGGCCAGCCACTATTTTTGGCAACTTTTTCGTCAAACAAAACCCATATTCTTGAAATCTAACTTAATAACAACCACCACCATGATTCGAAGACACATAAAATAATAACATAAATCAAACCCATATTTTGGTTCACAAAAACTTAAAAAAAAAAAAAAAAAAAAACACCATATACTACCACGGCTAGATCCGAAAAGAAACCAAATAAACGAATCATAAAACGCCTAGATCCGGCAAGATCCAGCCACAAATGACCATAAAATGGCTAGATCTGGCAAGAAACCACCATAAAAGAAACCCAGCATCGAGAGTGTGTAAAAACGGCGAGAGAAACCTGTAGTTTTTTTAGAGAGAGAGAACGTATCTAAGAAGAAGGAAAAAAAAATGATATTACTCACTACACCAAAATAAAGGTTTGGGGACTAGCCATTTTTTTTGGTCGACATTATCGTCCAAAATTTTGGCCAGGGCCCACATTTTTTTCAACAAAAAAGGCAGGCAAGGACTTTTTTCACTTGAACAAAATGAGACGACAATGTCATCTCAAATCTGTATTTATTTGATTTTTTTTGACATTTTAAAGGTTTTTAAATAAAATTTCGCTAAAAAAAAAATAAAAAAAAATCCCGCCGTTATTTTTAATCCTGTCAAACACTTTGGGACGACAATGTCGTCCCAAACTGTAAGTATTTATTTTTTTTAATTTAAAAACTTTTTAAATCAATTTTTATTTCTTAAATCAATATAAAAACTGTTTTAAAAACAAAAGGGGACGACAATGTCGTCCCATTTTTTCTAAATGTTTAAAATGCCATTTATAATCCAATAATCTATTTAAAAATACTTATATATAAATTAATTTTAGAAAATTATTTGCTTTAAAATTATATGTTAGTGTAAAAATTAATTTTAAAAATTACATGTAGGATCGAGTGCTTCTAGCTTGATTGAGCTTGGTTAAACCGAGAATCTCTAGGAGTAAGACTTGCGTTTATGCGGAAACTAAACAACAAGAATGTAAAGAAGAAAATAATAAAAGACAATGATCCTCTATGGATCAGACTATGAACTAAGAAATTGTGTTATTGAATATTGTAATGTCGTACAAATATATGTCAAACTCATAGACGGGATGTTTCTTTTATACTGATAAGAAACCCTAACCCTAACCCGTCATACAAGAAACCGTGTGAAGAGATAAGCATGATCTCTTCTAAAAATAAATCTAACAAACTTTCTAAACATACGGGATAACAATTACTAAAACCCGCAGTAACAACTACTATCAGCAGAAACAAAAATAAACTATCGGCAGGAACCAACTGCAGCAGCAATGAACAACTATCAGCAGGAACCAGCTTCACTATCGGCTGAAATGAGAAAACCTTATTTCTCAGAGATCCTAACAATCCTCCCCTAATCTTGAAGTTGACTAGGTTAACTTGCAAGATTCCCAGTTGATAGAGCTTTAACTTCTCAGGCTTGAGGATTGCGATGGAGCAGCAGCAATAGTAAGTAACCAGCAGTAACACTTGGAACTTCCAGCAGCAACTTCGATAGTTCAGCAGCAATAGGAATTCATCTTCAAAAGAATATGCTGGTCACCATGGCATTCATTTGAGCTTGACTGCTACTATGACAATATGTACATCAAATCACTTAAGTTTCATACTATTCTCATCACATCCAGGTGTGTTAACTCCTGTGAGAGGTGAATCATTGAAAATTAATGGATTTGATGTCTCTTTACCAATAGCCATCACTACTGGAGTTGCCAATGTTTAGGTTTGTAAGACCATGATACATTGATAACCATTTGATTTTTAGTAAACCAGCAACTATAAACGGATTTGACTTGTCTTTACCTGTAGCCGTTAGCTCAGGACTAGCCAATTCTTGGTTTCAACTGAACCTTGGTGAATTGAATACCAAATATGGATACCAATTGTCTTTACCACAAACCATACTTTTGTGGACTAGCCAATTCTTTGGATCCCTTAAAGGGTTACATCCACGGTGAATTGAGAACCATTTCAACTCTCAGGAATAAACCATGGGTGAGTTGAAGTACCCTATAGCTTTGAGCAAGCTATTACAACTATCAACGGATTTGATTATCACACCAGAGCCGTACCCTCATGGTGAGTCAACTCTTTCTTGTCTGAGAGACATGGTGAGTTGAATACCATTTGTTGTGTAGGTGTAAACACCAACACTGTACCTGCAAGATGTTGCTCATAACCAACTTATTAGCACACAAAATATACAATTTTTTTTTAAACTAATAAAAAGAAAATAAGCGAAACATAAAGAAAAGAAAGAAAACCAAAGAAAAGAATATAAGACAAAGAAAATAACAAAATATACAAGAATACCATAATCAAGCAGATGATCCTTTAGCTGCAGAAAGCTGGTTTCTAATGAACCTGACCAATTGTTCAGCAGTTGTCAAGTCATTTCCAATTACATACTTCCCAACTTGCAGCTTACACTTAAGCATCCTCTCCATCAGATCTATGGACAAAGGATAGGGAACATCCACAAACATGGAAAGCACCTTCCCTGTAACAGTTTCCAATACATGAACCTGGGAAGTAGAATACAATCTCCAACTGTGTACTCTCCAAGATTGTTGATCAGCCCACACAGAGTGAGCATTGCCTCCCTCCAGAGAATCCATTAATACTTTCAAGTCCCCCCAAAGGATAAGACCAATCCCTGTAGCTTGATGAGTTTCATAGTGCTTAGTCACCATACCATAGAGATGTATCAAATCTTGTTTATCCACCTTATTCAAAATCTCCCTAAGGAATGTGAAATGTTTTGTTTTCCCATCAAGGGTGGACAAGGCATGGACTTCTCCTTGAGGTATAGGAAGAACCTCCCAACCAATAATATGTGACCAAGGGTGAGGAGAATCACCTTCAGAATCACTTTCAGAATCAAATTGAATCAAGTCCTGATCACTCATATCGGCAAGAGTCTTGGATGAAGACTTCATAGCATGACTCTTTTTCCTGGTCCTTGGAGTTGTAGAGGAGAGGTGAACTGTTGAAGGTGTTACATCAGGAATATGAACCTCTTGTGGTGCACCAGATGCATCTACAGAAGGAATTGGAGAAATAGATGTGGTATCCTGGAACCTTCAGTAGGAATAAAAGAAGATGCACCAGTCAATGTCTCTCCAGACTTCAGTTTCTTTGTAACATCAGACTCTAAAGATGAAGACTCTCTTTTCTTGCTTTGTTGAATGTCTGTTTTGACTGGAGTATTTATCCTTACATAAGTATCAAGGAACAACTTTTGAATTGCAGCATCAGTCCAACCTTTGAAGTCACTAAGCTTGTAGTTAGCTTGATTCTTCAGATAGTCCTTCATAAAATTGACATTATCTTTGTTTGTAGCCATCTTATAACCTGACTTTTGCCTTTCACTGGTCCTATGCATCAAGTCATTCCAAGTGGATGCTCTATGAGTCTTTAAGATAATTGCCTTGAGCTGATCTGACTTTTCTTCCATACTCAACTCTGAATCTTGAAGAATCATAAACCCATGAGCTCTAATAATCATGTCAGAAGCCAAAAAGGAATTCAACTTGCTCACTGAACTCTTCTGAAGTAAGATCTTCTGATCTTGTGCTATTCATAATCCCAGCTATGTTCCTCTCATCAGCAGACATTTTCCTTGCAAACTCCTCATCTTGAGCAACCTGAGCTAATCTAGCTTGTTCAGCAGCAATTTCCTGTGCATGCATCGGTCTGGCTATCTCAGCATCATTTTGTGTTGTAGCAGGGGGAATAGAGTCACTACCAGCAGCAATGGATGAGCTACCAGCAGAATTATCAGGAACCTTAGGATCAGAGGAAACCCTACCAACTTCAGCAGGAACATTAGAGACAACACCAGAGACATCAGCAGCAATGGTGGATTGAACCTTTGATCTGGTAAAATCAAGTCATATTTATTTCCAAGGAAACACAAGTGAAGTATGTGTGACCCGGTTCGTTATCCCCGATGAGAGTTGAATGGAATTTGTGCAATCGGGTTTGTGAATCGTGTTTGAGATATAAAAATTTGAGAGATTTTGGATTTGGATTACAACTACGTAAAACAACAAATAGGCTAGGAAATAAAAATACAACTAAAAACAATTAACGCAATTAAAAACGTAAACGTGCTAAACTAAAACGTTAAATCTAAAAATCATTAATCCTACGGGTATCAAATTAATTTTCCTAAGTTCTAAACGATAAAAGAGAATTTTGGAAAAAAAGGAAAATAATTTTTTTGACTTTTAAATAATTTTTTATAATTTAAAAACTATTTAAACTATTTTAAATTTCTAAACTGAAATAAAAAACAAGTTTAAAAGAAAACTATTGCAAATATTATCTAATAGTAAACTTTAGAGCAGATGGTTGGTTTGCTGTGTTGCTTCCTGAATGACTGGGGTTCGAATCCCAGTCAAGACCTTTTTGAAACTATTATTTATTTTTACTTTTTATTAATAAAACTTAACCAGCTAATGAATAAAAACAGCTTTTGAAAAGAAAATATTTTTAGAAACCAAAAATAAGCTGAAAAATACGGTGGAAAAGCTGACAGTTGGTTTTTTTTATATGAAAACAAGTTTAAACTAGTTTTGAGAAAGAAATTAAGCTAGGAAAAGCTGTAAATAAGGACTGAGATGAAATAAGCTAACAAAAATAAGTCTAAAGCAAACAGGAAAAGTAGAAATAACAATCAGATAAGCAATGAAACTAAATCAAATAAGTAAAAAGAACTAAAAGTCTGCTGTTCTAACTTAGGTGCAGGGCAAAACTAGTGACTTTCAAGCTTGTGAAAAGCTACTAAAAGTTTATTCTAAAATCTCAAGAAAAATACACTAGACATGTGAGCTGGGGAATAACACTATCCAGAAACTCGGCTTATTCCAACTCCAAACCAAACATTAAACAGCCCAGCTAATAATAAGCTCAAACATAAACAATAAACTAGCCATATAAAATAAACTCAAACTCTAACCGATAAAAGCACAAACAATAAACGATAATCGATCTAAATCCAATCTCAAACTAAAGTTACACTACTAAACTCACTACTGATTCATAAGCAGCAAAAGGAAATCAATAAACAGACATTACTCAGTTCAACAATAAGCTAAGAAAAAACAATATAGGATAAAATCTGACTTATATTAAATAAAGAGTACGTATTACAACTAAATCAATGGAAAATTACAAATACCTTAAAAATGCTAACATAAACATACTGCTTAACGAAAAATAAAAACATACCTAATTTAAAGCTAAAATTAATCCTCGTTACCACAGTAACCTCCTACTCTATTTATACTACTAAGAAAAAAAATAAAATACTTCGGTCCTCCTTTTTTTTGTGTTTCTCTTGTGAGAGGAATCTTCACAAAATAATACTTGTGCTTCTTTGCTGACTTTCCCCACCGTTGGATTAAATAAAAATGATCACAGCCCTCAATCTTGGTCTTAGCACCCACTAACTCACACGGATAGGTGAGGTGGCTGATGGGGAGGTATAAGGGGAAGGGTTTTGGTGTTGGGGAGAAGAGAAGTGGAAAAATGGTGAAAGTTTGGGGAGTGGAGGTTTGTTTGGTTGTGTCCCGTGATTGTTCTTGGCGGGAGGGAGGAAGAAGACAAGGCTGATGAAGTGTGGGATGTTAGCTTAGGGATTTTGACCATTGCATTTGGGGGATTTGACTATTCTTGTGACCCCGTATTGTTATTAGAAGGGTGGATGGGTCGGGTTTGAGTGGTGGATCCGGTGGGTTTAATTTAGTGGTGGGCTGGTGAGTGTAATGGGAGAGTGGGCTGGGTTTAAGCTTTTATGTGGATCCGGTTGTGGTTAGTAAGGGTAATTTAATTCAAAACACAAGGACCATATTTGTAAATCATGAAACTGCAGGGGCCTGAGTTGTCATTTCACCAAAATATTCCAAGGGACCAAAAATGCCAAGTTTATTATTCCGAGGACTAAAAATTTATTTTTTTACTATTTTTATTTTTTTCAAGCTTGAGGGACTAGACTTGCCATTTGCAAATTTTATTTGTTTTTTCAAACGTTTTCAATCATTTTGCATATGAAAACACAAAAACACATTTCAAATATATTTTTAACATTATTTGATCGTTTTAAAGTGTTTTTGGTTGTTTTGACTCGAAAATTGGACGAAAAGATATGTGTAAAATGACACATATCAAATCCCCCACACTGAGCAATTGCTAGTCCCTAGCAATTATTTATGAAAATTGATGGATGTATCTCTTTACCAGAAGCCATCACCTCTGGAGTAGCCAAATGTTTCAGTTCAAGTAAGAACTATGGTACACTGATAACCATATGATTTTGAGCAAATCATCAGCTGCCAACGGATTTGATTTGTCTTTACCAGAAGCCGTTTGCTTCTGGACTAGCCAACTCTTAGATAAAACAACTTATTATCTTTGGTGAGCTGATGACCAATTATGGTTTTCCAACTGCCTTTACCACAAGCCATAATCTTGCGGGCTAGCCAACTCTTCATCTTTTTAGGATATGGTGAGTCGAATACCATACAATTTTTGGCAAATTGTAAGCCGTAAACGGATTTGATAAATCTTTACCAAGAACCGTTTGCTCTTGGATTAGCCAATCCTTTTGTGTGTTAGACATGGTGGACTGATAACCATTTGTTGTGTAAGTGCAAAACACTTACACCAAAAAAATTTTGGCCAAAAATGGGGGAATTAGATGGTTTATATACGTGATTAAATTCGTGAGAATTCCCCCCACACTAGAAATGAATATTGTCCTCAATATTCAAAGTACCGGCTGTTATGCCGAAACTGAGAACGTAAAAGGGAAATATTACGGGCCATTTATTTTGTTTTTGTGTTTGCAAAATTTTTTTTTTTTTTTTTTTTTTTTTTTTTTTTTGAAATTTATGTACAACATCGGGGGCATCTCCCCCACACTAAGGTGGTAGAAAGTAGAAAGAAGTCAGAAATATGGGTGAAAACCCATATGGTGTGCTACTGTTTTTGTTAACCGAGTCGCTAGCTTGACTCGACCCCGAATTCATTTGTCCATGGGGAAGCAAGTGGAAACCAATCTCAATCGGACTTTCATTCAAATTGTTTGGATAAACATTTGAACATGAGAAAGTTCCACACCGATGAGATAAAACCCGCGATATTTCAATAGAAGAAACTATTAAGGGTGATACCGGGGTCAAATATGGTGTCCTCATTCCCGTAGGAGAAAAGGGAAAGAGCAATCACACCATATGTGATGAAGAGAAGCAAGATTTTTATTATGATCATGTAAAACTCTTCATCATCAGAAGCATCATCAGCTTCAACGGGAGGGAGGGTTGGGATACAATCTTCAAGAAGTAAATCTTTCAACACACCTCCCCCCACACTAGAATCATCCTCCAGATCGAAGTAGAAATGATCATATTCAGGAGGAGATATCATATGAGGGAGTTCAACCGAGAACTCCTCATGATATCGATCATTTTCATCAAAATGAAATACATCATACTCGGGGAGAGACATATAAGAATGGGGAGTGGTATTTACACTTCCCGTCTCTTCCAAATGATCGATATCAAAACGAAAGGCTTCATAAACCGAGAGTGAATAATCTGGATGAGGAGTGGGATTGCCACTTCTCTCCTTTTGATCATTAAACACAAAACTCTCAAATTCGGGAAAAGCATCCTCGAGCTCGAACTCGGAAGGATAAGACGGCTTTTCCACAACAACATCATCCTTTGGGGGGAGAGCAAACAATGGTTCATCAAAAATCATTTTTTCTAAAATCGGGCCATCTCCCCCCGGATCAACATCGGGCTCAACAATTTGAGCATCAAACAAGAAGACCTCGAACTCTTCTTTAGAAATATCACTTTCCTCAAACGGAGGAGAAGAGTCGGAAATGAGTGATGTGGAAGTAAGAGTGGGATTTTTGGGGCAATATCAATACGACAAACCGATTCTGAAGGTGGGGCAAGTGGTGTGCTCTTAGAGCTAGCAGTTTTTACCACTTCCGTTGTATCTTCCGATTCGTGTTCATCGTAATCAAAAATACTCTTAATTTCCGCATTACAACTTTTGAACCATTCACTTGAACCGGGGGCTATGTTCATTGCTTTGAGCTCAGAACATTTTTGTGCAACACTTTTGACCGTGAATCTTGAAAGTTTTGAATCAATTTTTTCAGATTTTTTATCAATAGTAGCAACGTTGCAATTTGACCCCTGATTAATGTTGAACGTGATCTCTTCATTTTCAACACGAATGGTTAATTCTTCGGCGTACACATCAATAAGAGCACGACTCGTTCTTAGAAAAGCTCTACCCAAAATGAGTGGAACTCGTGGATCGGCATCAAAGTCTACAACAACAAAATCTGTGGGAAATTGGAACTTTCCCACTTTCACGACAACATCCTCGGCTATTCCAAGCGGATAAGTAGTGGTACGATCCGCTAGCTCGAGTGTCATGCACGTGGATGTAAGCTTTGGAAGAGATAGTTTTTCCCATATCGAGAGTGGCATGAGGTTAATACTTGCGCCAAGATCGGCCAAGGCGGAGCATTTCACCATCCCCGAGAAATCACACGGGATTAAGAACTGGCCGGGGTCTCCAAGCTTTTCGGGAAGCGTCTTGAGGATGACCGCCGAGCATTGCTCGTTTAATGGGGTTTTTGCCATATCGACTAACTTATCCTTGTTGCTTAACAACCCTTTGAGTGTAGTTGCAAACTTTGGCATGAGAACGAGAGCATCAGCAAAGCTTATGTCGAAGTGCATCTCATTGAAGATTTGGAAGAACTTTTCCATTTGTGCATTGTTTTTCTCTTTAAGCTTTTGATCATTAAGCCTTGAAGGATATGGTATTGAAGGCTTTGGATTTGTCTTCGGAACATCGGGTTCCGGAATTGGGGTTGGGATTACCGAAGGTTGGACGTGTGCGGTACTTCGTGAGCTTGTGGAATGCACCTTGTCCGTTGTCTCCTCGGTCTCAATTTCAACTACCTTTGGAGGAAGAGAAGAAGAGGTAGTTGGAATTTTGGGTCCATTATATTGGACACCACTCCTTGTTGTGATCGCCTTCACATCGCCCCTCGGGTTAGCGATCGTGGTGCTAGGAAGAGTTCCTGAGCCCGAGGGTCGATCATTTAAAGACTTTCTGATTTCATTTATTTGAGTGGCCATCAACCGATTGGTTTCATTTTGGGATATCATGAATTGCTTCAATAATTCCTCCGTGGACGTTTGATTTTGGTTTAAAACTTGGTCTTGATTAAAATTTTGTCCACGGCTTTGAACATTTCCCAAATTTTGATTGAAATTTTGACCACGGTTTTGATTTCCTTGAAAACCTTGGTGATTACCTTGGTTTTGAAAACCTTGATTTTGGAAACCTTGGTTTTGGAAATTTTGGTTCACCCGACCTTGGTTTTGGTTAAATTGGGCATTTCGGTTTTGCCCATTTGGATTTTGGGGGTTGAAACCGGGTGGTCCAAGATAATTGTTGGAGCGATAGCTTAGAAGATTACGGTCTCCTTGGGGTTGGTAAGAATTACCTCCCGAATTGTAGGATCCCGAAGCAGCATAAACGCTCTCTTGAGTGTTGCCATTGGTGGCTGGACACTCGAAATATGGGTGTGGACCACCACATGTTACACAGCTTTGATTCACCACATTTGCTTGTTGAGTTTGGTTTTGAAGATTATTTTGATGTAGCCTCAAAACAGCAGTGGATAAATCATCCATTCTTTTAGTGAGTGAAGCTATCTCGGATGAAGAGTCCGTAGTGATAGATTTAGATGACTCACTCCTCTCGGCGGAGGAATCCCAATAATTGTGGTGGGCGGTCATGTTTTCAATTAAATCATAGCACTCTTCGGGTCGCCTTTTCATAAAGGTACCACCGGCCGCAGCATTGATCGTTTCACGATGTCGTAATGTTAAACCATTATAGAATGTGTCTATTATGGTAACAAGCAACATATTATGATTAGGACATCGATCAATAGATAGCTTATAACGTTCCCAAGCTTCGAATAAAGATTCATCGGGAAGCTGGCGAAAGTTGCTTATATCATTCCTCAATTTCGTCACCATTGATGGTGGGAAATATTTTGCCAAGAATTTTGAAGTCATTTCATCGAAACTATGAATTGAATTCTTGGGAAGACGATCAAACCAAGCGGTGGCATGATGCGTTAATGAATAAGGAAAAAGATACAAGCGAAGGGCGTCATCGGTGACACCTTGTTGTTTCATGCTTTGGGTTACCGTGATGAATTTATCGAGATGCTTGTTTGCATCTTCACCCGGTAAACCGTGAAATTGGCACGAAGTTTGGACTTGTTGGATCATATGATGTTTAAGTCCAAAATCCGCGGCTTGGATATTGACGGGAGCAATAGGTCCGCCCCGTCCTTGCATGGTCGGTTGGCACAACTCCTCCATCGTTCGGAGATCGGGAGCTGGCCCATTATTACCCGCGTTATTATCAGCAGCCATATTCTCAACGTCTTGAAAATCAAGACGTCGATTTCGGCGAATAATTCTTTCGGGATTAGAAACGGGTGAACAAAGATTGGGTGTGGAAGAACGGGTGCTCATGCACCAATAAAACAACAAAAGTTTAAAAACAAATTTTTGAAAATGAAAATCTTTTTTTTCTCTTTTTTTTTTTTTTTTTAAGGATAGTTACATAATATTTTTTTTGTGATCGATTCGTCAATCGAAACTCGTTTCTCACAAAATTACTCGCAGAGTGGCGGAGAAGCAAAGGTGGGCAATAAATGCTCCTTAAAAACCCGCCTCTTTCGGTTTGTCAATTTAATGTCAAACCATCCTTAAACCACTTGTATAGGTTGTAATTTCAAGATAATCCGAAAAACAATTAACTCACGATTCGTTTTGTTGGAAATTCGGAATGGTTTACAACACTTCAAAGAAGTGAGGATGTTTATTTTATTTTCTTTTGTTTTTGTAAAACACCTTAGACAATGAACTTAAACCAATAATCACAAGATGAATGGCTTCTTTGAAAAAGGTACACCACTCACAAGGATACAAAGGCAAGTTTTAATCTTTAGTTTGGGAACTTATTATGTCCGTACCCCCAGTTAGGTAGTACTCTGTCTTGATTCTCGACGGTAAATTTTTATTGTTGTTATTATTAAACAAAGAGGTTTTTTTTTTTTTTTTTTTTTTTTTTTTTTTTTTTTTTTTTTTATTTTTATTTTTAGAAAATATACACAAATATACTATAAACCTTCACAAGGAAAGTTTATAAAACACGATTTGACAAACGAGATTTTAAAAATTCGCTACAGCCCTCCCCGGCAACGGCGCCAAAATTTGATCTGGTAAAATCAAGTCATATTTATTTCCAAGGAAACACAAGTGAAGTATGTGTGACCCGGTTCGTTATCCCCGATGAGAGTTGAATGGAATTTGTGCAATCGGGTTTGTGAATCGTGTTTGAGATATAAAAATTTGAGAGATTTTGGATTTGGATTACAACTACGTAAAACAACAAATAGGCTAGGAAATAAAAATACAACTAAAAACAATTAACGCAATTAAAAACGTAAACGTGCTAAACTAAAACGTTAAATCTAAAAATCATTAATCCTACGGGTATCAAATTAATTTTCCTAAGTTCTAAACGATAAAAGAGAATTTTGGAAAAAAAGAAAAATAATTTTTTTGACTTTTAAATAATTTTTTATAATTTAAAAACTATTTAAACTATTTTAAATTTCTAAACTGAAATAAAAAACAAGTTTAAAAGAAAACTATTGCAAATATTATCTAATAGTAAACTTTAGAGCAGATGGTTGGTTTGCTGTGTTGCTTCCTGAATGACTGGGGTTCGAATCCCAGTCAAGACCTTTTTGAAACTATTATTTATTTTTACTTTTTATTAATAAAACTTAACCAGCTAATGAATAAAAACAGCTTTTGAAAAGAAAATATTTTTAGAAACCAAAAATAAGCTGAAAAATACGGTGGAAAAGCTGACAGTTGGTTTTTTTTATATGAAAACAAGTTTAAACTAGTTTTGAGAAAGAAATTAAGCTAGGAAAAGCTGTAAATAAGGACTGAGATGAAATAAGCTAACAAAAATAAGTCTAAAGCAAACAGGAAAAGTAGAAATAACAATCAGATAAGCAATGAAACTAAATCAAATAAGTAAAAAGAACTAAAAGTCTGCTGTTCTAACTTAGGTGCAGGGCAAAACTAGTGACTTTCAAGCTTGTGAAAAGCTACTAAAAGTTTATTCTAAAATCTCAAGAAAAATACACTAGACATGTGAGCTGGGGAATAACACTATCCAGAAACTCGGCTTATTCCAACTCCAAACCAAACATTAAACAGCCCAGCTAATAATAAGCTCAAACATAAACAATAAACTAGCCATATAAAATAAACTCAAACTCTAACCGATAAAAGCACAAACAATAAACGATAATCGATCTAAATCCAATCTCAAACTAAAGTTACACTACTAAACTCACTACTGATTCATAAGCAGCAAAAGGAAATCAATAAACAGACATTACTCAGTTCAACAATAAGCTAAGAAAAAACAATATAGGATAAAATCTGACTTATATTAAATAAAGAGTACGTATTACAACTAAATCAATGGAAAATTACAAATACCTTAAAAATGCTAACATAAACATACTGCTTAACGAAAAATAAAAACATACCTAATTTAAAGCTAAAATTAATCCTCGTTACCACAGTAACCTCCTACTCTATTTATACTACTAAGAAAAAAAATAAAATACTTCGGTCCTCCTTTTTTTTGTGTTTCTCTTGTGAGAGGAATCTTCACAAAATAATACTTGTGCTTCTTTGCTGACTTTCCCCACCGTTGGATTAAATAAAAATGATCACAGCCCTCAATCTTGGTCTTAGCACCCACTAACTCACACGGATAGGTGAGGTGGCTGATGGGGAGGTATAAGGGGAAGGGTTTTGGTGTTGGGGAGAAGAGAAGTGGAAAAATGGTGAAAGTTTGGGGAGTGGAGGTTTGTTTGGTTGTGTCCCGTGATTGTTCTTGGCGGGAGGGAGGAAGAAGACAAGGCTGATGAAGTGTGGGATGTTAGCTTAGGGATTTTGACCATTGCATTTGGGGGATTTGACTATTCTTGTGACCCCGTATTGTTATTAGAAGGGTGGATGGGTCGGGTTTGAGTGGTGGATCCGGTGGGTTTAATTTAGTGGTGGGCTGGTGAGTGTAATGGGAGAGTGGGCTGGGTTTAAGCTTTTATGTGGATCCGGTTGTGGTTAGTAAGGGTAATTTAATTCAAAACACAAGGACCATATTTGTAAATCATGAAACTGCAGGGGCCTGAGTTGTCATTTCACCAAAATATTCCAAGGGACCAAAAATGCCAAGTTTATTATTCCGAGGACTAAAAATTTATTTTTTTACTATTTTTATTTTTTTCAAGCTTGAGGGACTAGACTTGCCATTTGCAAATTTTATTTGTTTTTTCAAACGTTTTCAATCATTTTGCATATGAAAACACAAAAACACATTTCAAATATATTTTTAACATTATTTGATCGTTTTAAAGTGTTTTTGGTTGTTTTGACTCGAAAATTGGACGAAAAGATATGTGTAAAATGACACATATCACAACCTTCTCAAAAGTTGACACTCTTGAAGGCTGCTTGGTCCTTGTTCTTGTAAACGCCTGAGGTTGAGTAGTTGTAGTGTGCTCAGAAGAGGTAGGCACTTCAGTGTGTGCACTATCAAGAGAAACAAAAGCCAACACATTTAGCCCACAAATGTCATATCTGCCTGATCATCCTCAGAATCAGAAAGCACAACCCTTATTTTCTTCTGTGGATGTTGAGCTTCTAAAGAGCTAATTCTTTCATTGAGCTTTTGGATAGTCTCACTAAAAGTTTCTTTGGTAACCTTGAGTTCCTTTTCCAAAGTCTCCACCTTCTCACTAAAACTCCTTTTGGTCTCTTTAAGCTCTGACTCCAATGCTTCAATCTTCTGCATAGACCTGTCAAGTAACTGGGACATAGAAGTGAGATCAGCAGCATCCTCAGCTCCACCAGCAGGAATGCCTGAGGTGTTAGGAGCTTCATTGGATCTAGGTGGAGATGCATGAAATTCTCCCCCTATATGGGTGTCTTCACTAAAAGGCTGCCTAGTAGGACTAGGAGTTGAAAGCCTTGAAAAAGAAGAAGGCATATCCATAGTAGGTGTTGATTGGGCAACAGGTGGAACAACAGTGGTGGTCTGGACAATGGGCTCATCAGGGACATTAGTCTCAGGTGTGACTGGTCTAGGTGATGGTGGTAATGGGTCATCAGCAGCAACAGATGCAGATGCATCAGCAGCAACTGAAGTCCCTTTACCAGCAGCATTGGATGCATCAGCATCAGCTGCATTGGGTGATGGTGGGACAATGTCATTGTCAGCAGGATCTGGGTTGTCAGCAGGATTGACATTGTGTAACATGGCAGGTAATAAAGGCAAATGTTGGCCTGCAAAATTCATCTTCATCATTGCAAACATTTTAGCAGTTATCCGATTCACTATCTTAGGGGATGGTCATTGGTCTGAACACCTAAGATAATTTGAAGAAATCTAGGGTACATTAAAAATTTGTTTTTATCACCAGAGATATTTTCAATAATCCCATCAAAAATATATTTGGCCCAATTATATATCCTACCCTGAGACAGACAAACAAGACCAGACGCAATGTGACTAGGGCATTGGTCCCAACCACCGGTCTTTACACTCATACACTGGAGTAAAGTATGAACCAGAAATCTCCATTGAGGAGACAGCTTATTTTTATAAAATGTACAACTACCAGTGACAGGATAACCTATAGAAGCCATACCATCATTGATTTCTTGCCTGGAAAGATCATAATCCCCATGCTCCTCAGGAAATCAGAGCTGTACCCGAATCAACTCCTCAGTAATGATGACTTCGTGCTCATCAATGGTGGCAACGATGTCGTCCTCCCTTCCCACAATATGTCTAACCCTAGCAGTTGCCCAAAACTGCTTAATTAGCGAATCATACACCGTTACAGGACAATAAGTGAGTGCATAGTGAATAGATGACCCACGTAGAAAGGCTAACACCTCATTATAACCATCACTTCTAGAAGAAGACTCTAAGTAAGCAACCTTGTTGTGATCATCTTTGTAGCGAAGTGTTGTCATTGTATTAGATGAATGAGCTAGGGTTCGAAAGGAGAAAAATAATGAATTAGGGTTTGAAAGGATTTTGAGAATTTGAGATATGAGAAGTGCAATTTTAGGTTAGGTTGCCAAATATAGCAATTTAAATTGCTGCAATTCCGCGAACGTATCATTGACCAATTGACTTAACGAACTTCCCCAAATTTAACATAGTCAGCAGGAACCATTAGTCAAACGGCAGTAACACTTGGTCAATCGGCAGCAATAAAGTGGTTTGACCAAAGTCAACCTTCCAAATCCAGTCATTAGGAATAAACTGCCTGAATTAAATCTCAACACCAACCAACAATAAATTCGCACTAATCACCTTCTCATTATAAAAGCTCTTTTTCCCCAAATCAAATAACATCATTATCACAATAACTTCATTAAATCTTCAAACCAAAGAAAATCATGAGTTCATCCAAAATTCCCATCATCGAAATCTCATCAGACTCCTCCTCCTCCACTGAATCAGGGTGGGAGAATTACTTTCCCCAAACTGCATCATCTTCTCAATACAAAGGCAAGGCTAAGGTTGAGGAGGTTTCATCTGATCCTCTTCCATCTACTCCTTCGTCTTTTGAGTGTTCTAGCTCTGATGATGAAGGATCATCAGAGCTGAAGTCCTTGACTTATTATCAAGGTGAATGGGAAACATATCCTCCCAATTTTGCCATCACAGATAATCTAAGGGAAGAGATGAAGAAAACTGTGGCTCTGCTTAGTGAAGAGATGGAAAGGACTGCTGCAACCTTCTACAAAGTACCGGTACCAAAAAGAAATGCAGATCTTCATGAAAACACTAACCGGGAAAACAATAACCCTCGAAGTCGAGACCTCGGACACAATCGACAATGTGAAAGCCAAGATCCAAGACAAAGAACGCATCCCACCAGACCACAACATCCAAAAGAAAATCATCCGACCCCAATGCCAAGCCAGCCAACTACACAGCCAAGCCAGCCAACTCCACAGCCAAGCCAACCCACAACTAGGTTACTCCCTAGATCACGACAGACACATTCTACCCCTAGCTCTTCAATTCCAATGAGAGATCAACCACTCCCTCAACTAAGACAGCCACTCCCAGTGGTATTGGCACTTCCAGCCCCAAACTTGTATGAAGATATAAGTCATCTGAGGGGTGGAAGGTTCATGCCTGATATGGCTGGGAAAGGAAAGGGAAAGATGGAGTAGGTGGCAGGGTTTAGGTGCAGTGGTGATGAGGGATGTGAAGCAGAGTAGGTTGGTAGGATGTTTAAAAGATCTTGATATGTAGCTTTTGTGTTTTGTGACTGAATGTAATCAACTTAATCAAAATGAATGGAAATTACTGACTTTAGTTTTAATTCCAAGTATTGAGAAATTGAGAGCTGCAAAACAAAGTTAGCTAACAAAATACACTAAGACCTGCAAAATAAAATTAGAACACACAAAACATAAAACATAAAAGAATGAGAAATAAGACAAAATTACAAGCATTAGCCTCCCCTTAGGCTAATGCCTCCCCTCAAAACCAGCAAAGAAATATACAACAACATGATCAGACAAACAGGACAATCACCAAGGAAACCATGGAGAGTAAGCCATTCCCCCTCCAAAGATTGGATTATAATAGGCAGGCTTGAAATCCCTCTGAAAGTATGAAGAGGTACCAGCAGGAATGGTTCCTTAAATATCAGCAGGAACAGACTTACCTGTAGGAACAGGTCTATCAGCAGGAAAGGGAGCTCTATAAGAGTTCATTCTTGCTGCTTGTGGAACATATGGTGGTATTTGTTTAACATTTTTCCACAATGATCTGGTCTGTTGTTGCCCACCATTCATCTTCATTCTCTTCTCATGATAATCACAATCTTTAATGAGATGATATTGACTACCACACACAAAACACGACTTCTTCCTAACAGTCTTGTTCTTACCATAACTTTTCTTATTACAGATAAAATTATCACTAGTGGAACTAGAGACACATTTGTTTTTAATAGAATTACTTGAGTTGTTGTCTGAGAAAGCTGTTTTAGAAGCAGATTTATCATTAGTTACACTTGAGGACTCATGGTACTTAGGTGTTGATGACTCTTCACTTGAATCACATGAAACAAAGTCTTTGGACTATGCTTCTCTGGACTTTTTACCATAAACCATTTGTGACTCATCTGAGTCAGTGTCAGAGAGAGAGTGGATAGGGGTAGGCATAAAAACTCCTCTGATAGGTGGAGGAACTGCATTCATTCCTCCTTCTTTTACAAACTTTACAGGAATTTTATAGTCAACAGGTTCAGGGTCAAACACACTATACTCATTAGGGTCATAGACTTGATCTTGCCCTATGTAGTCACCAAACCCTAAACCACGTTTAGTTTTTACAGACATAGAACTATCAACTAACTTGTGTAGGTTTTTAGATGAATCTTTCCATTTATCAAACCTAGCCAAGGAATTGTCTAGCTTAGTCTGCAAATCCTGTTTTTCTAACATGACCTTAGCATTTTGAGATTCAGAATATTTAAGTTTATTAGCAGTGTTTCTTAAATCTCTCTGCAAAACCTTAATCTTTTCCTCATAAGCTAACTGATTCTTTTGGAACCAAACCTTTTGTTTTTCCAAGGTTTTAACCGCATTATCATAAGCTTGAACCTTAATAAAGTATTCATTATACTTAGATTTCATGTCATCATATTCTTTATTAAGAGTTGAGTATAATTCTTGACAGGCAGGATTACATTTTTGTACTTGAGATGGGAATCCCATTAGAGCATATTCTTCCAAATTTTCCTTTGCCTCATAGGATTCATCATTTTCAGTCAGCTTTGCCATAGAATCATTATAGAACAAGGTTCTAATCTTCCTTGCCCACATTTCAAATTTATCTCCTGATAGCGACATTGAAAAAGGTTCAAGAGAGAAGATTTAGAAAAGTTTTCTTCTTTATTAGAGATCCTCACCAGGCTCTGATACCACTTGTAGGATCGAGTGCTTCTAGCTTGATTGAGCTTGGTTAAACCGAGAATCTCTAGGAGTAAGACTTGCGTTTATGCGGAAACTAAACAACAAGAATGTAAAGAAGAACATAATAAAAGACAATGATCCTCTATGGATCAGACTATGAACTAAGAAATTGTGTTATTGAATATTGTAATGTCGTACAAAGATGTGTCAAACTCATAGACGGGATGTTTCTTTTATACTGATAAGAAACCCTAACCCTAACCCGTCATACAAGAAACCGTGTGAAGAGATAAACATGATCTCTTCTAAAAATAAATCTAACAAACTTTCTAAACATATGGGATAACAATTACTAAAACCCGCAGTAACAACTACTATCAGCAGAAACAAAAATAAACTATCGGCAGGAACCAACTGCAACAGCAATGAACAACTATCAGCAGGAACCAGCTTCACTATCGGCAGAAATGAGAAAACCTTATTTCTCAGAGATCCTAACATTACATAAATTAAAAAATTTACAAAATCAATACCTTACTCTTTATCAAAAATATTTTTGTTGTTAAAAATATTAATTATAATGGGGTGTTGTAGAATCTGATAAACCACAGGGTTCAGATTGGAGTAAAAAAGTTGAAGAAAAAACTGAATCGTAAGGTGATTGGGGTGATGTAACACCCCCGTTTTTGATATTCGGAGCGGAAATATAAGTTGGGGTGCTACTTCACAGTTCACAGTCATGATGATAGAAAATGACTCGAAAAGTGACGTTTTAGATAAAATTGTTATCATTCATTTATATTAGAGTTACAATATGCAGGTCCCAACAAGAGGTTCCAAAATACATTTATAAAAATATATTATTTGTAGAATGATAACATAAATAGACAGTCCATAGCCAATCCAGTGCCAAACCATGCTTCCAATAACCTGAGAATACATGCTAAAATGTCAAAATAAAGTTGGTGAGTTCATAAAGTTTGTGAATGAAAATAGTCCATTTCAGTTGTTCAGAAATACATTCGTTCAGTTGTTCAGAAATACGTTGTTCAGTTATCCAGAAATAAATTCGTTCAGTTGTTCAGGAATACGTTGTTCAGTTCAGTTGGAAATCATTTAAACACAAGATTTAATGTAATAATTGCCACACATACAATTATTATTAGCGAAAGATGTATTTTTATTGCACTAAGTCTCATGGCACGTAAAACTTTAACAGAACATCAACAGTCATGAGCTAATGATGTAATAATTACCCCATAATTAAATGTAGGTAACCTTGCCCCCGGGTAAGAGATAGCCACATCTCTTTATTCATTTCAAATACAATGCTTTGGGTTACGTTACGGTAACACAAAGGGGTTGTCAGCCCAATAGATCTATCCACAATATTCGCGCTCACCCTTAAGTCGCGGGTGATTAGAGGTCCATGATGGGAGGTCTTTTTGGCTTAAAGTAACTTAGCATAGGCAATAAAAATAAGAGTAACGTTTGATGAAATTACTTTTGTTTGATACGGGAAAAGTTCAATAGTGATTCATAAATCATATAAAGCAAACAATGTTTGTAAATGTTATGAGCATGCATCTCCTCCAAAAAGAGTTCAAAATATGAAAAGAGGGGCTATGAAACTCACCTGAGCAATCTGGATGGAAAACAAATGAAAGTTGATAAACGTCTCCGGACAAGAAATCTGGGTTGTTATGCCAATATTCAGTAATCATTTCAGATGATTATATGTTCTTTTGTTCATTTCGTTTCGTTGTTTATATCTTTCGTTCTTATGTTCGTTTGTTTATTCGTTGAAGTTATCTTTTGTTTTGTATAATATATTTCTTGTTCGTTCGTCAATATATTAAACGTATTATGTTAATGTTAGTTCGGAAAATAGAAATGATAAAAAAACTAGTTATTAAAAGTTGTACTTTAATCCCTAAGGTTTGGCCAAATGACAGTTCATACCCTGAAATTTTGGAAAATGACAACTTTTACCCTCAAGTTTCAAAAATGACATTTTCTACCCTTTGTATTTGTTATTGTCAAAATGATCCTTGGTATAATTTATTTACAAAATCGGCAATTAAAAACTCTAATGAAAAATAATAAAGCGCATGAAATATGTGACTCGACTAGAGTTTTGAAATTGAATAACTTAACGAATAATAAACCATTTTACGTGTTCTCAGTTTCTATGAAAAGTTAGCCAGGTCGACTTTAAAATGAGCCAAGTCTCATTATATTTGAAATCAGTTTGATGGTCGAAACATGTTACTAAAGTTGATCGATCGAACAAGATTTTAATAATAGTCCGGAAAACAAGTTTTAAAACTAGTGATCGAACAAACTTTAAACACCCATAACTTTTAACTCGTTTGATAAATTTTCAAGATTCTTTCTTCTAAAATAAATTTGCTAGATCATCTTTAGCATGCCAAAATCTTAGGATTTTTAGTGAAGATCTAGGGGTCGAAAAATGGGTCAAAAGTAATGCTGTTGGGTCGACAAGACTAAAAATAAATATCTGAAAATATTAACTCTTATCTTAGCGATAAAGTATGAACTTTGAACATCAATAAATTTTAAATGGTTTGATCATTTTCATTGATTCTTCTTTCTAAAACAAGTTAGCTGGGTGAACTTGGACATGCCAAAAACTCAGAATTTTTAAAGGTCTTATGAGGTTCGAAAACAAGGTTCAAAGTTGGGTGGTTGGTCGACTTTTATTGAAAAAGAAATAACTGAAAATATTAACTTCTATTTGTAGCGATATTGAACAACTTTCAAGACTCGATATCTTTTTGTAAACTAAATCATTTTCCACGATTCTTTTTCCTATATTAAATTTGATATGTGAACTTTATAAATACCAAAATACAGAATTTATCAAGATCATTTGAGGGTTTATTTTTAGATCAAAACTTGGCCTTGTAGCTGTTTTTGGCTCGTTAAAACACAGATCAAGAACCCGATAAGGGTTTTTGGTTTCTAAAACATTTGTAACTATCTTTTTACGTATGATATGATTTTGTTTGATATATTTCAACATATTCTATATGTTCTTGATTTTTTTTAACATATATTCGAACATATAGGGTGCGTTTTTGGTTAACTGATCGATCAAAAAGAAACAAGGAACAAGAAAACCTAGGGTTTTTGGTTATGTTTATTATTAATGGTTATGTTTCAATGTTTTTAAAGATAAGTAACATAAGTAAACTGAATTTAAAGAAGTTTAGAATACTTACTTAATATTAGGTTCGGCTAGGGTTTTATGACTGAAAATGGGTTCGACAAGGGTTCCTCCTCTTCTAGACTTCCTAAGCTTTTGTGTTGAGAGTAATTTGGGGTTGAGTTCAGTAGAGAAATGGGAATAGAATTGATTTGGTGATTGGTTGATAGATGTGTGATTAAGGGTGATATATGACTGCCATTTATAGAAGGTTTAATTAGGGTTTTCTAGTGATTGTGATAAGGAGACAAGGTCTTGAGACAAGGGCTGACAGAAATGGGGGAGCATGCCACATGGATAGGAGGGGGAAGGAGGTGATGTGGCCGAATGTTTACCAAAGGTTTTATCTACCAATGAGATGAATTCTTAAACATGAACGTGGACATGTGGATTGGTTTTTAGAAGAGAATGAAGAGGAGAGGGGAGGACTTGTCAAGTGCTTTGGGACTAAGTACAATGTATTTTGAGGTTAGTTACATTTATGTGTAATTGAGTTATTGTTGTAGTTGTGTTCGAACATGATTTTAGGAAGGAGGGTCGAATGGTGCTTAGGAGGGTTGTACAATAGACTTTGTGAGTAGTAACTAGGGTTTAGGGAAAGATGAATCTAGTTAGTTTATGTATTTAGATGGTTAGAAAATATTTAAGGTTGTATATTTAACATAATATGTCGAATTGTACAAATATAAAAGGGAAATGAGTTGTGCTTATAAGAGTTGTACTTATAGGCTTAAATGAGTTGTACAATTGTTTAGAATATGTGAAAATATATAGCTTTATCAATTTATTAGTTTATAAAAATTATTTGTTAATTTTATTATGTTTAAAAGTAATTACATAGGATTTTTAGTTTATATGCATTAGGTACTTGTACTTTGTGTTAAAAGACTTGTAAAAATATTTAAGGAGTTTAGAAAATATAATTTATAAAAATTATGCATGAATGGTTTGTAAATCTTGCTTTAAAAATAGTTATAAATGGGATTTTAATAAAGATTTTGTAAATAAATGATTTCATGCATAAATGACTTGTACTTCAGCTTAAATAACTTGTAAACTTAACATTTTGTAAAAATATTGTATAAATAAATTAGGGTTTGTGAAATGTATACATAAAATCACAGTTATGTGAAATTAGGGTTTTATCGGGAGCTAAAATAGAATTAGGGTTTCTGGTGCTTTGGTTACTTGTACATTAACTCAGATGAGTTGTACTTTTATGTTCTGAGGTTTTGTTATTCATATTTGGTATTGTGATGAATTTTAGGGTTTCCTAGAAACTCTATACAGATAATAAGTGTTTTGTTTTGTATGTTCATTTAAGGATTTATCGTAAAATGTTAAATGGTATTTGGTAATGTTTCCATATAAATATGTTTATGAAATAAACATTAGGTTTGTTAGGCAGGTCTTGTGTGGGAGCACGTTTATCAAGGATGTGAGTTACGTCACATAAGATAGGAGATACAATTAAATGAATAAAATAATAAAAAAAAATTATCCGTGGGAAAAGGATAATAATTCTGTAAAGTAAATAGGTTATTTTACGAGTGGTTACAGTATCCCCCCGTTGAAGGGAATCTCGTCCCGAGATTCGACATGTGTTGGTTGGAAAGTTGGGAAAAATGATGTGTGGGGATAGTTAGGTTCAAATTTCTAATCTATTCAGATAGGAAACGCGATAAAGGAAAATCGTACAACGATTTGGTTGGGATGAGAGTTTGATATGCTTAAAATGCCTCAAGTTAAAAATAATATTAAAATATTATTTCATTCTTAGGCCTTATTTCCAATAATGTCGTTTCACTGTCAATCCCTGGTTCTCCGTTTAATACCTAAGGGATCAAGATTTGGTCAGTCTCATCTCTACTGGATGAACTAAATTTGAATATTTTGTCACCTAATGAGTCACTGTGCAACGGTCAGATTCTTAAAGTAGATGAATAGTGATTCCAACAGTCGTGTAACGGTCAGATAACGGCCATAACGACTAGTTTCTCCACCTATAAATACCTCATTTCTAATCCTCATCCTTTCACCACAAATTTCCTTTCTAAAAAAACCTCAAAATGCCGCACCTTGTTACATACCTAGCGATTGTTTTCGTTGTTGCGGTTATTACCTACATGGTGTATAATCCGGAAGAAAATCATGAAGTCATGTTCATGATTCTAATGATCGTCGTACCACTTACTATCGTATCCTTTATTGTGGATCAGACATGGGGAAAATAGGTCTTGCGCTAGGTTTATTAGTATGGTTTTTGTTGTGTTTTCTAGGTACTTCTCAATGTAATAAAGCTTATGTATACCTTGTAATATTAGCACTTCTGTTGCTACTTATTTCTCTATGTATTATCTTCCAAGGTTTCTTAAAATAAATCTTAGTGTTTTTCTATCCATAATGTTGTTAAATTCCTATCTTAGAGATGATGGGTAGTAGCTGTAGACTTTTGTTTGAAATAATAGTTTATGAACAATTTGTTTTGTTTCAATATTTTGCTTTTGAATGAAAATTAGTAGTAGAAAATATGAAAATATAACTGTTCAATTCACTACATGATTCTTCCTAAATTATACATAGTTGATCAGGTTATGTATAATTGATGACCAAATGATGTAATGTTTTGTTCAGTTTATGTGGTATTTATTCTTTTTCAAAAGGTTTTAGATGGTGTTCAACGCTTTATTTTTGTAAGATAACTTCATTATTAATTTTCAAAAGCATAGAAAAATTTTCAGTCCACCCTACGGTGATAGGTTAGGGATTTCTTTAAGGTACTTAATGAGATAACCTCGAAATAAATCTTAGAGTTTGGTTAGGATTCCACTAGGTATGTTTATGAATAGGATATGGAGAAATAAAATAGATATAGAAGCTAAACGCAGATTGGAATTATGAGGGTATTGTTACGAGATAGAGATTTCATAAGGTAGAAAGACAATTTATTTAGATTACATCCATCGTAACTAAAGTAGTTCTGAAAAGAAAATATAACTTAAAAAGTTCTAATCTCAATTTATTTTTTTTTCTGCTTAAACTTAGATATCATACTAGTACATAGTTGTGATTTCTTAATAAGTTCTAGTTTTCTTCTGCATCCGTCTTAGTCTTCCAGTTGGGATTGAAGTTCGGGCATTGATTCCTATAATGTCCTTTTCCGTTACATCCATAACAAGTCACGGTTAATGGTTGTGGGTTGGCTCCTATCATCTTACAGTTTCTGGTCTGATGTCCTATTTCCTTGCATCTTCCGCACTTGATAAAACAATCTCCATAATGATGTAACTTACATCGTTGACATAGAGGTCGTTTTCCTTGATAAACAGATTTATGAGTAAGATGCTCGTGATGGCAGGCGGGGCAGTGAGTAGGGATGGAAGTTTCTATCTCATCGTGTTTTCGCTTTTGGTTATTTTGTTCAATTCCTAGGGTATGGGTAGGTTTAGTCGTTCCTTCTGGGTTTTCATTATGAACTGGTCTACAACCCGTAAAATTTTTAGGGGTACTAGACACATTCATCGTCTCCTCTCCTGTTGCCATCTTACTGCTTTCTAAACGAGTTGTTGTAGTCACCTCGAGCACTGCTGCAATGAGGTTGATCACCAACTTTTGGATAACTTCAGAAGTCATTGACGCGGTTAATATTGGCATAGTATTTTTCATACTAACTTTCTTCGGCTAGCGTTACAAGAATATGAATTTTAGAATTTCAGTTATGACCAAGATAGAATAATAAGGAAATTATTCCCGATGAATGGTCATAATGCGAAGTTATGTCCAATTGAAAATCAATAAATCACGATATGTCCGATTAGATATCGTAGATAAATGATTAACTCTTGGCATAACTGCTAAGTAATTAACTAATTCTCTTGAATTTCAGCAACTTTCTCTTCATTCATCAAGGTTCTCTTTAGAATTTTTATCTTAGGAGAGTTCTATGGTTATAACCTAGTTATGGTACGTTGACTAGGTTCAGGAGGAAAAAGATAAGTGACACTTATTGGGCTCTAGGTATGGTTTATACGAAGCCATTTGTCTATTAAGGATAACAAACAAAGGATAAGGGTTTAGGGAAAGTCATTACATATATGCACAGCATTATTGTAAGACATGAAAAAGAATTTAGTCTCAACAATAATATATACAACAAAAGGATAATTGTTATACATTTATTGATTGATTACAAACTCTGAAGGTTTCAGGTTTATTGGAAAATACAGAAAATACCTAACCAAATACTATTTGGTACAGTAAACACAACGTTGTTGCACATGAGTTTGAGATCAGCCACGTCCTTGACGTAAAAGCTTAACTTCATTCTCAAGTTGTAGTTGTGAAATTTCCATTTCCAAGAAACGCTCCTGAAATTCTTGGTTCACCTTTATCTGACTGTCCAGCATAGCTTCCAAAGTGAAAATCTTCTGACCCTGGCTAATTGCCGTCTCTCTGGCCATCCATAGGGTTCTTTCGATCTCTGCCACTCTACCACGTAGTTGACTGTTTTCCTTCCTCACATGACGGATCCTATAATCTAGACTATTGTATTTATGTTCGTGTGTATTCTTCATTCGTTCAACACTTGCTTCCAAGTCAAACACCGTTATTCTTTCGTCATTAGTTCTTCTAAATAGAGTGTCGAAGTTACGGTCGTATCGTTCGAAACGTAAATGTGGTAACTCTTCCAAATGTTTAGCGTGATTTTCGAGAATACTGGCGTGTTCATAAAGAAGAGTCCACATGGGATCTTTAGGTTCAGGGGAATTAGGTGTAGATATAGCATCTGGGAAGTTTAGTATTGGGGTTTCGGGAGTATTAAGTTCTAGTGGGTTTGATTCAACATCTTTCTGAATTGTTTCTAGGCGTGAATTTTGTCCAACCTCAAATGTTGTTGGGCAACCAATAAACTTTTCATCAGATGGGGATTTCCTAAGTGGGTGGTTAGATGGTGTACATATAGTACGGAGATCTGTTTCGTTAAGTTCGGGAGTTTCGGGGGACATGATACTGTAGTAATCCGCAAATAATGAAAATAAGCTATTCGAAATTTGCAATTAAAGCAAATCAAATAGTTATCAGATAGGGGGATTATTAATGCCAAATAATCACAATAAAGGATGCTCTAAATACTGAAACATACCTGGCACGGAGGGCGTAGGACTTTATGGTGTAAGTTTGTTTATTTTTGAAAACGCGTTTATAGTCCAAAGTTTAAAAACATTTGGTTCTCTATAACCATGAGCTCTGATACCACTCTGTAACACCCCCGTTTTCGATATTCGCAGCAAAAATATAAGTTGGGGTGCTACTTCACAGTTCACAGTCATGATGATAGAAAACGACTCGAAAAGAGACGTTTTAAATAAAATTGTTATCATTCATTTATATCAGAGTTACAATATGCAGGTCCCAGCAAGAGGTTCCAAAATACATTTCTAAAAATATATTATTTGTAGAATGATAACATAAATAGACAGTCCATAGCCAATCCAGTGCCAAACCATGCTTCCAATAACCTGAGAATACATGATAAAATGTCAACATAAAGTTGGTGAGATCATAAAGTTTGTGAATGAAAATTGTCCATTTCAGTTGTTCAGAACTACGTTCGTTCAGTTGATCAGAAATACGTTGTTCAGTTATCCAGAAATAAATTCGTTCAATTGTTCAGGAATACGTTGTTCAGTTCAGTTGGAAATCATTTAAACACAAGATTTAATGTAATAATTGCCACATATACAATTAATATTAGCGAAAGATGTATTTTTATTGCACTAAGTCTCCTGGCACGTAAAACATTAACAGAACATCAACAGTCATGAGTTAATGATGTAATAATTACCCCATAATTAAATGTAGGTAACCTTGCCCCCGGGTAGGAGATAGCCACATCTCTTTATTCACTTCAAATACTATGCTTTGGGTTACGTTACGGTAACACAAAGGGGTTGTCAGCCCAATAGATCTATCCACAATATTCGCGCTCACCCTTAAGTCGCGGGTGATTGGAGGTCCATGATGGTAGGTCTTTTTGGCTTAAAGTAACTTAGCATAGGCAATAAAAATAAGAGTAACGTTTGATGAAATTACTTGTGTTTAATACGGGAAAAGTTCAATAGTGATTCATAAATCATATAAAGCAAACAATGTTTGTAAATGTTATGAGCATGTTTCTCCCCCAAAAAGAGTTCAAAATATAAAAAGAGGGGCTATGAAACTCACCTGAGCAATCTGGATGGAAAACAAATGAAAGAAAGTTGATAAACGTCTCCTGACAAGAAACCTGGGTTGTTCTGCCAATATTCAGTAATCATTTCAGATGATTATATGTTCTTTTGTTCATTTCGTTTCGTTGTTTATATCTTTCGTTCTTATGTTCGTTTGTTTGTTCGTTAAAGTTATCTTTTGTTTTGTATAATATATTTCTTGTTCGTTCATCAATATATTAAACGTATTATGTTAATGTTAGTTCGGAAAATAGAAATGATAAAAATACTAGTTATGAAAAGTTGTACTTTAATCCCTAAGGTTTGGTCAAATGACAGTTCATACCCTGAACTTTTGGAAAATGACAACTTTTACCCTCAAGTTTCAAAATGACATTTTCTACCCTTCGTATTTGTTATTTTCAAAATGATCCTTGGTATAATTTATTTACAAAATCGGCACTTAAAAACTCTAATGAAAAATAATAAAGCGCATGAAATATGTGACTCGACTAGAGTTTTGAAATTGAATAACTTAACGAATAATAAACCATTTTACGTGTTCTCAGTTTCTATGAAAAGTTAGCCAGGTCGACTTTAAAATGAGCCAAGTCTCATTATTTTTGAAATCAGTTTGATGGTCGAAACATGTTACTAAAGTTGATCGATCGAACAAGATTTTAATAATAGTCCGGAAAATAAGTTTTAAAACTAGTGATCGAACAAACTTTACACACCCATAACTTTTAACTCGTTCGATAAATTTTCAAGATTCTTTCTTCTAAAATAAATTTGCTAGATCATCTTTAGCATGCCAAAATCTTAGGATTTTTAATGAAGATCTAGGGGTCGAAAAATGGGTCAAAAGTAAGGTTGTTGGGTCGACAAGACTAAAAATAAATATCTGAAAATATTAACTCATATCTTAGCGATAAAGGATGAACTTTGAACATCAATAACTTTTAAATGGTTTGATCATTTTCATTGATTCTTCTTTCAAAAACAAGTTAGCTGGGTGAACTTTGACACGCCAAAAACTCAGAATTTTTAAAGGTTTTATGAGGTTCGAAAACAAGGTTCAAAGTTGGGTGGTTGGTCGACTTTTATTGAAAAAGAAATAACTGGAAATATTAACTTCTATTTGTAGCGATATTGAACAACTTTCAAGACTCGATATCTTTTTGTAAACTAAATCATTTTCCACGATTCTTTTTCCTATATTAAATTTGATATGTGAAATTTATATGTACCAAAATACAGAATTTATAAAGATCATTTGAGGGTTTGTTTTTAGATCAAAACTTGGCCTTGTGGCTGTTTTTGACTCGTTAAAACACAGATCAAGAACCCGATAAGGGTTTTTGGTTTCTAAAACATTTGTAACTATCTTTTTACGTATGATATGATGTTGTTTGATATATTTCAACATATTCTATATGTTCTTGATTTGTTTTAACATATGTTCGAATATATATGGTGCGTTTTTGGTTAACTGATCGATCAAAAAGAAACAAGGAACAAGAAAACCTAGGGTTTTTGGTTATGTTTATTATTAATGGTTATGTTTCAATGTTTTTAAAGATAAATAACATAAGTAAACTGAATTTAAAGAAGTTTAGAATACTTACTTAATATTAGGTTTGGCTAGGGTTTTATGACTGAAAATGGGTTCGACAAGGGTTCCTCCTCTTCTAGACTTCCTAAGCTTTTGTGTTGAGAGTAATTTGGGGTTAAGTTCAGTAGAGAAATGGGAATAGAATTGTTTTGGTGATTGGTCGATTGATGTGTGATTAAGGGTGATATATGACTGCCATTTATAGATGGTTTAATTAGGGTTTTCTAGTGATTGTGATAAGGAGACAAGGTCTTGAGACAAGGGCTGACAGAAATGGGGGAGCATGCCACTTGGATAGGAGGGGGAAGGAGGTGATGTGGCCGAATGTTTACCAAAGGTTTTATCTACCAATAGATGAATTCTTAAACATGAAGGTGGGCATGTGGATTGGTTTTTAGAAGAGAATGAAGAGGAGAGGGGAGGACATGTCAAGTGCTTTGGGACTAAGTACAATGTATTTTGAGGTTAGTTACATTTATGTGTAATTGATTTTTGGTTGTAGTTGTGTTCGAACAGGATTTTAGGAAGGAGGGTCGAATGGTGCTTAGGAGGGTTGTATAATAGACTTTGTGAGTAGTAACTAGGGTTTATGGAAAGATGAATCTAGTTAGTTTATGTATTTAGATGGTTAGAAAATATTTAAGGTTGTATATTTAACATAATATGTCGAATTGTACAAATATAAAAGGGAAATGAGTTGTGCTTATAAGAGTTGTACTTATAGGCTTAAATGAGTTGTACAATTATTTAGAATATGTGAAAAATATAGCTTTATCAATTTATTAGTTTATAAAAATTATTTGTTAATTTTATTATGTTTAAAAGTAATTACATAGGATTTTTAGTTTATATGCATTAGGTACTTGTACTTTGTTTTAAAAGACTTGTAAAAATATTTAAGGAGTTTAGAAAACATAATTTATAAAAATTATGCATGAATGGTTTGTAAATCTTGCTTTAAAAATTGTTATAAATGGGATTTTAATAAAGATTTTGTAAATAAATGATTTCATGCATAAAGGACTTGTACTTCAGCTTAAATAACTTGTAAACTTAACCTTTTGTAAAAATATTGTATAAATAAATTAGGGTTTGTGAAATGTATACATAAAATCACAGTTATGTGAAATTAGGGTTTTATCGGGAGCTAAAATAGAATTAGGGTTTCTGGTGCTTTGGTTACTTGTACATTCACTCAGATGAGTTGTAATTTTATGTTCTGAGGTTTTGTTATTCATATTTGGTATTGTGATGAATTTTAGGGTTTTCTAGAAACTCTATACAGATAATAAGTGTTTTGTTTTGTATGTTTATTTAAGGATTTATCGTAAAATGGTAAATGATATTTGGTAATGTTTCCATATAAATATGTTTATGAAATAAACATTAGGTTTGTTATGTAGGTCTTGTGTGGGAGCACGTTTATCAAGGATGTGAGTTACGTCACATAAGATAGGAGATACAATCAAATGAATAAAATAAAAAAAATTATCCGTGGGAAAAGGATAATAATTCTGTAAAGAAAATATGTTATTTTACGAGTGGTTATAGGTGATTCATAGGGTAAGAAAAAATACGAGAATAAACCTCAAGACGGGACTGAAGGGTTGATAACGCTCATTTTGTACATGTTTTTATCGCCTTATTTTTGTGTTTTTATATGTTATTTAGTTATGTTTATGATTGTTTTATGCTTAAAAGTTGTTAAAGATGTGTTCAAGCCTAGGTACAAGGAAATATCAAGAAAGACGAAGAAAAGCTTTAAAATTCAAGAAAATATTGAAGAAAAATCGTCAACAAAGATATTGATTCATGCTGTGATTATTTCCGTTGTACATGAGAAGGATGAAAGGATGAAGTCAAGATTAAGTGCTAAAAAGTGCATTAAAAGTTGGAGTTTTATGCTAGCTCAGAGTTAAAATTTATGTGCAAAAGTTGGTTTCAAACCCAAGGTTCACCTTCCAGACCCAAGGTCGAAGCTGGGATCCCAAACCTAAGGTTCAGGAACTCGACCTAAGGTTCAGCCAATGTCCAAACCGAAGGTCCATGGTTCAGACCGAAGGTCGAGAGAATTCTGAGATGAAGAGTTGCATTAACTCTTAACTTTAACTACCATAATGGCTTGAGTCCGATCATTACCCTCTCCTTTATGATAATTGAAGTAATATGACAGTTTTTTGGGTGTTTTACAAGCTTAAATAAGACCCCTAATCACCCATTTTGATACAACACTTACAATCAAACCTTACACCATAAGGTTTTGATCACATTACTTATCTAACCCAAAAGAGCTCAAAAATCTCTGCCATTCTCAAGAAAGATCCTAAGTAGTAGAGGTGAAAGATTCCCTTGTTCAATTGGAGGCCCCAAGGAGTGCTATAACTCTTTTATTACTCATTGTAATCTTACCCTTGAGTAATTTTCTTTACTTTTAATTAATCATGTTAAACCGTTTGAAGTTGAATGCAATGTTATGTTTTATGATGATGCTTTTTATGGAATAATTAGTGATACTTGTTTGGGAATGATGTGACTTTCGTATGAATGTTGGACGTTTAGTTGGTTAGAAAAAGTGGTTAATTTCATGAGTTTGTTTAAATATAATTCGTGTTCTAAAACTTGTTGGTTAAATATTATTGGATTTAAAGGTTGAAAAGATCTCTAATATTGTTTAATTCCAAGAGTTAGTGACAAACGGATTGGTATTTGATAAGTGACGAATATCAAATATGCAAGTTTTTAAATGGATTCGGAAATATTTAATCACGAGATTGGGTTGAAAAGACTCATAAGAACTAATTTAACTAATCAACTTTTTCATACATTTGATCACAAAAAGAGCTAGCGTAGTGGGATGAGATTTGGCCGAAAGGACTCACCCGTGAAACTAGTAGAAACATGGATTTTCTTGATATGACCCATTGACTAGAAGTCCTTGTGAAAATTAACATGTGCCTTCTAAGTTTCACCCAAACATGTTCTACATTCTATCACGATTAGTTATGGTTTCTAAACAAGTATTTAGTTATTAATTTGTTTGTTTGTTTGATTGAGTTGAATTGAAACAATTGTTTGTCTAAATCGCTTCTAGTGCTTTTGATCATGACAATCTTAAGTACTATTCTTATTGCTACCTACTAAATTTACTTAAACCAAAACTAGTAGTCTCTTGGGACGATCCTTATTTACCATCAATAATTCTACAATCGAACGAGTATACTTGCTCGTATGTGTTTCTTAGATAAACGGTAAAAAAGGTATTTTAAAATTTTAAAATTTGAGTGAAATTGGGATATAATATATACACCCTCTAGGAAAGCACATCAAGTTTTTGGCGCCGCTGCAGGGGACTTTTACTCCTTTTTAGTTTAGTTTAGTTGTACATAGTAGTGTAAGTTTGTTCTTGTTATTTGCGTAATTTTAGAGTTTGTTTCATGTTTGTTAGTGTGATTGTTTGGTTTGTTTGGTTAATGGTTGTTAAGTGTTTGTTTGTCCTAATTTAGATGAGTTTTCTTGATTTTATTTTTATTAAATTAAGTTAAAAATATTAAAAAATATAAAAATATAAAAAATAAGAAGAAAAAGAAATTTTTTTTTTTGAATTTTTTTTGCTGCAAACCTTCGGTCCGAGATCTCGACCGCCGGTTTGAAGCATTCGAAACTAAAAAAAAAAAAAAAAAATTCCCCTCGACCGCTGGTCTAGAGTCCGACCGGACGGTCCAGACATTCTGTGAAATTTTGCCAAATCCCAAACCTTCGGTCTAGAGCTCGACCGAACGGTTTTAACTTTCTATTAAAACTTTTCACACCCAAACCTCCGGTTTGGGGTGTGAACCGCCGGTCCCGAAAAAAAAATTCATTGTACTCTTTTGTATTTTAATTGTAATTTAGCTTTGTTCTGTATTTTTGTATGATTTCTTTTTCAAGTTACTTAGTTTTTACTAACCCCTAACGTTTGTTTTGGATGTGTTGTCTATGAATGTTTAGCTTATTTTTAGTTATGGATTCACCTAGCGAAGTTTCGGCTTACTTGGAAAAATTGGAAATGGAATTGATGGATGATGGTGATGCAATGTCTAGAATGGAAAAAATGGTTGATTTTGAAAAGGTGAAGTTGCAAGAAAAAGGAAAGGAAGTTAAACGTATGGAATATGAGCATGAAAAGCCTCGGGTAGTTACTTTTACCCGAGCCAAGTTAAGAGAAATATGACGAGCCAGGTATGAGGTATTCCACACCTTGTGGAATAGAAGGATTAGGAGCTTGGGATGCGGAATGTAACCTTGGACAAAATGATAGTTATGTGACCTTTGCTTTCTATGAAAAATTTGGAAATGGAAAATATGAAGTTGACAAGTATAATAGGAGAATTGCACGGGATGTGAAAATTGACATTCATGGTTATACCTTTGCCATGGATTTGATTATTAATGAGTATGAGGACACGACGGATCCTTCCGTGGTGTTTGGACGAAATTTCTTGTTGACAACGAAATGTGTTATTGATTTTGATTTATGTGAAATGCAAGTTAAGGTTGGAGAGTTACAAGATGATAAAGATGTTAATTGGTTAATTGAACAAATGGAGGAAGCTTGTGAAAATGAAGATGGTTATAGTGGGAGCATGGAAATGGTTAAAATGGGAAAGGCCACTCGTTTGTAAAAAAATACCCACCCTTTAAAGGTCTTATACCTTCACCGTCATCATTACCACAACCTACCACACTAACTAAAGGAGAAAGTTCTTCTAACAAAACATCCTCACCAAAAGAAAAACCAACCAAAGAACCTATTGATGAAGCAAAATGTGTTGAGGAGATTACTACAAAGTTCAAAGAATTGCTAAATGAAAAACCAATACTTCATGTGTTGGAACACTATGCTTACTATAGGAAGTTGTTGGATGAAATTTCAGTGGAGAAACTGACACTTGATAAGAGGAAGGAAATTGAAGAAGAAGAAGAGGAGAAAGTGATGGAGAAAGGATTACCTAAAAAGAAAGATGATTCGGGTAACTACCTTATTCCACTTAAAGTGAATGGAAGTATTGCAATCAATGCATTGGCCGATACGGGGAAGAGTGTTAGTATAATGCCTTATAAGCTTTACAAGATTATGGAATTGGGAAGAGCTTATCCTTCCAATGATGTGTTATTGATGGCCGATAATACCATGGCAAAAGCTTATGGAAAGTGAAGAATGTGAGATTACAAATTGGATTCCAAACGTATTTGTGTGACTTTTTGATTATGCATGTACCTATTGATAAAGAGACACCGATGTTGGTGGGACGCCCATTATTGAGTACGATAGGAGCAATAATTGATAATGGAAAAGGAACTATGGAAATTGATGATGGAGTGGCAAGAAGGATTTACCACGCCAAGAAAAGAAACAAAGTTCTAGCAGATGAAGAATCAGATGAAGAAGATTGGTTGGATGTATTTGATATTAGCCATGACAATGAAGGAAATCCAAAATATGGGAAAACAGCCCCATCGTTTGATCATATTGAAGATGATATGGAGAGAGCATTGGCTATGGAGAATTACTTCAATCCCTTCAAGAACATTATAGTTTACAAGAAAATGGTTGATTTCCTTGGTTCCATGCCAATTAAGCTTAAAAATATTGAATGGACATCGGATGGGTATAGCAAATATCAAAAGGTTGAAGGAGATAATGATTGGCACACTAAGATAGAGATTACTAGTCCAGGTGGACGCCGTTTCACTCGTGAGTTCAAAACGAAGGAAACCGATAGAGTTCTTTAGGGGAAATTTCATTCGGAGGATATTATAAGGTTTGGGAGTTATTTCGATTAAAGGAAGCAAGGAATGTGGAAGAATAAAGAAGCTAATTACTAAGCTTTTGCTCATTTTGTTCTTATGAGTTTTATCTTGTTTACTTCTTGTTTATTTATCTTATTATGTTTTGCATTTCTTTGTTAAGTTGAGTGTGTTTTAGCTCTTAAGTTTTATAAGCAATGATTAATAAGAAATATTTAAGTTTAAGTTTAGTTGTTTTTAGTTTAAGTAGCTTGTTTAATTTTAAGATTAAATGGAATGTTGGAAGTGTTTTGGAGTTGTGGTAATTTTTGGAAATGATTAAGGGATGAAAACGTTTTGTTTTGAAACAAGTTTTGTACTAAAATTTTAAAAACCCACGGTTTTGAACGAAACCCACGGTTGAAGTACCCAACCTTCGGTTGAGTATTCATATTGTGCAGAAAAACCAAAGAAAAAGAAGAAAGAAAAAAAAAACACCACAATTCTCATCATTCCAAGATTGAAATTAAGTATCAAATTAAGGTTCTAACAATCCTATGGCATCAAAAAGGGTAAGTTACATCCATCCAATTACTTTGCATTGTTCTTAAATTGAATTTAATTTTTAGGGTTCTTAATTGGGCGAATTTGCTATAGTTCGAATTAAGTGAAATTACTTGACGGGTTTACTAGAAGATTGTTGTAAGGATTGATTAGAAGTGGAATTAGACGAAATGGTTAAGAATTGAAAGAGAATTTGAAGTTCTAAGATTTAGGGTTTATGTATGTCAAAAATTTGGGCATGAATTATCAAGATTGATTGGGTTTATTGTGGTATATGATTAAGAATTAGTGTTTGTATGCTATATGATTAGTTATATAGACCACTACTTTGTTTGAATTAATTTTGATTCTTAGATTCTTGAAAATGAGACATAGAGGAGATATAGGAATAAGCACTAATAAGCATAAATGGAAGAAGGAGCATAATGTAGATTTGTTGGTAACTTAAAAAATAAATAAATAAATAAATAAATAAATAAATAAAAGAAGAAGCTGCTGCAAACCGACGGTCGGGAGGCCAAACCGCCGGTCGGTACCCAGAAAGCAAGCCAGACCGCCGGTCTACCGCTCGACCGGACGGTCCTGGCCGACTGTTAAGAAAAAAATATATATTTTATTTTTCTTTTGCTAATTAATCTTACATTCTAAACCTTTAGTTTCAATATTTCTCGTGTGCTTGTTTTGTTTGTTTTGTAGAAGTGTATTCGTCAAGATGAAGAAAACCCATTAGTTGCTTTGCTTAAGCGACATAGTCAAGGAGGGGATGTTAATCTTATGCCGGTAACAAGTGAACATTTGAAGTGGAGCAAATTAAGTAAAGAGGCAAAGGCTTGTTACAATAGTAGGTTAGCGAAGTTGCAAAAGAAGGAAATTGCGGTTCCAAAGTTAGTAAATGGGAGTTTGATGAAAAAATTTAACCTTATTGAGACTCTTAAGAAGTTATGGGAGATTAGTACGGAATTTGAAAATGGAGTTTATGAAGATTTTAGTTTTGAATATGCAGTTGCGATAGAGGAAAAACAAATCTTTAGAGAATGGTGTCTAGAGTTCTTTGCCACCATTTATTTCAACCAAAAGGTGAGTGATATCATGGAAGAGAAGTGTATTTGGTTTAGGTTATGTGGGAATGATCATGCATTTACTTTGCCGGAATTTGGGCAATTGCTTGGGTTGTATGACGAGCATGACTTTCAACATGTAGATTTTGAAGAACATCTTTCTAGGTTAGAAAAAGAACCAGAAAAGTTTGTTGGTAGAGAGATATGGAATAAGATAGGAGATCCCAACAGTGGGAGATTCAAGGAAAAGGAGATACATTCACCGATGGCTCGGCTTCTACATAAAGTGATTGTGAACTCATTTGTGCATAGAGGGCATAGTCAAGACAAAGTTCATGGGCCAGATTTGTGGATAATTGAGATGCATATGGATCCGAATAAGAAGATGAATGTGTTATGGACTTTGGCAGTTTATTTGTCAAAGAGGGCGACCATCATGACTGATCACGGTTTTATAAATGGGGGCATTATGTTACGAAGATTGGAAAAAGCTTGGGATATGCTACGGATAGTGAGTTGAAGAAGATAACGTTGATGAAGGAATGTGAAAAGCTTGACAAAAAGATTTTGAAAGATTTGCTTGATGATGAAAGAATGTGTTTGGTTGATCAAATTGAGAATGTGATTCGCAACCCACCACCACCACAACAAACTCAACAACAAAATGTTGGAGAATCTTCGGGATTAAATTCTAGTTGGGGTGATTGGCATGCGAATTTGCCACAAGAGGAAAGAAGAGAAATGTGGAGAGATATGAGCTTGATGAGACTTGGGCACCAAATGGACTATTGTGTGCCAATTCTCACTCATCTTGGACGAAATAGTGAACCACCTTATTCTTTCCCAATGGCGTATGAACCAATTGGTGTTCCACCTTACCCATACCCATACACGCCTTATCCATCGGGACATGTACCTTACCCGACATCTAGCACAAGTCAAAGTAATGAGGGGTACAATGTTAACGAGGAAGCTTTTGCGGGGTATTATTCTAATGTAGGAACACAAGGCTATGAAGCGGGAACGTCATCAGCTAGATTTGGATTTGGACCGTTGGTTAACTATGAAGAAGACGATATGGAAGATGAATGATTTTGATTATCATTTGTGACTATGATGTGTGTTGAACAATATTTATATTTTATTCGTACTTTATTATGTCGGATTATAACTATTATCTTGTTTTAGAACTATGATTATCTTTGTTTAGGATTTTTAATGTGGTTATTAGTACTGTTGCATTTTGTTTTGTGTTTTTGTGTGTTTATTTTTCAGGTTTGAGATACCATGAGATCATTGTTCGTTCATATTGTTGGTATATTTTGGAGCTTGTAGTTTCCAACTCATGCGTTTAACACCAAATATGGATCTCGCTTGATTTCTCGGTGATGTCATTTACTATTTTATTTTCCCTATTTCCTTTACTTTGAAGTTAATTATTCACATTGAGGACAATGTAAAACTTAAGTGTGGGGGAGGGAAGTAAATAGTGAAAATGATTCAATTTTTAAAAATTTTGTGACTATTTTGAAATTTGTTTTATTGCCCTTAAGGAAGTAGTTGTTTTTACACGTAAAAGAATTTATATAATTGAAACAACTTAAAATTTTCCAATAGCATAAAATGGCAATTTGAAATTTTTAACGAATCTCGGTTAAGTGAAATGATCTGTTCTTAGGATTGATAACATTACTTGAGCATTTTTAGCCTATTCTACCAAATATGTGAGAATTTGAGCCTATCATTCGAAGCATATATTTTCTATGCTTAAATTCTATTTTCTTGCTAAGAGTGTGCCGGTGATTGAATTGATTCTAGAACTTGTGCTTGTCATACATTACAAATTCCAAAGTAAGGTCACATTCGTGTGATATAAATGAATTTAAGTGATAAGAGGCAACTTAGGATTAAACCAAATGGCCTTCCATTTTACATATATTGATATATTAGCTAGCCAAATTGGTTAGTTAACCACCTATTTTATGGACCCATTTGTTAGCACTCATTTTTAGTGCTAGATACCCTTGGAACACCCTTTGAGCCTATCTTTTCATTTTTGTTACATCCAGAAAAAAATACAAAAAGATTTTGCACCTTTAACCTTTAGCCTAACCTTTTTTTTAGTCAAGTCGAATCGATGAATTACTTGTTGTTGATCAGAAGAAGTTTTTGATGATTATGAGTTTACACTTTGTATTTCAGATATACCTTTCTGACGAAGACGAAAGTAGCTACTTCTTATTTTTATCTTTTTGAGGTATATGCTCATCCAAAGTGTGGGGGAAGATGTGAAAATAAATAAATAAATAAATAAATAAAAAAAAAAAAAAAAAAAAAAAGGAAAAAGAGATATAAATAGCCAATGAGCTATAATTATGAAGATTAGCCAATGTGCTAAGACTTGATACAAATAGTGATCGGTGAATGAAATAAAGGATGAAGGAAAGAATTGTTATGAAGGCTATAATCATTTGGGGATACATGGTTCGATTGTTTTTGCAACAAGTGATTATGGTATTTGACTTGATTCTTATATATTATATTCACCAAAATAATCCCATGTCTTATCCTAACCCTTTTTGCTTTGTGAAAATAGCGATTGTATGAATATTATAGTGACCATCCGGTTTTTAAAAAGTTGGAAAACGTCGCTAGCGAACTAAAGCGTGTTTTGGTGACCATCCGTTATGTAAATAACGTTGTTAGCGAACCAAGGTACAAACTAGTGACCATCCGTTATTCGACTAATCAAGAATTCGTTGTTAGCGATCTATTATATTTGTGCAGTAGTTATTTGAGCATAAGTTGATATTAACCCTTAGCCTAACATTTCATCCCGAATAAAAGTCCTTTTTGATAAATTAATTTATTTCTTACATGATTTGGATTAGTTTTGATACTTTTACAAGCCTATGGTATGACATGAATCACGACTGAGCAATTGAGTGAAATATATCCCCTACAAAAGAAATGAGTGTGAGTGAATTATATATTATCTTTTTCTTTTTGTGAGGAGCTTAGTTGTGTTATCTAGCTTGATCGAGTAAGTCGTTTAAATTTCACATATTAAAAGTAAAAAAAAATCACTTTTTGACATTTTGCCTTGGTATTAAAGAAGATTAGTGAATTTTTTAGAAAATCATGATTAGTGGCTATTGAAAAAAAAAATCAAAATATTACTTTGCTTGAGGGCAAGTAAAACTTAAGTGTGGGAGATTTGATAACGCTCATTTTGTACATATTTTTATCGCATTATTTGTGTGTTTTTATATGTTATTTAGTTATGTTTATGATTGTTTTATGCTTAAAAGTTGTTAAAGATGTGTTCAAGCCTAGGTACAAGGAAATATCAAGAAAGATGAAGAAAAGCTATAAAATTCAAGAAAATATTGAAGAAAAGATCGTCAACAAAGATATTGATTCATGATATGATTATTTCCGTTGTACATGAGAAGGATGAAGTCAAGATTAAGTGCTAAAAAGTGTATTAAAAGTTGGAGTTTCATGCTAGCTTAGAGTTAAAATTTATGTGCAAAAGTTGGTTTCAAACCCAAGGTTCACCTTCCAGACCCATGGTCGAAGCTGGGATCCCAAACCTAAGGTTCAGGAACTCGACCTAAGGTTCAGCCAATGTCCAAACCGAAGGTCCATGGTTCAGACCGAAGGTCGAGAGAATTCTGAGATGAAGAGTTGCATTAACTCTTAACTTTAACTACCATAATGGCTTGAGTCCGATCATTACCCTCTCCTTTATGATAATTGAAGTAATATGACAGTTTTTGGGGTGTTTTACAAGCTTAAATAAGACCCCTAATCACTCATTTTGATACAACACTTACAATCAAACCTTACACCATAAGGTTTTGATCACATTACTTATCTAACCCAAAAGAGCTCAAAAATCTCTGCCATTCTCAATAAAGATCCCAAGTAGAAGAGGTGGAAGATTCCCTTGTTCAATTGGAGGCCCCAAGGAGTGCTATAACTCTTTTATTACTCATTGTAATCTTACTCTTGGGTAATTTTCTTTACTTTTAATTAATCATGTTAAACCGTTTGAAGTTGAATGCAATGTTATGTTTTATGATGATGCTTGTTATGGAATAATTAGTGATACTTGTTTGGGAATGATGTGACTTTCGTATGAATGTTAGACGTTTAGTTGGTTAGAAAAAGTGGTTAATTTCATGAGTTTGTTTAAATATAATTCGTGTTCTAAAACTTGTTGGTTAAATATTATTGGATTTAAAGGTTGAAAAGATCTCTAATATTGTTTAATTCCTAGAGTTAGTGACAAACGGATTGGTATTTGATAAGTGACGAATATCAAATATGCAAGTTTTTAAATGGATTCGAAAATATTTAATCACGAGATTGGGTTGAAAAGACTAGTAAGAACTAATTTAACTAATCAACTTTTTCATACATTTAATCACAAAAAGAGCTAGCGTAGTGGGATGAGATTTGGCCGAAAGGACTCACCCGTGAAACTAGTAGAAACATGGATTTTCTTGATATGACCCATTGACTAGAAGTCCTTGTGAAAATTGACATGTGCCTTCTAAGTTTCACCCAAACATGTTCTACATTCTATCACGATTAGTTATGGTTCCTAAACAAGTATTTAGTTATTAATTTGTTTGTTTGTTTGATTGAGTTGAATTGAAACAATTGTTTTTCTAAATCGCTTCTAGTGCTTTTGATCATGACAATCTTAAGTACTATTCTTATTGCTACCTACTAAATTTACTTAAACCAAAACTAGTAGTCTCTTGGGACGATCATTATTTACCATCAACAATACTACAATCGAACGAGTATACTTGCTCGTATGTGTTTCTTAGATAAATGGTAAAAAAGGTATTTTAAAATTTTAAAATTTGAGTGAAATTGGGATATAATATATACACCCTCTAGGAACGCACATCAAGGGTCAAATGAACAGACTACTTATAAAAGGAGTAATTGGTGAAGGTACAATAATGGCGATCCTTTGTCCGCCGATGATCAAACTTATATTCTTGATAACGTCTTCAATCACCATCCATTTAAAGTTCAGGAAACAAAGTTCCAAGAAAGTCGTTGCTTTTTTGTTGTATCAACAGATGGTCGTGAAGAAGACTTTTCGTACATTAAATGTGTTGAGAATTATGTAAAGGTGGTGATCTCGACTATTATGAACTAGAGGATAATTACATGGAAGCGGGATCTCCTGAGCTCGAACCGGTTCTAAACTTGTATTTGAAGACGGTTTAGATCTGAATATTTATGAAATGGATGTTGATCGAACTGAAGGGTCAAATGAACTGACTAATGATAAAGGGAGTAATTGGGGATGAAACAGGAAGGAGGAACAAATGATGGTCCTAGACTAGGAGGACCTTTTACCACAACGAGACAAAGGCTCGATATCTTTACAGCGGATGAGCAAGAGATTACTAACGAAATTAATCCCATCATTCAGTCTATTCCATTGTTGAATTCCATTTCTTGTTAATGTTAAAGTTATGAAACATGAACTGTAATACCTGAAATTCAGATAACCCGTAAAATGACCAAATTACCCCTGAGAGTATAAAACCAAATTAAATAACTTATAAATTCTGAAACAATTCCAAAACTCCTGAAATCGAACTATATCTGAAACGAACTAATTTCTGGGACAACGTTACATTAGTTCGAATGTTCAAAAATTATTATGTACATTATTTATAAAATTCCGAAATATGTAATTAAACTAAATACAATTACTAAATCAATTATATTAAATAATATGTAAAAGTAAATTAAGAAAGGGTTATATAAAATCAACCCAAATTATTATTTGATCCTAATACCGAAATTCCCTGATTCAGCCCCCCCCCCCTAAGTCGGTTTTACAACATATAAACAAATCTTATCTTTTTCTTCAATAAACCCTAATCGCTAAAACAAAGAAAACCCTAAGCGATCCATCAAAAAATCGACCACAGCAGCCACACAATTTCTGGACGTGATCAAGCATTTTTACGGGGTTCTTGGAGGTGCAAGAAAGCTAGGAAAAATAAGGGTTTGTGCGTGGATTCGCTGGTTCGTTCTTGGTTCAATTTTCTTGTCGAATTTTCCATACGCAAGGTATAAAATTCATACGCCTTGATTACATGTTCTAAAATTGATATAGCAATTTTCCTGTGATCTTTACATCCTATATAACTCATATAAATTGTGTTAATCAAATCATGCAAGCTAATCTATGCACACGAAAATATTATGAACATAGAACACGTAAATCACAAATATATGTAATCCAAATTTCTGGGCATGATAAGTATTTTATTTAGACCTAATATGAAGTAATAGACCAGGGAAAAATGTTAGAACGATTTATGGTAGCCTAGATCATGTCGTGGTAATTTTGATGTCAAAAACGTACGTAGAAATCTAATATATGATAAACGATTTTTATGGGCATGTTATTTATTTTTCGTGGGTTCTTTATATGTCTTATGATCTGGTAAAAATATGGGTTTGAGTTTTAGAAGCTTAGATTAAGCATGGTGAATTTTATTAAAATCGGATTTTGTAAATATTAAGTAAACAAATAAAATACAAATCGTGGTTACTAGGGTTAGGGTTCTTGGATACAAATCTGATCATTAATGATGTTTTAAGGATATAATAATGATGGTGCAATGATTGGTTTGGAGTAGGGTTTGTATTTATTTTTAAAAAGTGAATCCGATTGAAAATAAAAGTATAAGGACCTGTTTTGTCAACTTTGAAACTTTTGGGGTATTTTCGTAATGTCATATACATCTTTAGGAATGTGGGAAAAATATAACTTTGGGGTCCTAAGTGTAAATATTACAATATAATGAATTAATGGTATTTTAAAGGGTACGAATGAAAATTAAATAAAAGAGAAGAATTAAAAGTGTAAATCTAAAATCTTGAGGTTATTTTGAGTTAATACTGATATAAAAAGGGTAATGCGTAAATTTGAGGATTTATGGGCTAATTATGTAATTGTTATGAAATTATGATTTAAAATATATGTTTTGTAAACTTAAAGGACTAAATATGTAAATTCTGAATTCTGAGGGGTCTAATCTGTAATGTACTAAGTTCTGATGATATATTCTGTAATTATGAAATATAATATGCTTGGTTGGTAAATATGGATATTGTAGGGTTTAATTTGTAAGATATGAAAATATAAGGTTGGTTTTGTAAATAATATAACTAAAGGGGTATAATCTGTAAATTGTGAAACTTAAGAGAATAAAATGTAATTCTGAATAAAATGAGTATATAATTCTGTAACTTAAAGTATTTTTCACTAATGACCTTGGAAATTGATGAAATTACATTTAAAACCCTAAACTTTGTGATCATGTCATAATTAACCCTAAACTTCTGTAACTTGATAAAATATTATGTTATTCCATAATAATCTTTGAATAAGGGTCCAACCTAATCTGAAATGATAATATCTGTTAATTCTGGAAACCTGCTAATTATGGGAACTTACTAAATCTGGAAAGTTACTAAAAATAGGAAGTACTTAAAATGGAGAGGTAAACTAAAAGTAATAATCTAAAATAGAATCTTTAGTAATTCTGTCTTCCTCTTCCTTAGGTGTGAAGAAGGAGAAGTCCTGATCTTATTTCTGTGTTTGCTTGCTTGTCTGCTGTGCTAATAAGGTACAGATATTCTGCCCTTTTTCAGTAAGGGTTTTTCATCCCCTTTTCTTTCAGTTCTCATTTTCCTTATTAGGATTCCCTATACCATTGCTATGTTCCCTTCTGTTGTGAATCTTTGTTGTGACCTGTTTGTCTTTAACCTTTAGTTTGAACCTCTGTTATGATTCTTTTATTCTGAACTTTTTTCTTGAACTCTGATTGACCTCTTGTTCTGAACCCTGAATTTGTGAGTCTTGATTGAATCTGATCTGTGAACCTTGTTCTGAACCTTAACCTAATATATCTGTTGTAAACTTTGATTTGATTTTGGTATAAACCTTAACCTGTTAAATCCTTATCTGAACCTAATTGATTTTGAACCTTTATTAAAAGCTATTTTAAAAAGAAGCTATACCACTTGAAATGGAAGTTACTAAAAGTTTTGGAAGACCATTTATGAAAACTATTTTGAAAGATCATTTCAATGAAAACCATTATTAAAGGATTGATTTAAATGAACTCTTGACAGGAACTTCTGAAATGGATTATTGCTATAAACTTGTAATTATTAACCTTTGATATACTCTTTTGGACTATTGGAAATAAACCTTTTAATCTGAACTTAAGCTTTGATATTAAACTTAATCTGATAAACTCTGATTTAAACCTTATTATCTTAATCTGAATTGTTGACATGACCCTTCTGCCATGAACCCTTAGATATGACTCTGTTTATTATATGACATCTGACCTTGACCACAGTCTGATATCCGAGTCAATCACTAGGCAAGAGGGTTTCATGTCCATGTCATTGATGCACCGATGGCATGACTCTAGGGCAGGAGAGTGATGACCTGTCCCGTCCCTGATTTTATCTGTTATGTAGGAGAAGATTCTGGCCTACTGGGGCGCATGGATGCATCCTAGTTCTGATCTGATTTCTGTTATCTGTTACTGTTTATTGATATATATATATATATATATATATATATATATATATATATATATCTGGTGACTGATGGTGTGTGCGATACACGTCTTTCACATTATCTAGGAGCTGATCACTCCAATTGATACATGAGGTCACCCCTCATATTATCTGTTACTTGAGAGGCATCCCCTCTGGATTATTATATGATTACTCTGTTATGATATTATCTGTTATCTCTGGGCACGTGATGGATTTCTGTATTTCCCTAAACCTGGTTTGTACATTATTCCTTTCTCATTCCTTTTCTTTTACCCTTGTTCCTTTCCTATTCTTTCACTTTAGTTCTGTATCTGTATAATCTGTCTTTCTGATTTGTTTCTGTATTGTTATCTGTTATTGTTTCTGTCATGTATATATCTGTTCACTGAGCTCTCGTAGCTCAGCCGCATTTCTTTTCCTGCGGCAGGTTTTAGTAGGAAGCTGGGAATGAGTGAGAGTGTACCTCTGGACTTAGAAGGCTTGGTAGCTATTCTGGATTAGAATTGGATAGAAGATTTTATGTTTTAGAATTGGTTTTGAATGCTTTCATTGTAACCTTGTAGATTCAGTATTTCATTTGTAATCCTTTGAGATTTTTGTATTACCGTAGATGTATGCTCTGTTTTGATCTGATATGAATCCATTATTGTGATATCTTTACCCTTGTCGGGTTGGGGTGTTACAATTTATGGTATCAGAGATCACAGGCTGCGACTCGTAATACATTTACCCTTGACCTGTGAAGTCTGGGTCACTAAGTTTCCACTGTAGGCGCTCGTAGGACAACCTTTGAGAATTTGCTTTAGGATTTCCCTATAGGAACTTAAATTCTGACCAGTGAGGAATGGGTAGACTATAAGTCATTTGCTTAAGTATCTTGCTTCCGCACCACTCTGATTCGTGTCTTGCTTTTGGTTAAAATCACATTTGGAAATTTAGAGCTTATGCCTTGCACCACCTAGGAGTGAAACCTAAATAAAATCTGAAGCATTGGAAATTGCGTAGTAATTATCTGACATTATTTGATCCTTGCCTTCCGATTTCCACTCCGACCTCTGAACCTTCTGTAAATCATTCTGATGCCTCTTTGGGCAATCTGAGAATCCCCATGATGATGATACACTTGATACATTATGTTATTTGTTTCTTGCTTCTGATAATTACCTATGAATCTTTTGATTCTGTCTTAACCATCTCTGTTCCCATGAGAAGTTTTGTGGCGTTTGACCACGAGTATAAAAATGCATTCCCTCTCATTTCCGAACGATAAGATTTATCTTTATTGATCCGTCTTTCTTTGACAGTAACCTTGATTTTATCCTTATAAGGATTGATTGATTTGATCATTTAATATTGACGACTATCCTCCTATGTCTCACCTTTGGCGTTTGAAACAATTTTGGAACCCCTGCCATGATTACCGATTGTTAAACTTTTACTGCCACTACCCAATTTTGACCTTCATTTCTGATCTGTTGGATAAACAGTCTGATATCTTTCCGACCATCCCGAAGACCATTTAACCTTAAAGTGTTTGACACATTCTATAAATTCATGACCCATGCTGGATATAAATGTATCCTCTGATCCTATTCTGTCCTGAATGATGAATCTTATTTGCTCCCTTGAATGATGAATCTTATTTGCCAATCAGTTTTTCTTTGGAAGGATTTGATGCAAATACTATCTCTTTATGGAATTGTTAACTGAACTTATGATGCTGATATCCGACATTTCATACGTCTCACTTCTGACAGTTATACAATGTTCGTATTACCAATGATATACACCCTACCTGTCACTTATGCTAAAAGCTAAACCAAAAACACCAACACCTTGAACTATTCGCGTACCTATCCCTACACTATACTGAACCATGTACTTGACTCTGACATATGAACTATCCGTCTGGTTAAGTGACCATATACGTTCTGCGGATCTGTTTACTATTGATATACTTGATTTTGGAGATCTTTTGATTATTGATTGACTGGTTCTTCAGCTATCATAAACTACCGCATCTGAAATGTAACAATCTATTCCACCCTACTTTTGATATAATAACCTTGAACCGCTTAAATCTGTTAAGCTTAACACTGCTATGGAAATATGTACCCTGACCTCATTTGATTATCAAATTCTCCTGACACCAAATTAGTATCCACCCCTAGAAAGTGTTGGCATTGAAAGTTTTGTTGTACAAATTTTCTGGCATTTTCTGATGAAACTCTTGGGTTTTCTCTCCTGTCGAGCAAAAAAAAAAAAATTGACTCTGAACCGATCTCAGTTAATGAACCATGATGCTGGAGAAGATGATGAGATATGTTTTTGTCCACCTCAGTGTTTCCCTTTAATACCCCTATTAGTTTATGAGGAAGAAAGAGAAAAATTTTGCGTCTGCATATCAACTATCGTAAACTTAACCGTAATCTCACTGTAATCACTTTCATTTCTGAGTATAAATGATTAAATTATTCTATCCTTGTGAACTCTGTATCAGACAACCTCATTTAATGTTCGAAGGACTGAAGAAGCAACCAAAAGAACTCCTGACAAGGGAGATGACTAACTGAGAGCAACTTCCGTAAAGTAATTCAGTTTTATTCGTAAAGATGGGTGATGTGATTTAGATATGAAGTTTCCCTGAAGTGATTCATGAAAACTGTTTTCGTACTCATTGTGACCATTATGAGTCTTAAATAATGCCAATAGTATTGGCTAATAAGAATCATGTTTTCACGAGTATCTGGACAATTGTCATAGTATGACAACATGTTTGTGCCCTAAGACGAACAAGGAAAACATGTAGACCATCTTCGTATTAAATGGAATGACCTTTGTTCTGGAAGAGTAGATGTGATTGGCGTTCAGAGATTGTAGCAGACACCACTACCAAGCATCCGATGACGACAGCAAAATGAGTTGGCGAATTCCGAACTGTGCTAGCAGACTTGTCCAAGACTCGCAGTCTTGCTTCTCTATTCATTTTAGTTGTACTAAGATGAATTGAGAGCAGAAGCAGACTTGCCTATGGAACTTGAGATCATGAGTTTAAATGGATGAAAATTCTGAAGCGAATGTTGTGTTTGAAAGAACTATTTCTGTGACGGATGAAGCTATGGATGACGAAATTCACTTCTGTTTGACCTATCTAGATTTCTGTTGCATAATGATAAAATCCTTTGAATGATTTAGGTTCTCTGTAGTAATTCCGCTCTGTGTTCATTCTGCGTATGTCGGACGATGGTTTTGTTATGTAAAATTTGACGAATGGTGGATGATCTGATGTACCAAATTCTGATAGACATTCTGGGACTTCCGTTAATTTTTTTTCGAGTAATTCGTTCTCTTATTAGTTAGGGTATTTGATTGTGATGACCTCTGAGACCGTAGGAAGACTAGGTGGATTAAGATAAGTTTGTTCTGTTCACGACTAGAGATAAAGTATGACCATCATGAGGGCATATTTATATGATGCCAGTATTATGACGTATGGCCAACGTGATAATACTTACATCATATAACGTGCACTTGTTGTGGGCATAGGATATTTCGGGAAGTGCCTTGGAACCTTAGAAATTCTGATAACTGTTGGGATTATCTGCCTTAGTGAGACTGTAAGTTCATTTCTGACTGTGCGCGTAATCTGCTTTCACCGTTATGCGAATTGATACGTCTGGATTCTCGTCACGCGTTTTGCTGACCTCTGTACTCCTGATAACTATCTTAGGTTCCATTCTAGAACCTTATGCAAATTGATGTTATCGATAATCTAATTCCGGTACGTCAAAATCTGATTTGTCTAATCAATTTCCGTGAACCGTATATCCGTCAAAACCCTATGTATTTCTTTGTCTCTTCCGAGAGAATATGATTTTCATCTACTACATTGGTATGTTATCCTTCTGATCTGGATTCAGTATGTTATGTCTGTTCTGAGGACCTGAAACAATTTTGGAATCTGCAAGTTCGAGTTATGAGAAACAAATCTTTCATATGTCTGTTCACCGTCAGTTGTGTTCCTGTTTCGTTGCACCTCAATTCTCGTCTTAGTCTGTTATGTCTTTGTTTTGTTTTCTGCCCTCTTTTCTTTCTGCTTTCTGCAAATTTCGAGGACGAAATTTTTTTGTTAGTGGGGAAGAAGTTGTAATACCTGAAATTCAGATAACGCGTAAAATGACCAAATTACCCCTGAGAGTATAAAACCTAATTAAATAACTTATAAATTTCTGAAACAATTCCAAAACTTCTGAAATCGAACTATATCTGAAACGAACTAATTTCTGGGACAACGTTACATCAGTTCGAATGTTCAAAAATTATTATGTACATTATTTATAAAATTCCGAAATATGTAATTAAACTAAATACAATTACTAAATCAATTATATTAAATAATATGTAAAAGTAAATTAAGAAAGGGTTATATAAAATCAACCCAAATTATTATTTGATCCTAATACCGAAATTCCCTGATTCAGCCCCCCCCCCTAAGTCGGTTTTACAACATATAAACAAATCTTATCTTTTTCTTCAATAAACCCTAATCGCTAAAACAAAGAAAACCCTAAGCGATCCATCAAAAAATCGACCACAGCAGCCACACAATTTCTGGACGTGATCAAGCATTTTTCTGGGGTTCTTGGAGGTGCAAGCAAGCTAGGAAAAATAAGGGTTTGTGCGTGGATTCGCTGGTTCGTTCTTGGTTCAATTTTCTTGTCGAATTTTCCATACGCAAGGTATAAAATTCATGCGCCTTGATTACACGTTCTAAAATTGATATAGCAATTTTCCTATGATCTTTACATCCTATATAACTCATATAAATTGTGTTAATCAAATCATGCAAGCTAATCTATGCACACGAAAATATTATGAACATAGAACACGTAAATCACAAATATATGTAATCCGAATTTCTGGGCATGATAAGTATTTTATTTAGACCTAATATGAAGTAATAGACCAGGGAAAAATGTTAGAACGATTTATGGTAGCCTAGATCATTTCGTGGTAATTTTGATGTCAAAAACGTACGTAGATATCTAATATATGATAAACGATTTTTCTGGGCATGTTATTTATTTTTCGTGGGTTCTTTATATGTCTTATGATCTGGGAAAAATATGGGTTTGAGTTTTAGAAGCTTAGATTAAGCATGGTGAATTTTATTAAAATCGGATTTTGTAAATATTAAGTAAACAAATAAAATACAAATCGTGGCTACTAGGGTTAGGGTTCTTGGATACAAATCTGATCATTAATGATGTTTTAAGGATATAATAATGATGGTGCAATGATTGGTTTGGAGTAGGGTTTGTATTTATTTTTAAAAAGTGAATCCGATTGAAAATAAAAGTATAAGGACCTGTTTTGTCAACTTTGAAACTTTTGGGGTATTTTCGTAATGTCATATACATCTGTAGGAATGTGGGAAAAATATAACTTTGGGGTCCTAAGTGTAAATATTACAATATAATGAATTAATGGTATTTTAAAGGGTACGAATGGAAATTAAATAAAAGAGAGGAATTAAAAGTGTAAATCTAAAATCTTGAGTTATTTTGAGTTAATACTGATATAAAAAGGGTAATGCGTAAATTTGAGGATTTATGGGCTAATTATGTAATTGTTATGAAATTATGATTTAAAATATATGTTTTGTAAACTTAAAGGACTAAATATGTAAATTCTGATTTCTGAGGGGTCTAATCTGAAATGTACTAAGTTCTGATGATATATTCTGTAATTATGAAATATAATATGCTTGGTTGGTAAATATGGATATTGTAGGGTTTAATTTGTAAGATATGAAAATATAAGGTTGGTTTTGTAAATAATATAACTAAAGGGGTATAATCTGTAAATTGTGAAACTTAAGAGAATAAAATGTAATTCTGAATAAAATGAGTATATAATTCTGTAACTTAAAGTATTTTTCACTAATGACCTTGGAAATTGATGAAATTACATTTAAAACCCTAAACTTTGTGATCATGTCATAATTAACCCTAAACTTCTGTAACTTGATAAAATATTCTGTTATTCCATAATAATCTTTGAATAAGGGTCCAACCTAATCTGAAATGGTAATATCTGTTAATTCTGGAAACCTGCTAATTATGGGAACTTACTAAATCTGGAAAGTTACTAAAAATAGGAAGTACTTAAAATGGAGAGGTAAACTAAAAGTAATAATCTAAAATAGAATCTTTAGTAATTCTGTCTTCCTCTTCCTTAGGTGTGAAGAAGGAGAAGTCCTGATCTTATTTCTGTGTTTGTTTGCTTGTCTGCTGTGCTAATAAAGTACAGATATTCTGCCCTTTTTCAGTAAGGGTTTTTCATCCCCTTTTCTTTCAGTTCTCATTTTCCTTATTAGGATTCCCTATACCATTGCTATGTTCCCTTCTGTTGTGAATCTTTGTTGTGACCTGTTTGTCTTGAACCTTTAGTTTGAACCTCTGTTATGATTCTTTTATTCTGAACCTTTTTCTTGAACTCTGATTGACCTCTTGTTCTGAACCCTGAATTTGTGAGTCTTGATTGAATCTGATCTGTGAACCTTGTTCTGAACCTTAACCTGATATATCTGTTGTAAACTTTGATTTGATTTTGGTATAAACCTTAACCTGTTAAATCCTTATCTGAACCTAATTGATTTTGAACCTTTATTAAAAGCTATTTTAAAAAGAAGCTATACCACTTGAAATGGAAGTTACTAAAAGTTTTGGAAGACCATTTATGAAAACTATTTTGAAAGATCATTTCAATGAAAACCATTATTAAAGGATTGATTTAAATGAACTCTTGACAGGAACTTCTGAAATGGATTATTGCTATAAACTTGTAATTATTAACCTTTGATATACTCTTTTGGACTATTGGAAATAAACCTTTTAATCTGAACTTAAGCTTTGATATTAAACTTAATCTGATAAACTCTGATTTAAACCTTATTATCTTAATCTGAATTGTTGACATAACCCTTCTGCCATGAACCCTTAGATATGACTCTGTTTATTATATGACATCTGACCTTGACCACAGTCTGATATCCGAGTCAATCACTAGGCATGAGGGTTTCATGTCCATGTCATTGATGCACCGATGACATGACTCTAGGGCAGGAGAGTGATGACCTGTCCCGTCCCTGATTTTATCTGTTATGTAGGAGAAGATTCTGGCCTACTGGGGCGCATGGATGCATCCTAGTTCTGATCTGATTTCTGTTATCTGTTACTGTTTACTGTTATATATATATATATATATATATATATATATATATATATATATATATATATATATATATATATATATATATATATATATATATATATATCTGGTGACTGATGGTGTGTGCGATACACGTCTTTCACATTATCTGAGAGCTGATCACTCCAATTGATACATGAGGTCACCCCTCATATTATCTGTTACTTGAGAGGCATCCCCTCTGGATTATTATATGATTACTCTGTTATGATATTATCTGTTATCTCTGGGCTCGTGATAGATTTCTGTATTTCCCTAAACCTGGTTTGTACATTATTCCTTTCTCATTCCTTTTCTTTTACCCTTGTTCCTTTCCTATTCTTTCACTTTAGTTCTGTATCTGTATAATCTGTCTTTCTGATTTGTTTTTGTATTGTTATCTGTTATTGTTTCTGTCATCTATATATCTGTTCACTGAGCTCTCGTAGCTCAGCCGCATTTCTTTTCCTGCGGCAGGTTTTAGTAGGAAGCTGGGAATGAGTGAGAGTGTACCTCTGGACTTAGAAGGCTTGGTAGCTATTCTGGATTATAATTGGATAGAAGATTTTATGTTTTAGAATTGGTTTTGAAGGCTTTCATTGTAACCTTGTAGATTCAGTATTTCATTTGTAATCCTTTGAGATTTTTGTATTACCGTAGATGTATGCTCTGTTTTGATCTGATATGAATCCATTATTGTGATATCTTTACCCTTGTCGGGTTGGGGTGTTACACGAACACTAACTATGTATGGGCACAAACTATTTTGTGAAGGTACAATGATGGCGATCCTTTGTCCACCGATGGCCGTGAATAAGACTTCTCGTACATTAAATGTGTTGAGAATTATGTAAAGGTGGTGATCTTGACTATTATGAACTAGAGGATAATTATATAGAAGCGGGATCTCCTGAGCTCGAATCCGGTCCTAAACTTATATTTGAAGACAGTTTAGATCTGAATATTGATGAAATGGATGAGCAAGAGATTATTAATAAAATTAATCCCATCATTCAGTCTATCCACAGGATTATGCATCAAACTTCCCACCAAACACTTCCCGCCAAAACACTTCCCACCAAATTTTCCTACCAAAACTTCCCACCAAAATATTGGCGCCAAAATTTCCCACCAAAACGTTTGTATAAAATATCTGCTCTATCCTCACAAACACATTATATACACTCTTATCCTCAACCACTTAACCTCAAAACCTGAGATGCATTGATATAATCCTTTTATGTGTTCTTATGGAACAGGAAATATAAAACTAAGAAAATCACATAAAAAGGATACATTTGGATGGGAATATTATGCATGTCCTCTTTCAAAGGTGAACAATCATACATTTCTTATTTATGTAAATATACAAACAATCGTAACATTTCCTTATTTATGTAACAACCAAGAGAAAAAGATCATGGATGTGGATATTTTATGTGGAAGAGTGAATTTGATTACCGGTTACGAGTAATCTCTTCTGCATCAACATCTCAAGGTTCTGGATCTGCACCAACAGAGTGCTCAAACAGTAATGCCAAGGATCTTAGGATAAACATGCTGGAATCACAAAAACAGGTGCTAGAGACAAGAGTAAGGATGTTGGAGGCAAGACTTGAAACGGCAAGGAATCCCGACGAACACGACCACGCATGTCAGTCGGATGCAATACTCCGTGAGCTGTTAGGTGACATGGAAAATCTTATTATGTAGTAGTGTTGTTGTTGTTGTTGTTGTTTTTGTTTGTTTTGTTATTGTTATTGTTTTTGTTGTTGTTGTTGTTGTTGTTGTTTGTTGTTGTTTAATAAATGTTGTTGTTGTTGTTGTTTGTTATCATCCTGACTCATTCTTTTAACATCTCATGCATAATGATATCATCTCGACTCATTCGTTTAACATCTCATGTATAACGATATCATATCGACTCATTCGTTTAACATCTCATATATAACGGTATCATATCGACTCATTCGTAAAGAAGACTTCTCGTACATTAAATGTCCTGAGCTCGAATCCTGTTCTAAACCTGTATTTGAAGATGGTTTAGATCTGAATATTGATGAAACGATTGGGGTTCATGGGATCGGCAGATTCTTCAAACACTAGCCAATCGGGAGCAGGTTCTCGGGATCGGAATTATTTAAAAAAAATTTAAACTAATTTAAATAATTTTTAAATTAATTTAATAATTTATAACCAATTTAAATAATTTTTAATATACATACAATAAAGATAAAGAAAAAAAAAAACAGTCGTCCCTTTTTTCCCACCAAAATTTTCCACAAAAATTCAACACCCCGCCAATATTTTGAAGAACCCGCCCACACTTAGGGATGACAATGTCGTCCCTAATTTGTATCAATTATTGAGGTATATACCAGATCTGTTTTTTTTCTAAGTCTTATTAAAAAAAATAAAAAAAAAAAACCTGCTTCTTCTTCCATTGGTCGATCGACCCTAACTCTTCTTCAATTCGACACCACCACAACCACCTTCAACACCACTATTACCCGAACCACCTTCAACACCACATTCGCCGTGAACCACCACCCCCGCCGTGACACCACATTCGACACCACCACAACCACCTTCAACACCACATTCGAAGGCAGCAACAGTAGCAACACCACCACCTTCAACACCACTGTGCACGATTTTTTTAATTTCTTTTTTAATTTTTGGTTATTTTAAAGGTGTGTTTTTTCTTTTAACTTTTGTGTGTTAATTTGTATATTATTTTGTTTACTTTTTGTTTGTTAATATTTGTTTGTTGTGTTTGTGTTTGTTAGATGGCACGACAACCACCACGGCAGCCGCATTAGCCACTACCGCCAGCACCAGTAGCACCACCGTCAATAGCAGTAGCACCACCGCCGGTGAACCACCACCGCAGCTACATTAAAGGTGTTTTATTATTATGTTAATATGTTTTGGGACGACAATGTCGTCATCAAAAGTTTTTATTAATTAATTTGGTTAATTTAAGTTTGGTTGTTTAATTTAGGTTGTTTTTTTTATGTGTTTGTGTTTGGTTAGCCGGGAAATCCGGGAGAGCCGCGGGACATCCGGGAGAGTCGGGACAGCAGCTCCACGTCTTTTCCTCTTTTTTTCTTTTCTTCTCTTCCTTTATTTCAGTCGTGAACTCGGTATATAATTTAATTACTTTGATGGTTGCGTTTTTTTAGTAATATGCGTTTAGATAGTATGATATTGTGAATACATCATTTGGTTAGTAATATGCGTTTGGTTAGTATGATATTGTGAATATGCTGTTTGGTTAGTAATATGCGTTTGGTTACTATGATATTGTGAATATGCTGTTTGGTTAGTAATATGCGTTTGGTTAGCATGATATTGTGAATATGCCGTTTGGTTAGTATGAAGTATGATATTGTGATTGTTAAACTTATGTGACTTTTTTTAGGATTTTAGTGATTAATTTCGAAAAGTCCCCTATTTGTGACTGCTTTTTGAATGTTTTGTCTCATTTAGGATATGGATGCGTATAACTGTTTTACTATTTGAGAGAAATTCGACAGTATTTCCATTTCACTCCTACGAATATGTCTTTGATGCACATATTTGGGGAGTTGAGGAGAAATGCTGCCGAATTTTTTTCAAATAGTAAATCGGTTATACGCATTCATATATGAGACGAGACATTCAAAGAGTGGGTTAGGATTGCCCTCCATAGTTGTACTAGGTAATCAAAACAGTTCATAATTACGCCTTTTCATGTTTGAATGTGTTTATATATATATATATATATATATATAATATATATATATATATATATATTAATTTATTTGAATGTGTTTTTTTGCAACGCATTCATGACAATTGATAAGAGTTGGACCACTATATCCAACCGTAATTCCCCTGAATTTTTAGATGGTCTTTTTGCATTCGTCGCGCATTGTGAGCCATTGTTACACCCCATCACAAAAAAGATTCTTTGCCCATGTGTTCGTTGTGGTAACGCTTTTAATAAATTGGTTACGCTCAAAACTCTTGAGTCACACATATCTCAATACGGGTTTGACAAAAGTTATACCACATGGAAATATCACGGTGAACCGCTTCCTCCACCCATAGTAAACAACACACCACAACCACCTTCACCTGAACACATTGACATGGATGCATTCTTCCACGATATTTCTACAAATAATGACCCAGCTCAAACAACAGGTTCTTAACCAGCTCAAACAACGGGTCCTAGCATTAATAACAAGTACGAACAGTTACTTGCTAGGTCCACCCAAATGTTGTACCCAGGTTGTGATATGACTACACTGAACTTTATGTAACAGCTTTCGCACATCAAGGTTTTATGTAAAATACCTGATAAAGGGTTTAACATGATTCTAGCTCTTTTGCAAAAGAAAAAAAAGTGTAGATTGGCAGGGACACCTCAACCCTGTGTACCATAATGGTACCCATCAACCCTACCCAGCAAAGGTTTGATGCCTGTGAAATACCTCCACCCAATACCCAACCATGCTGCGGATCGGATTCGAACTCGCGTCCTTTGTTTGGTCAAGACATCACATGGCTGGGCCCAGGCTTCTAAGGCAGCTGGTTGATATCATTAGAGCTTATGGTCCCTAAGTGAGGACTTCCCGGTCGGTCACCCAACCCGGTACTACTCTCAGTTGAGCACGCTTAATTGCTTAAGCATCTACCATTCTAGCTCTTTTGCAAAAGGCATGTCCCCCTAAGAAAGGATTTAATTTCCCACCGTCATACTATGAAATCAAGAAGACATACAAAGATATCGGGTTAGGATATGAATCGATCTATGCTTGTATAAATGATTGTTTTTTATTTAGGGGATCAGATGAGAACAAAAGTCTGAATAATTATCCAATCTGCAACGCGAGTAGATGGAAAAACCTAAAGAAAAGGGGAAGAAAGTTGCCAACAAGGTGTTGCTTTACTTTCCGTTAAAACCTAGACTACAACGTATGTTCAACACAAAACACATCGCAAAGTGGATGACTTGGCATGCTACTGGATAGTCTAAGGAAAACGGTAAGATGAATCACCCGTGTGATGGTAGAGCATGGAAAATTTTTGACATAATGAAACCCTAGTTTTCTTGTGACCCTAGAAACGCCCGATTAGGCTTGGCTGCTGATGGTTTCAATCCATATGGCAACATGAGTCAAAATTACAGCATGTGGCCAGTCATATTGACAACATACAACACACCCCCGTTGTAACACCCCAACCCGACAAGGGTAAAGATATCACAATAATGGTTTCGTATCAGATCAAAGCAAAGCATACATCTATAGTAATACAAAAATTCTCAAAGATTACAGAAACTACAAGATTACAAATGAACTTCCAATAAATACTAATTCCGAAATAATGATAACTTCTAGTTATTTCTAAATCCAGATGCGTCTAATGTGTCGTTGCGGTTTAGCAGTTTTTAATGCCTACTCAAGTTTTAAATTTATATTTAGCCGACTTATCAATAACACACACACTTAACGAGCAGTGTACCCGGTCAGTATGAAGATAATGGTAAGTAGAGTGTCGATCACTAAGAGTGGAACGTATAATCTCGTTAATCTAATCAGTATTTTAATATCCTAACGCAAGGGGGTTTCAGCCTGAGAGACTGGCACAGTTTTGTTTGCAATTAAATAATAAAATAAACAATAGGCACGAATCAGCAAGTAGCACACACGTACACAGATAGATACTAGAGACAATAAGAGGGCTGTCCTTATGATTAAGTAGATTGTCACTTGTTTTATTGATAGCTTTATATGAAGTGTATGTAATTAACCCTTTCTCGTTGGTCCTATTCTTATCGGCGAGTAAACCCTTAATGACGACTTATGTCTAAAAGTTATTCCTAAGTGATCAATTTAGAAACAACCGTGGGAGCCACACCTTGTCCCGCAGTCGGGTGCCCGCAAGCCACTAATAAACACAGAGGTGGTCAATGCACTAATAAGTAGTAACCAAAGACATCAACATATAAACTTTAATTGATGGGAAAGCAAGTATTAAAGGGAGTGCAATCTTTCCGTTGTCACATTACACAAGCCACCAATCCTGATGAATTAAAGTTTGCTAAAACAATAAAACAAAACTACTTAATGAATTAAATACATGCAGCACCTTCTTACAGCTCTTGTATCTTCGATTTGGATGTGTCTTGTGCTGCCTTCTTGACTGAATTCGTCCTTCTCTTCTGTTCGGTCTTTAGGTTTTCGAACTTTCGAATCTCCAACTCTATCTAATGCGTCTGGTCTACGGGGTATTTATAGTTTGTGTCTGAGGGAAGATGCGGCGCATCTACTAAGTAGATGCGGCGCATGTACTTAACTTCGCGTGGGGTCCAAGATTATAATATTCAGGAATATTCGTACACCGCCAGAAGATGCGGCGTAACTCTTTATTAGATGCGGCGCATGTCCTCTTGTATCTTGGATCGTATCTGGTGACATCTTGATAGAGATGCGGCGCATGTTGATAGTGAGATGCGGCGCATCTGGAGCAGAATTGACTTGATCTTCTTCATTTCAGTAGACTCTTCACTTAATGCACGTTTTGCTCCATTATTAGTCCAAAATCGCCAAGTTTCACCAAATGCTTGTTTTTACCTGAGAATTACAAAAGTAAACGATTAAGTATCAATCCTCATACATAATATAGTAAAACAAGTCAAATTAATAGGATAAATGATAGTAATAAAATGTACTTATTTGAGTTCATCAAATATCCCCCCACTTGAACTTTACTTGTCCCCAAGTAAACCTTAGATTAAATCTCATGAAAATGTATCCTAAAAGATGTTAGGATTTATTTTTATATTTAAGCATGTATTCGTTTATTTCATAATCACACAACTAAACACTTAACGAATTAGAAGTAAAATAAAATAAGTCGATAAAAGCAAATCTAATCGTTTAACTGTCCAGTCGCGACGAATATTCTATCATAAGCTTGGCAAGTATACACATCTCCACCACTAAAGCTAAGGAATAACAAGTCTAAAGCGGTAAAAAGGGTTTTTAGGCTTAAGGGTTAATTATTCTTATTTCACTATCGATCTCAAATTCCAGAAAAGGCGACAAAATCACAAATACATGATCGAATCCACGAACACAGATACTTGCAATTGCTCAAATCCTTAACTCGAATAGGCTAAAGATAGGTCCAAACTTCACCAATAATAATATATCAAAAAGGGCGACAAAATCATAAATACATAGCCGAATCCACGACTACGATACTTAAGATTGCTCAAATCCCTAATCTCAATAAATCAAAGGTTCGGTTGGATAAAGAACAATACAGGGTATGGATAATTTTTGGGATATAAATTGGTGTAAAATAAAAAATAAACAAAACAAATAAATTAAAATCCTAAGTGTGGTTAATCACTATCCCAACCATCCCATGAATAAGACTCATATCATTGAATAACTCACGCTTTAACACTTGAAACACACGCTTTAGGTAGACACGAATTATACTCAACAAGATCTTAATCAAAGAATAAACCTTAATTGGCGTTCCCATAACTGCCAATTCCCATTCAATCCATAGATATAGTACAACAAATAGTGGTGATATCGACCACTTACATAACTTTACATCGTTGGCTTAAAATAAACATCCAACTCTTTTTTTTTTCTTTCTTTTTCTTTTCTTCTTTTTTTTTTTTTTTTTTTTTTTTTTTTTTTTTTTTTTTTTTTTTTTTTTTTTTACTTGAAACATAAACATAGATGTGTAAAATTTCACCACATCACTACAACTTTCTTTCCGGATAATTTTTTCATACTTTTCATAACTTCAGAAATAATGGTAATAGTGAAAGTAGTAAACACACGAAAAATAAATTCTAAAATATACAATATTTACTTTCACTCCAATTTGCATTGTGCAATTTCCCGACCTAACCATATATAATGAATTACGCACGCGAACACAGGTAATGTAAGGAAACACACTCTGCCTATAGCAATTAACCAACCACGGATTCTAATCTACAGGGTAGGCTAAGGTTTAAGGGTGTAACGAAACATTTTAAACATAGGTGTAAGAAACGAAAGGAATGGCTCTGAGGGTTTTTCTAGGGGTATCTTACTCTAAAAAATGAGAGTAACAAAAGGGTTTATACGGGGGTTAACTAACCAGTGTAGTTAGTTAATAACACATAACATATAAAGGCTATTTGGGTGTAATCCTAGAATTTTACCAATTTAGACAAGTCATTCCAATTATATAAATAATACTCATTATGGTGGTCTCGAATAGTATACAAGCCAAGTTCTAAAGTTTACAAGTCACCGGCACACTCATAGATTTGTGAATTTTGGAAAAATCACAATTTTTGAAAATAACGTCATGTGTGCAGTTATGCAACTTAGATCTTAAACAAAAACATGCTAAAAAAATTTTAAGTTTGATATATTAAGCACATTTTAAGCATAATTTTTGAAAAAGTTTAGGACAAGTAAGTGTTAAGTGTTCTAATTCTCCTATCCCCCCACTTAAGTTAAACAACGTCCTCGTTGTTTGTATAAAAGGTTAAAAACTGGAAAATAAAAAGAATTAGAACGGAAAAACTCCCCTGAGATTTGCTCGGTATGATCCTCCATTAGTATATGAGCAAAAATCATCTTTCTTGTGGATTAGAACGTTAAAGCTTCATACTTGATGTATCCACAGAAAATTCAGGAAACTATAATACCACCAACACTTTAAAACACACCTAAGATAAGAAAGGTTCAACTTGCATAATACATTAGTAGTTAGGAAAAATAAAACTAAAAAAAAAAATAATTAAAACTGAAAATCATCAGGTCAGTCGATGCGCCGTATCTTATTGAAGAAGATACGCCGTATCGAGCCTGGAATAAATACGGATCAGAATAAAGATGCGCCGCATCCTTAACCAGGGATGCGCCGCATTAAAATAAACTGATAAATAGTTTTAAAGTCGAAAATTAAAAAATGCAGAAAAATAAAATAAGATATGACCATTGCAGAGGATGCGTCGCATCTCAGGACTGAGATGCGCCGTATCTTCGTGCGGCCTGGACTGACTCGACTCAGAAAACAGAATGATAAATGATAAATCCGGGTTGTCTCCCGGTCAGCACTTGTCTTTATTCCAGAGTCTTCAAGTTAGACTCACGTTCAGCTCTTTAATTTCGTTCATTGATTCCTACATGCCCACGTAGGATCCATTTAGCAACCGAATCGTCTCGTATATATTCAGGTCCCAAATTCAAAACTTCTTTGTAGAATCCTTCCTTCAATTGATATGGGTACTCAATCCCTCTCTTATTGTCATCATCACTAACAAAAAGGAATGGAGAAAATTTGTAGCAAATCCTACTAGTAGCATATTTAAGTCCATGGTGAGTACGGGGCATCATATAAGTGATAATGTCGCTTCCACATTGGAAGGTGATCTTTCCTTCAAATCGTTTTGCATTAATAGTGATCTCCCAGTACTGAGTTTTCCTCCACTCTTCCCGTCTTATGTTCGGTCACTTCAGCTAGCGTCTCTTGGTTTGGTTCAGAATGTAATCCTTCTTGGTGATGCTTGAGTCATCATTTATCCTGAAAAATAAACAACTTGCACACGAGAGTAGCGGACCGATCAAAGTAAATGTCAAAAATCAACTATATTTATCAAATTATATTCGTCGTATTAACAAAAGTTAATGCGCCGTATTTTCGTTACGTTTAAAAATAAAAGATTTTTGATTCAGTAAGATGCGCCGTATCGACAGAGATCGATACGCCGTATTTTGTTTAATAATTCGCAAACTGTTTTTAATTAAAATAATAGATACGCCGTATCTGCGAAAGCAGATGCGTCGTATGGCGTTAACGTTTAGAAAAAAAATTTTATCAAAACAGATACGCCGTATCTACAAAAGCAGATGCGTCGTATTACTTTAGCGCTTAGAAAAATTTTCTTATTAAAAACAGATACGCCGTATCTTGGGGAAAAGATGCGTCGTATCGAATTAATTAAACGCGTTGTATTAAAAAAAAAATTAAACGCAATACGCCGTATCTGAGAGATCAGATGCGCCGTATCGTTTGATTTAGCACAGTACAACGATAGCAGAACAGAAAAATACGAAAAATAAAAACAAAAAATAAAACACACGAAACAAAAAATAAAACACACAAAAATAAAAACAAAAGCAAACAAATAACACACAATACAACAAATATGCAAAATAGTACAATGATGCAATTAATCTAATAAAAAGAAAAATAACCTAATTAAAATACTAATCAAATTAACAGATAATAACAATTCACTCCCCGGCAGCGGCGCCAAAAACTTGATGCGCGTGATGTGTCGTTGCGGTTTAGCAGTTTTAATGCCTACTCAAGTTTTAAATTTATATTTAGCCGACTTATCAATAACACACACACTTAACGAGCAGTGTACCCGGTCAGTATGAAGATAATGGTAAGTAGAGTGTCGATCACTAAGAGTGGAACGTATAATCTCGTTAATCTAATCAGTATTTTAATATCCTAACGCAAGGGGGTTTCAGCCTGAGAGACTGGCACAGTTTTGTTTGCAATTAAATAATAAAATAAACAAATAGGCACGAATCAGCAAGTAGCACACACGTACACAGATAGATACTAGAGACAATAAGAGGGTTGTCCTTATGATTAAGTAGATTGTCACTTGTTTTATTGATAGCTTTATATGAAGTGTATGTAATTAACCCTTTCTCGTTGGTCCTATTCTTATCGGCGAGTAAACCCTTAATGACGACTTATGTCTAAAAGTTATTCCTAAGTGATCAATTTAGAAACAACCGTGGGAGCCACACCTTGTCCCGCAGTCGGGTGCCCGCAAGCCACTAATAAACACAGAGGTGGTCAATGCACTAATAAGTAGTAACCAAAGACATCAACATATAAACTTTAATTGATGGGAAAGCAAGTATTAAAGGGAGTGCAATCTTTCCGTTGTCACATTACACAAGCCACCAATCCTGATGAATTAAAGTTTGCTAAAACAATAAAACAAAACTACTTAATGAATTAAATACATGCAGCACCTTCTTACAGCTCTTGTATCTTCGATTTGGGTGTGTCTTGTGCTGCCTTCTTGACTGAATTCGTCCTTCTCTTCTGTTCGGTCTTTAGGTTTTCGAACTTCCGACTCTCCCAATCTTTTAATGCGTCTGGTCTACGGGGTATTTATAGTTTGTGTCTGAGGGAAGATGCGGCGCATCAACTTAAGTAGATGCGGCGCATGTACGTAACTTCGCGTGGGGTCCAAGATTATAATATTCAGGAATATTCGTACACCGCCAGAAGATGCGGCGTAACTCTTTATTAGATGCGGCGCATGTCCTCTTGTATCTTGGATCGTATCTGGTGACATCTTGATAGAGATGCGGCGCATGTTGATAGTGAGATGCGGCGCATCTGGAGCAGAATTGACTTGATCTTGTCCATGTCAGTAGACTCTTCACTTTATGCACGTTTTGCTCCATTATTAGTCCAGAATCGCCAAGTTTCACCAAATGCTTGTTTTTACCTGAGAATTACAAAAGTAAACGATTAAGTATCAATCCTCATACATAATATAGTAAAACAAGTCAAATTAATAGGATAAATGATAGTAATAAAATGTACTTATTTGAGTTCATCAAATATCCCCCCACTTGAACTTTACTTGTCCCCAAGTAAACCTTAGATTAAATCTCATGAAAATGTATCCTAAAAGATGTTAGGATTTATTTTTATATTTAAGCATGTATTCGTTTATTTCGTAATCACACAACTAAACACTTAACGAATTAGAAGTAAAATAAAATAAGTCGATAAAAGCAAATCTAATCGTTTAAACTGTCCAGTCGCGACGAATATTCTATCATAAGCTTGGCAAGTATACACATCTCCACCACTAAAGCTAAGGAATAACAAGTCTAAAGCGGTAAAAAGGGTTTTTAGGCTTAAGGGTTAATTATTCTTATTTCACTATCGATCTCAAATTCCAGAAAGGCGACAAAATCACAAATACATGATCGAATCCACGAACACGATACTTGCAATTGCTCAAATCCTTAACTCGAATAGGCTAAAGATAGGTCCAAACTTCACCAATAATAATATATCAAAAAGGGCGACAAAATCATAAATACATAGCCGAATCCACGACTACGATACTTAAGATTGCTCAAATCCCTAATCTCAATAAATCAAAGGTTCGGTTGGATAAAGAACAATACAGGGTATGGATAATTTTTGGGATATAAATTGGTGTAAAATAAAAAATAAACAAAACAAATAAATTAAAATCCTAAGTGTGGTTAATCACTATCCCAACCATCCCATGAATAAGACTCATATCATTGAATAACTCACGCTTTAACACTTGAAACACACGCTTTAGGTAGACACGAATTATACTCAACAAGATCTTAATCAAAGAATAAACCTTAATTGGCGTTCCCATAACTGCCAATTCCCATTCAATCCATAGATATAGTACAACAAATAGTGGTGATATCGACCACTTACATAACTTTACATCGTTGGCTTAAAATAAACATCCAACTCTTTTTTTCTTTCTTTTTCTTTTCTTCTTTTTTTTTTTTTTTTTTTTTTTTTTTTTTTTTTTTTGAAACATAAACATAGATGTGTAAAATTTCACCACATCACTACAACTTTCTTTCCGGATAATTTTTATTCATACTTTTCATACTTTCAGAAATAACGCTAATAGTGAAAGTAGTAAACACACGAAAAATAAACTCAAAAATATACAAAATTTACTTTCACTCCAATTTGCATTGTGCAATTTCCCGACCTAACCATAGATAATGAATTACGCACGCGAACACAGGTAATGTAAGGAAACACACTCTGCCTATAGCAATTAACCAACCACGGATTCTAATCTACAGGGTAGGCTAAGGTGTAAGGGTGTAACGAAACATTTTAAACATAGGTGTAAGAAACGAAAGGAATGGCTCTGAGGGTTTTTCTAGGGGTATCTTACTCTAAAAAATGAGAGTAACAAAAGGGTTTATACGGAGGTTAACTAACCAGTGTAGTTAGTTAATAACACATAACATATAAAGGCTATTTGGGTGTAATCCTAGAATTTTACCAATTTAGACAAGTCATTCCAATTATATAAATAATACTCATTATGGTGGTCTCGAATAGTATACAAGCCAAGTTCTAAAGTTTACAAGTCACCGGCACACTCATAGATTTGTGAATTTTGGAAAAATCACAATTTTTGAAAATAACGTCTTGTGTGCAGTTATGTAACTTAGATCTTAAACAAAAACATGCTAAAATTTTTTTTAAGTTTGATATATTAAGCACATTTTAAGCATAATTTTTGAAAAAGTTTAGGACAAGTAATTGTTAAGTGTTCTAATTCTCCTATCCCCCCACTTAAGTTAAACAACGTCCTCGTTGTTTGTATAAAAGGTTAAAAACTGGAAATAAAAGGAATTAGAACGGAAAAACTCCCCTGAGATTTGCTCGGTATGATCCTCCATTAGTGTAAGAGCAAAAATCAACTTCTTGTGGATTAGAACGTTAAAGCTTCATACTTGATTTATCCGCAGGAAATCCAGGAAACTATAATACCACCAACACTTTAAAACACACCTAAGATAAGAAAGGTTCAACTTGCATAATACATTAGTAGTTAGGAAAAATAAAACTTAAAAATTAAAACTGAAAATCATCAGGTCAGTCGATGCGCCGTATCTTATTGAAGAAGATACGCCGTATCGAGCCTGGAATAAATACGGATCAGAATAAAGATGCGCCGCATCCTTAACCAGGGATGCGCCGCATTAAAATAAACTGATAAATAGTTTTAAAGTCGAAAATAAAAATGCAGAAAAATAAAATAAGATATGACCATTGCAGAGGATGCGTCGCATCTCAGGACTGAGATGCGCCGTATCTTCGTGCGGCCTGGACTGACTCGACTCAGAAAACAGAATAATAAATGATAAATCCGGGTTGTCTCCCGGTCAGCACTTGTCTTTATTCCAGAGTCTTCAAGTTAGACTCACGTTCAGCTCTTTACTCTATTACGTCGGGCTCAAACTCCACCACTTCCGTTTAGCAGTTTTAATGACTAAGAGGGCTGTCGTTGCGGTTTAGCAGTTTTAGCAGTTTTAAAACTTGATGCGCGTGATGTGTCGTTGCGGTTTAGCAGTTTTAATGCCTACTCAAGTTTTAAATTTATATTTAGTCGACTTATCAATAACACACACACTTAACGAGCAGTGTACCCGGTCAGTATGAAGATAATGGTAAGTAGAGTGTCGATCACTAAGAGTGGAACGTATAATCTCGTTAATCTAATCAGTATTTTAATATCCTAACGCAAGGGGGTTTCAGCCTGAGAGACTGGCACAGTTTTGTTTGCAATTAAATAATAAAATAAACAAATAGGCACGAATCAGCAAGTAGCACACACGTACACAGATAGATACTAGAGACAATAAGAGGGCTTTCCTTATGATTAAGTAGATTGTCACTTGTTTTATTGATAGCTTTATATGAAGTGTATGTAATTAACCCTTTCTCGTTGGTCCTATTCTTATCGGCGAGTAAACCCTTAATGACGACTTATGTCTAAAAGTTATTCCTAAGTGATCAATTTAGAAACAACCGTGGGAGCCACACCTTGTCCCGCAGTCGGGTGCCCGCAAGCCACTAATAAACACAGAGGTGGTCAATGCACTAATAAGTAGTAACCAAAGACATCAACATATAAACTTTAATTGATGGGAAAGCAAGTATTAAAGGGAGTGCAATCTTTCCGTTGTCACATTACACAAGCCACCAATCCTGATGAATTAAAGTTTGCTAAAACAATAAAACAAAACTACTTAATGAATTAAATACATGCAGCACCTTCTTACAGCTCTTGTATCTTCGATTTGGGTGTGTCTTGTGCTGCCTTCTTGACTGAATTCGTCCTTCTCTTCTGTTCGGTCTTTAGGTTATCGAACTTTCGAATCTCCCCCTCTTTTGCGTCTGGTCTACGGGGTATTTATAGTTTGTGTCTGAGGGAAGATGCGGCGCATCTACTTAAGTAGATGCGGCGTATGTACTTAACTTCGCGTGGGGTCCAAGATTATAATATTCAGGAATATTCGTACACCGCCAGAAGATGCGGCGTAACTCTTTATTAGATGCGGCGCATGTCCTCTTGTATCTTGGATCGTATCTGGTGACATCTTGATAGAGATGCGGCGCATGTTGATAGTGAGATGCGGCGCATCTGGAGCAGATTAGTCTTGATCTTCTTCATTTCAGTAGACTCTTCACTTAATGCACGTTTTGCTCCATTATTAGTCCAAAATCGCCAAGTTTCACCAAATGCTTGTTTTTACCTGAGAATTACAAAAGTAAACGATTAGGTATCAATCCTCATACATAATATAGTAAAACAAGTCAAATTAATAGGATAAATGATAGTAATAAAATGTACTTATTTGAGTTCATCAAATATCCCCCCACTTGAACTTTACTTGTCCCCAAGTAAACCTTAGATTAAATCTCATGAAAATGTATCCTAAAAGATGTTAGGATTTATTTTTATATTTAAGCATGTATTCGTTTATTTCATAATCACACAACTAAACACTTAACGAATTAGAAGTAAAATAAAATAAGTCGATAAAAGCAAATCTAATCGTTTAACTGTCCAGTCGCGACGAATATTCTATCATAAGCTTGGCAAGTATACACATCTCCACCACTAAAGCTAAGGAATAACAAGTCTAAAGCGGTAAAAAGGGTTTTTAGGCTTAAGGGTTAATTATTCTTATTTCACTATCGATCTCAAATTCCAGAAAAGGCGACAAAATCACAAATACATGATCGAATCCACGAACACGATACTTGCAATTGCTCAAATCCTTAACTCGAATAGGCTAAAGATAGGTCCAAACTTCACCAATAATAATATATCAAAAAGGGCGACAAAATCATAAATACATAGCCGAATCCACGACTACGATACTTAAGATTGCTCAAATCCCTAATCTCAATAAATCAAAGGTTCGGTTGGATAAAGAACAATACAGGGTATGGATAATTTTTGGGATATAAATTGGTGTAAAATAAAAAATAAAAATAAACAAAACAAATAAATTAAAATCCTAAGTGTGGTTAATCACTATCCCAACCATCCCATGAATAAGACTCATATCATTGAATAACTCACGCTTTAACACTTGAAACACACGCTTTAGGTAGACACGAATTATACTCAACAAAATCTTAATCAAAGAATAATCCTTAATTGGCATTCCCATAACTGCCAATTCCCATTCAATCCATAGATATAGTACAACAAATAGTGGTGATATCGACCACTTACATAACTTTACATCGTTGGCTTAAAATAAACATCCAACTCTTTTTTTTCTTTCTTTTTCTTTTCTTCTTTTTTTTTTTTTTTTTTCATTTTTTTTTTTTTTTTTTTTTTTTATTAAAGCATAAACATAGATGTGTAAAATTTCACCACATCACTACAACTTTCTTTCCGGATAATTTTTATTCATACTTTTCATAACTTCAGAAATAATGGTAATAGTGAAAGTAGTAAACACACGAAAAATAAATTCTAAAATATACAATATTTACTTTCACTCCAATTTGCATTGTGCAATTTCCCGACCTAACCATATATAATGAATTACGCACGCGAACACAGGCAATGTAAGGAAACACACTCTGCCTATAGCAATTAACCAACCACGGACTTTAATCTACAGGGTAGGCTAAGGTGTAAGGTGTAACGAAACATTTTAAACATAGGTGTAAGAAACGAAAGGAATGGCTCTGAGGGTTTTTCTAGGGGTATCTTACTCTAAAAATGAGAGTAACAAAAGGGTTTATACGGGGGTTAACTAACCAGTGTAGTTAGTTAATAACACATAACATATAAAGGCTATTTGGTGTAATCCTAGAATTTTACCAATTTAGACAAGTCATTCCAATTATATAAATAATACTCATTATGGTGGTCTCGAATAGTATACAAGCCAAGTTCTAAAGTTTACAAGTCACCGGCACACTCATAGATTTGTGAATTTTGGAAAAATCACAATTTTTGAAAATAACGTCATGTGTGCAGCTATGCAACTTAGATCTTAAACAAAAACATGCTAAAATTTTTTTTAAGTTTGATATATTAAGCACATTTTAAGCATAATTTTTGAAAAAGTTTAGGACAAGTAAGTGTTAAGTGTTCTAATTCTCCTATCCCCCCACTTAAGTTAAACAACGTCCTCGTTGTTTGTATAAAAGGTTAAAAACTGGAAATAAAAAGAATTAGAACGGAAAAACTCCCCTGAGATTTGCTCGGTATGATCCTCCATTTGTATATGAGCAAAAATCAACTTCTTGTGGATTAGAACGTTAAAGCTTCATACTTGATTTATCCACAGGAAATCCAGGAAACTATAATACCACCAACACTTTAAAACACACCTAAGATAAGAAAGGTTCAACTTGCATAATACATTAGTAGTTAGGAAAAATAAAACTAAAAAAAAAAATAATTAAAACTGAAAATCATCAGGTCAGTCGATGCGCCGTATCTTATTGAAGAAGATACGCCGTATCGAGCCTGGAATAAATACGGATCAGAATAAAGATGCGCCGCATCCTTAACCAGGGATGCGCCGCATTAAAATAAACTGATAAATAGTTTTAAAGTCGAAAATTAAAATGCAGAAAAATAAAATAAGATATGACCATTGCAGAGGATGCGTCGCATCTCAGGACTGAGATGCGCCGTATCTTCGTGCGGCCTGGACTGACTCGACTCAGAAAACAGAATGATAAATGATAAATCCGGGTTGTCTCCCGGTAAGCACTTGTCTTTATTCCAGAGTCTTCAAGTTAGACTCACGTTCAGCTCTTTAATATCGATCATTGACTCCTACATTGCCGCGTAGGATCCACTTAGCAACTAATTCGTCACGTATATATTCAGGTCCCAAGTTCAAAACTCCTTTATAGAATCCTTCCATCATCTGGTACGGGTATTCAATCCCTCTCTTCATGTCATCATTACTAATAAAAAGGAATGGAGAGAATTTGTGGCAGACCCTATTAGTAGCATGTTTAAATCCAGGGTGAGTTCGGGGCATCATATAAGTGATAACGTCGCTTCCACATTGAAAGGTGATCTTTCCTTCAAATCGCTTTGCATTAATAGTAATCTCCCTACAGAATGGTTTTCCAACAATCACGTCGCCCATACTGCTGTCACGATAGGCATTCATGTCTTCAACAACGGCGAACTCAGTTACAATAGTAAAGCGTCCAACGAAGATCGGGACATTAATGAAGGCTCCAACTACATTCTTTCCCCTACACTCCACTTTATTTCTCATAATAGAATTGTAAAAGCTTCTTGACATAACATTGATCGGCAAAATAGGAAAGAAATTGGCGTCAATACATTTGTATCCAATCATGCATGGGAATTGCAAATTGTAAGCACAATTGGCGTGGATCCTTCTACCATAATCCCAAGAACCATCATATCCCTCAAATTCATCGTAATTCCTAGTATTAATAACGTTGATTCTTGGACTATCCACAATTTCTCCTTCTTCTAACTCAGATTCAGCATCAACCATGAACAGGTCATTGGATTCCATTGGTCCATTAAGGTCATTAAGTTCAATGTAATCCCCATTGTGATGTTCGGGTGTTTTTTCATGCACTAATACTTCATTCATAAAATTGGCTTCGAAGTCGAAGTCAATTAGTTCGCCGTATCCTTCCATTATCCTTCTGAAACAATCACGAAAAGCATCAGTAGGGTATGCTCGAGAAAGTAATATATCAGATAATTAATAACGAAAACGGAATACGAAAAATTAAAGTTACTGATATCTGCAGACGATGCGCCGTATCCAAAGAGTTGGATACGCCGTATCTTATGATCGTTAAAATTAAATCAGACTTTATTCAGAAAATAGATACGCCGCTTAGAATTTATGAATGCGCCGTATCGAATTAATCAATCAAAAATCAATTTATCTAATTAAAATTAAATGCGTCGTATTAACGAAAGTTAATGCGCCGTATTTTCGTTATGTTTAAAAATAAAAGATTTTTGATTCAGTAAGATGCGCCGTATCGACGGAAATCGATACGCCGTATTTGTTTAATAATTCGCAAACTGTTTTTAATTAAAATAATAGATACGCCGTATCTGCTAAAGCAGATGCGTCGTATGGCGTTAACGTTTAGAAAAAATTTTTATCAAAACAGATACGCCGTATCTACAAAAGCAGATGCGTCGTATTACTTTAGCGCTTAGAAAAATTTTCTTATTAAAAACAGATACGCCGTATCTTGGGGAAAAGATGCGTCGTATCGAATTAATTAAACGCGTTGTATTAAAAAAAAAAATTAAACGCAATACGCCGTATCTGAGAGATCAGATGCGCCGTATCGTTTGATTTAGCACAGTACAACGATAGCAGAACAGAAAAATACGAAAAATAAAAACAAAAAATAAAACACACAAAAATAAAAACAAAAGCAAACAAATAACACACAATACAACAAATATGCAAAATAGTACAATGATGCAATTAATCTAATAAAAAGAAAAATAACCTAATTAAAATACTAATCAAATTAACAGATAATAACAATTCACTCCCCGGCAGAGGCGCCAAAAACTAGATACTAGAGACAATAAGAGGGCTGTCCGGGAGACAACCCTCTTATTGTGTCTTGGCGCCGCTGCCGGGGAGTGAATTGTTATTATCTGTTAATTTGATTAGTATTTTAATTAGGTTATTTTTCTTTTTATTAGATTAATTGCATCATTGTACTATTTTGCATATTTGTTGTATTGTGTGTTATTTGTTTGCTTTTGTTTTTATTTTTGTGTGTTTTATTTTTTGTTTCGTGTGTTTAATTTTTGTTTATTTTTCGTTTTTTTTGTGTGTTCTGCTATCGTTGTACTGTGCTAAATCAAACGATACGGCGCATCTGATCTCTCAGATACGGCGTATTGCGTTTAATTTTTTTTAATACAACGCGTTTAATTAATTCGATACGACGCATCTTTTCCCCAAGATACGGCGTATCTGTTTTTAACAAGAAAATTTTTCTAAGCGATAAAGTAATACGACGCATCTGCTTTTGTAGATACGGCGTATCTGTTTTGATAAAATTTTTTTTTTTCTAAACGTTAACGCCATACGACGCATCTGCTTTCGCAGATACGGCGTATCTATTATTTTAATTAAAAACAGTTTGCGAATTATTAAACAAATACGGCGTATCGATTTCCGTCGATACGGCGCATCTTACTGAATCAAAAATCTTTTATTTTTAAACGTAACGAAAATACGGCGCATTAACTTTCGTTAATACGACGCATTTAATTTTAATTAGATAAATTGATTTTTGATTGATTAATTCGATACGGCGCATTCATAAATTCTAAGCGGCGTATCTATTTTCTGAATAAAGTCTGATTTAATTTTAACGATCATAAGATACGGCGTATCCAACTCTTTGGATACGGCGCATCGTCTGCAGATATCAGTAACTTTAATTTTTCGTATTCCGTTTTCGTTATTAATTATCTGATATATTACTTTCTCGAGCATACCCTACTGATGCTTTTGTGATTGATTTCAGGAAGTGCATGACCAGGAGTTCTACGAGGAACTTGATTCAACCTTTCGAAGATCCTGAACGAGCCCTACATTCGCTTAAAAGGCTTTTCAACACAAGAAGCTTTGATCTTTCAAGTTCACTCGAGCTTGATTACTTTTCTGAAGAAAAAGAGGAAGTTGAAACAGAAATAATGGGCGAAAACACTACTATGGAGGAATACATGAACAATACCCGTGCTGATTACACTTCAGGAGTTGCTAGACCTAAGTTTGATGACAAGTCAAAATTTGAGTTGAAGGGACAATTTCTCAAAGAGCTCAGAGAGAATGCTTTCAGTGGGACGGAACAAGAGGATGCTAATGAGCATGTTGAAAAGGTCCTGGAGATTGCAGATTTGTTTACTACAGAAAGTGTCAATACCGATCAACTCATGCTAAGAATCTTCCCAATCTCACTAAAAGGAGCTGCTAACAAGTGGCTAAGGAATGAACCTGCTAGTTCGATCACTACGTGGGAAGGTTTGAAGAGCAAATTCCTGAAGAGATATTGTCCACCTGCTAAGACTGCCAAGAAGATGGAGGCTATCAATAGTTTCAAGCAAGAGCCTGATGAAACCCTTTATCAAGCTTGGGAACGATTTAAAGATTTATTGATAAAATGTCCTCAACACTATCTAACCCCTATGCAGGAAATAATATTGTTTTATCAGGGATTGGACGTGCCTACAAGACAGATTTTGGATGCTAAGGGAGCTGTACCTCAGATGAGTGCAACTAATGCTAGGAAAGCGATCCAAGAAGCTGCTGATCATTCTCAGAAATGGCACGATGGGACCTCTACTAGATCTAAGAGCAGCACTAATTTTGATGGAATTGCTGCTATTCAAGCTCAATTGGATAAAATTAGTAGAGAGATGAAGAAGCGAGATGAAAGAGCATATGCTGCCCAAGTTGGATGTGAAAAATGCGAAGGACCTCACTACACTAAAGATTGCCCGAACAAGAATGAAAGTGAGACGTTTGAAGAAGCTTATTACACCCAATTTGGACAACCATTCCGACCTTCAGCAAGATTTAGGGAAGCTAGTCCGGGATTCTATCAAAAGAACAACCTCAATCCCGCTTATCAAGAGAGGAGGCAGACTTTAGATGATACTTTAAAGCAAATTATGGCCGATGCTGCTAAAAGACATGAAGAGAATACTGCTATGATCAAGGAAATTCGAGCTTCAACGGACACTACTACAAGAAATCAAGGAGCTTCGATCAAAGCATTGGAACAACAAATTGGTCAAATGAGCAAGGTTCTTCAAGAAAGGGGATATGGAAGCTTCCCGAGCTCGACTGAAACAAATCCAAGGGATCATGTCAAGGCCATAAGCACCACTGAAGAAGTCACTCCTAATATACCTAGAAGATCGATGAATGGTAATGATGGTGCAAGACCCGAATTTTTCTTTAACTCTTCAATCAGCTTAAGGAGACTACTAAAAGAGAAGACAAAAATTGAAGAGGAGATCAAGGCAACAATGAAAGAAGAGAGCCCTGCAACCGACTCAAATGCCTTGCCTCATAAAGAAAGAGACCCAGGAAGTTTTACTCTACCTTGTTCTATTAATAATATATCTTTCAATAATGTGTTGGCTGACTTAGGAGCTAGTGTTAGTGTTATGCCTCTTAAGACATTCGCTACCCTAGGACTAGGAAAATTAGCACAAACTAAATTACTTATTGAATTGGCTGATAAAACAGTAAAACGACCTGAAGGGATTGCTAATAATGTGCTAGTTAAAATTGAGCAGTTTATTTTTCCCGTGGACTTTATTATACTAGACATGCCCGAGGATGTTAAGATTCCTTTAATCCTCGGAAGACCTTTCTTGTCTACTGCCCATGCTAAGATTGATGTGTTTAAGAGAAAAATTTCATTAAGGGTAGGGAATAATAAACTAGTCTATAAGTGCCAAGATCCAGTTAAAAGCATAATTAGAGGTGTTTATGTGCTAGGATTAAGAGAGCGTATGGACCTCGATCTTGAAGCTAGACTTATGGGAGAAACATTGATTCAAAACAACTCAGCTAATCCTAATCATGAAGACTTTGAGGAATTCATTGACCTTAATGTACCTACAGAACTTAGACGCGATATTGTTAGTGATTCTGATGATGAGTGGTATGATTGTGTAGTAATTAATAAACGTAGGAGAGTAGTTGAGAAGACGAATTTGAATAATGATGTGTTTATTGAACTACCACCCCACCTTGCTTATTTGTGCCTGTATGATAATAAGAATTTCCCGTCTATCATTTTGTCATCTCTGCCCGAAAGGGACAGGACTTTGTTTATACAGATATTAAAGAAAAACGGCGTGGAAATTAAGGACGAGCAAGGAGTGTTCAATATTACTAAATTGGGGATGAAGGAGCGTGATGTTTCCGACTCCTTCAATGATCGATACTAAAGAGCTGAACGTGAGTCTAACTTGAAGACTCTGGAATAAAGACAAGTGCTGACCGGGAGACAACCCGGATTTATCATTTATTTTTCTGTGTCGAGTCAGTCCAGGCCGCACGAAGATACGGCGCATCTCAGTCCTGAGATGCGACGCATCCTCTGCAATGGTCATATCTTATTTTATTTTTCTGCATTTTTTATTTTTCGACTTTAAAACTATTTATCAGTTTATTTTAATGCGGCGCATCCCTGGTTAAGGATGCGGCGCATCTTTATTCTGATCCGTATTTATTCCAGGCTCGATACGGCGTATCTTCTTCAATAAGATACGGCGCATCGACTGACCTGATGATTTTCAGTTTTAATTATTTTTTTTTAGTTTTATTTTTCCTAACTACTAATGTATTATGCAAGTTGAACCTTTCTTATCTTAGGTGTGTTTTAAAGTGTTGGTGGTATTATAGTTTCCTGGATTTCCTGTGGATAAATCAAGTATGAAGCTTTAACGTTCTAATCCACAAGAAGTTGATTTTTGCTCTTACACTAATGGAGGATCATACCGAGCAAATCTCAGGGGAGTTTTTCTGTTCTAATTCTTTTTATTTTCCAGTTTTTAACCTTTTATACAAACAACGAGGACGTTGTTTAACTTAAGTGGGGGGATAGGAGAATTAGAACACTTAACACTTACTTGTCCTAAACTTTTTCAAAAATTATGCTTAAAATGTGCTTAATATATCAAACTTAAAATTTTTTTAGCATGTTTTTGTTTAAGATCTAAGTTGCATAACTGCACACATGACGTTATTTTCAAAAATTGTGATTTTTCCAAAATTCACAAATCTATGAGTGTGCCGGTGACTTGTAAACTTTAGAACTTGGCTTGTATACTATTCGAGACCACCATAATGAGTATTATTTATTTAATTGGAATGACTTGTCTAACTTGGTAAATTTCTAGGATTACACCCAAAAAGCCTTTATATGTTTTGTGTTATTAACTAACTACACTGGTTAGTTAACCCCCGTATAAACCCTTTTGTTACTCTCATTTTTTAGAGTAAGATACCCCTAGAAGAACCCTCAGAGCCATTCCTTTCGTTTCTTACACCTATGTTTAAAATGTTTCGTTACACCCTTACACCTTAGCCTACCCTGTAGATTAGAATCCGTGGTTGGTTAATTGCTATAGGCAGAGTGTGTTTCCTTACATTACCTGTGTTCGCGTGCGTAATTCATTATATATGGTTAGGTCGGGAAATTGCACAATGCAAATTGGAGTGAAAGTAAATTTTGTATATTTTTGAGTTTATTTTTCGTGTGTTTACTACTTTCACTATTACCATTATTTCTGAAGTATGAAAAGTATGAATAAAAATTATCCGGAAAGAAAGTTGTAGTGATGTGGTGAAATTTTACACATCTATGTTTATGTTTCAAGTAAAAAAAAAAAAAAAAAAAAAAAAAAAAAAAAAAAAAAAAATGAAAAAAAAAAAAAAAAAAAAGAAAAAAAGAAGAAAAGAAAAAGAAAGAAAAAAAGAGTTGGATGTTTATTTTAAGCCAACGATGTAAAGTTATGTAAGTGGTCGATATCACCACTATTTGTTGTATTATATCTATGGATTGAATGGGAATTGGCAGTTATGGGAACGCCAATTAAGGTTTATTCTTTGATTAAGATCTTGTTGAGTATAATTCGTGTCTACCTAAAGCGTGTGTTTCAAGTGTTAAAGCGTGAGTTATTCAATGATATGAGTCTTATTCATGGGATGGTTGGGATAGTGATTAACCACACTTAGGATTTTAATTAATTTGTTTTGTTTATTTTTATTTTTTATTTTTACACCAATTTATATCCCAAAAATTATCCATACCCTGTATTGTTCTTTATCCAACCGAACCTTTGATTTATTGAGATTAGGGATTTGAGCAATCTTAAGTATCGTAGTCGTGGATTCGGCTATGTATTTATGATTTTGTCGCCCTTTTTGATATATTATTATTGGTGAAGTTTGGACCTATCTTTAGCCTATTCGAGTTAAGGATTTGAGCAATTGCAAGTATCGTGTTCGTGGATTCGATCATGTATTTGTGATTTTGTCGCCTTTTCTGGAATTTGAGATCGATAGTGAAATAAGAATAATTAACCCTTAAGCCTAAAAACCCTTTTTACCGCTTTAGACTTGTTATTCCTTAGCTTTAGTGGTGGAGATGTGTATACTTGCCAAGCTTATGATAGAATATTCGTCGCGACTGGACAGTTAAACGATTAGATTTGCTTTTATCGACTTATTTTATTTTACTTCTAATTCGTTAAGTGTTTAGTTGTGTGATTACGAAATAAACGAATACATGCTTAAATATAAAAATAAATCCTAACATCTTTTAGGATACATTTTCATGAAATTTAATCTAAGGTTTACTTGGGGACAAGTAAAGTTCAAGTGGGGGGATATTTGATGAACTCAAATAAGTACATTTTATTACTATCATTTATCCTATTAATTTGACTTGTTTTACTATATTATGTATGAGGATTGATACTTAATCGTTTACTTTTGTAATTCTCAGGTAAAAACAAGCATTTGGTGAAACTTGGCGATTTTGGACTAATAATGGAGCAAAACGTGCATAAAGTGAAGAGTCTACTGAAATGAAGAAGACCAAGACAAATCTGCTCCAGATGCGCCGCATCTCACTATCAACATGCGCCGCATCTCTATCAAGATATCACCAGATACGATCCAAGATACAAGAGGACATGCGCCGCATCTAATAAAGAGTTACGCCGCATCTTCTGGCGGTGTACGAATATTCCTGAATATTATAATCTTGGACCCCACGCGAAGTTAAGTACATGCGCCGCATCTACTTAAGTAGATGCGCCGCATCTTTCCTCAGACACAAACTATAAATACCCCGTAGACCAGACGAGATTCAAGAGATTGGGAGAGTCGGAAGTTCGAAAACCTAAAGACCGAACAGAAGAGAAGGACGAATTCAGTCAAGAAGGCAGCACAAGACACACCCAAATCGAAGATACAAGAGCTGTAAGAAGGTGCTGCATGTATTTAATTCATTAAGTAGTTTTGTTTTATTGTTTTAGCAAACTTTAATTCATCAGGATTGGTGGCTTGTGTAATGTGACAACGGAAAGATTGCACTCCCTTTAATACTTGCTTTCCCATCAATTAAAGTTTATATGTTGATGTCTTTGGTTACTACTTATTAGTGCATTGACCACCTCTGTGTTTATTAGTGGCTTGCGGGCACCCGACTGCGGGACAAGGTGTGGCTCCCACGGTTGTTTCTAAATTGATCACTTAGGAATAACTTTTAGACATAAGTCGTCATTAAGGGTTTACTCGCCGATAAGAATAGGACCAACGAGAAAGGGTTAATTACATACACTTCATATAAAGCTATCAATAAAACAAGTGACAATCTACTTAATCATAAGGACAGCCCTCTTATTGTCTCTAGTATCTATCTGTGTACGT